>JAUMJL010000034.1:1200000-1625000 GCA_033558185.1 Dromococcyx pavoninus | reverse complement strand
TCACTTTTGTAATGTGGGGAATGACAGTACTCTTTCTTTTGGATGAGCCTTAAGTCCTAATTTTTTCAAGGCTATTGGAATTTAATTGAAAGAGTTGCATAAATACATATATTATCCCAATGGTGAGTAACCACCCCATCAGCACATAACTTTTTCAGAGTACACAAATCACAATGCAGTTATTTATTCTCTTTATTATGGATGTCAAATAATCTGCTAGCAAAACCACAGTGCCTGCAAACCTGAAATGTGAACAAACAACTAAAAATCCAGTAAAGAAGAGGTCATTTTGTAGTACCTGTGGTGAACAAGGTCAATGCTATCTTCAAAAAGCTAAGGGAAGTGATATGACTTTTTTTAGTGGGGCCTCTCATATGTCATAAGCCTTATCTTATCCAATTAGCACATTAGCAACATTCCTTTGTATCACATTAGAATTCATATCGTATTGTTGCTAACACAATGTTACAGTCGTATCATATTAGTGACTTTCATATCAGATTACTGAGAGAGGATACTAATAAGACATTCTGATTCAATTAGTAAAGGAAGAGAATTCCTTTCTTTCCAAGTCACTTCCATCTTGGTTTCCTAAATATAAGCTAATGATATGCATCAGTGGAGTAATACTTTTACAAACTTGAAAGAACATTACCCTTCCAGAAATCATGTCTGTAGAAAAAAAGAATTGGAAATTAAGTCCAGTGTTCCTATCCTGCTAAATTCTGTGATCTTTGCATTTCCAGGGATGCTGAAAGAAAGAGAAAGTGTCTTTAGGTACAGTCCTACAGCCTTAGCTGGGCAATCTTCTGGGGTGAATATTATGAGGGGAGAACTAGTACTTTGCAGGAAGAAACTTTCAGGTGTTTTATTACAATAAGCACGAAAATGTAGATTTATTTAGAATTACAGAATCACTTGGTTTGAAAAGACCTCTGAGATCATCGAGTCCAACCGTACTTGTCCACTACAAAACCATATCCCTTGGTGCGTTATCTTTTGAATACCTCTAGGGATGGTGACTTGATGTCTTTCTTGCAGTGAGGGACCCAAAACTAAACACTGGATTTGAGGTGTGGCTTCACTAATGTTGAATACAGGGGCAAAATCACTTCCCTGCCTGTGCTGTTTGTGATACAGGCCAAGATGCCATTGACCATCTTAGTTCCTTGGGCACACTACATATTCAGCTGGTTGTCAACTAACATCCTCAGGTTCTTCTCTACCAGGCAGGTTTCCAGTCACTTTTCCACAAGTCTGTAACACTGCATGGGGTCTTTGTGCCCCAAGTGCAGGACCTGGCACTTGGCCTTGTTGAACCTCATCCCATTGGTCTCAGCTCATCAATCCAGTCAGTCTGTCCAGATCGCTCTGCAGAACCTCCCTACCCTCAAGCAGTTCAACACTTCCACCCAGCTAAGAGTCATCCACAAACTTGCTAATGTGCACTCAATTCCCTCATCGAGATCATCAATAAAGATATTGAACAGGATTTGACCCACCACTGAACCCTGAGTGTACCACTTGTGACCAGCCTCCAACTGGATTTATCTCCATTTACCACCACTCCTTGGGCCTGGTCATCCAGTCGTTTTTCACGTAGCAGAGCATGTGCCCGTCAAGACCAATGGCAGCCAGTTTCTCAAGCAAAACACTGTGAGAAATGGTGTCAAAAGTTCTAGTAAAGTCCAAGTACACCAAATCCATAACTTTTTCATCATCCATTCAGGGGTGGCCTTGTCCTACAAGGAGATCAGTTTAATTTGGCAGCATTTGTCTTTCACAAACGCATGTTGACTCGGCCTGATCACTTGGTTAGCTTGTGTGTGCTGTGTGGTAGCACTCAAGATGATCTGCTCCATGATGTTTCCTGGCACTGAGGTCAGACTGACAGGGCTTGTAGTACCCTGTATCTTCCCTCCAAACCTTCTTGTAAATAAGCGTAACTTTTGCCAACTTTCAGTTGAGTGGAACTTCCCAATCAGCCAGGATTCCTGGTAGATGATTGAAAGAGGTTTGGTGAGCACTTCTGCCAGCTCCCTTAATATCCTTGGGTGGATCCTCTTCCGGCCCCATTGACTTGTTAATGTCTAATTGGCAGAACAGTTCTCTAAACATTTCCTCTTGGGTCATTGGAGGTTTCTTCTGTTCTCCCTCTTGTTTACTGGCTCGGGAGGTTGAGTATCCAGAGAACATCTTACCTTACTTTTAAAGAGTGACGTCAAGAAAGCATTAAGTACCTCAACCTCAACCGCATCCTTCATTGTCATTGCTCCCCCTGAATCCAGTAAAGGATGGAGATTCTCCTTGATCCACTTATTGTTGTTAATATAATTGTATATTTTTTTTATTATCTTTCACAGATTTGGCCAAATAAAATACTAGCTGGGTTTTAGCCCTTCCAATTTTCTCCCTGCATGATCTCACTTCATCCTGGTAGTCCTTCTGAGATGCCTTCCCTTCTTCCAAAGTTCATATACTTTCCTCTTATTTCTGAGATCCATCTAAAACTCTCTGCTTAGCTAAGTTGGTTTTCTTCCCCACCAACTCATTTTACGGCACATGGGAATGGCCTGCTCTTGTACTGCCAGGATCTCCTTCTTGAAGAGCAGCCAGCCTTCTTGGGCTCTTTTGTCTTTTAGAACTGCCTCCCAATGAACTTTATCAAACAGACTTCTAAACAGTTCAGAGTCTGCCCCAAAATACTCCAAGGTGGCAGTTCCCTACTTCCCTACTTCTCCAAGAAATGAGAATTCTAGCATCTTGTGATCACTGTGCCCCAGGCATCCTCCAACTGCCACATCTCTCAAAAACATTCTCTGTTCAAAACCAACATGTCCAGTGTGTTCCCTAGTCAGTTCACTCACCAGTTGTCTTAGGAAATTGTCTTCCATACACTCAACGAACCTCCTAGACTGTTTCTTTTCTAATGTGTTATACTTCCACTAAACTTCTGGTAGGTGGATGTCTCCCACAAGAACAAAGGCTAGCAATTGGAGACTTCTCCCAGTTGCTTGTAGAAGACCTCATCAGTTTCTTCTTCCTGGCTGAGTGGTCTATATCAGACTCAAACCACTCCATCTGCCTTACTGGGCATTCCACTGATTTTCACTCACAGACTCTCAACCTTATCATCAGTTTCATTGGGTGCAAGACAACCAAACGTTCTCTAACATAGAGAACTACCCCACTGCCTCTCCCTCCTTGCCTTATAGAAGAGCTTATAGCCAACCATGGCAGTATTCCAGTTATGTGAGTCATCCTACCGTGTTTCCCTGATGGCAATTTTATTATAGGTTTTCTGCTGTATAATGACTTCTAATTCCTCCTGTTTGTTGCCCAACAAAAGATTATTTTATATTTCCTTTCCACTTGAAAAGATCTTGTATTGAAAACTTTCTCAAAAAAAATCAAACAAATAACATTCATCCGAATTCTGAGAATCTGGAAACATGTTACCTTTATAAGTTCTGATAGATTCTCAGCACTAGTGTGCAATGCACAGCAATTTAGATCCAAACCCACTCAGAAATGCAGCTTAAAGAGGAGCAATATGCTTTTGTAAAAGGATTCACCTAGCGGGTGGTGGAGCACTGAAATAACTCCCCAGGGAAGCAGTCATGGGCACCAAGTCTGGCAGCATTCGAGAAGTACTTGGACAATGTCTTCAGTCACGTGGTATGAATGTTGGGAGTGTCCTATGTAGGCACAGGAGTTGGACTCAGTGATCCTTTTGGGTCCCTTCCAATTCAGGTAATTCTATGATTCCATGTTTCCAGTGATGCAAACTAGATTACTAACTTTATTACTATCTTCACTTAATCTATGTGCATTACAGGCATTTATTTACTGTGGCTGAAAACAGACTTTGGGGATTATTTCTGCTTCATCTTTCTCCATTAACTGGCAGCTGCAATATATGGTTCCGGCTTTATAACATAGTAACTGTTACATGCCTGCAAAACACTCTTCCCTTCTTACCATGGAAGTCACAACTCTGTGAGCTTTTGCTATATCCCACTTATAAATCACAGATACAGATGCTGACTTTCCTCCAGAGGATGGACTGTGATTTCCACTGACTGAGGTTAGGACGATGTATTGAAATAAAAGTATTCCCCAGATGTCTGTTGAACTCCAGGGACATAACAACTGCTGGAAGTCATGGACATGTGTTGTCTTTTCCTTCCTTTGTAGGCTTTCCATCAAGGGACAAGACCATGAGAATCATCTGTGATATATTTAGTAATCAATAAGAAAATACTATAAACCAAATTTGTCTCTTATATAATCTATGAAGTAGATGATGATTTACAGCACCTCCGTGTCACAAAGCAATAACAAAATGTATGAATGAAATGTTAGCTACCTTTATTTCAGTGTAAGTATGCTGCTTCTGCTGATTATTAATCTCATGAAGTGAACTACACAGACAGTATATTCTAGCAAATTGAGTTGTATCTCTGCTTAGGTCTTCCCAAACTGAAGGGATATTCATTAAAAGGGTCTCAGAACTGTTCCTGATGTAATAAGGCATCATCATTGTTCTAATGATAAGATTTTGCCAAAGACATTGCAAGTCATGAGTAGAAGTTAGCTGAATTTTATCTGCTGTAAGGTGGTTCTGTGCATAATGAAGTCAGGAGAAGAATGTGCATTGGATTTGATAATACAAGTATAATGCACTTGGACTCCAGCTTTTATTAATAAAAGAAGTGCTAAATGTTGGTTAATATAGGCTTGGAAATTTCAAATTAACTTAAGGTTACTATGATTCTTATGATTTATTCTGCTGTTATTACTATCGTTCCTATTATTTCTCCACTCAGCTTCATTGTGCTTGTGGTTCCTCAGACTCTTTGTGTACCCTGAACAACAGGTCAACTTCATGCGAAGCAGATACTCTCTGGGTTCATCTTCTTTCAGCTGAGATCTCTAGTCATATAGTGTTGCAGTCTTGTCTATTTGTGCTTCTTTCCTTCTACCTCCCTGTGTAGTGAATTCTCTTTAGCATAGTGCTCAGCTTTTTCAGAAAGAGCATATTGTAATTTAAAATGTCCATTGCTTAAGGCAAGTGTGCTAATGCTAGAGTGTGTTTAGTCAAGTTAAGTTCTCTTAATTTGAAGAATATTCTCAATTTCTATTTTTTTTAATTAATTCAGTGTTTGATTACTAAAGATACAGTTCAGATATCTCTAAAAAAAAAATATTACTTTACCTGTACTTGTCTGACTGGCAGATTTCAGTCCTCAAGTAAACACAATATCCTGCATTTTCTTCAGCATTAGGAGAGGGCAAAGAGGTATTCAGGTCAGATCATGGGGCTCAGTTTAAGTTGCCCATACCTAGGTGTCCAAAGCCAACCTATCCAAAGATATCAGTGTTGACCTGGAACACAACACCCACGCAACACCTAAGACAAACTAGAGTAATATCTACAGAAAAATGTCCTGAAGCATGCCAAATAAACGTGGACGACTATAAAGGCACTGAAATCAAGCATATACAGGTTTTCAGCTAAATATCCTTCTACAGTCTGCACTGGCTAAACCATTGACTACAGTGGATGTTTATAAACTGATTTCTTTTATAGCACATCTGTATCTACCATCAGATGTCTTCCCAAAGGATGAAATGAAAGACATTTATATATTTATTTCCCTTGAGTGTACATGATCTATGAGAAATAGATAAACATTTTTAATAACAAACTGTCAACAATTACTGTACAACTGCAAAACATTGCAGAAGATAATAAAATGCCTGTATCATCAAAGTTTTAAGCTAAACACAAAGTAAAAAAGGTATGAACTAGTAGATGAAACCTTATTACTTGCATAAGTTGCTCATTGAAGAATAAAAAAAAAAACCAAAAAACAGGCTAGTCCAAGAAGTAAACTCTTTACAATACACTTTCAGTTTTGGAAGTCTTAATGTCCTCAAAACAAGAATTCATGACTCGGTCATAAGAGTTCACAAAATAATAAAAGAGATTGTTTCCTATTTGAATGAATATTCATTAAACAATCCATTATTTGCATATGACTAGTAATTATATTCTTCTAAAGTTAAATTTCTCAAGAAAGGCTTATTGGAGGCTGGAGGATAATTTCATTGCAGTGTAACACGCTATAGACTTAGGTTAGATAACTGCCCTAATTTCAGTTATCCATTGGTGGCTATAATTCCATGGAGAACTTAGTAATGAGTAAATTTGTTAATTCCTTCTACAAAACAGACTCCATTTGCATTAAGCACTGAAGTCTGGAATTCTTTTGGATAGAAAATATTATATCAATGCCATTATTAGATACTAAGAGATGTAAGCAACCAAATAAACTAAAAACAATGTTTAGAATATGCTTCAAAAGACAAAAGGAAAACATTACTACCTCTTCCATGTGAGATTTGGAATTTTGGGAAGCAATTCCTTAAAAACACAATAAAAAAGTGAAACGCTGAGGAAATAAAACCCCACTCAATTATTGTTCTTTTATTTTTTTTTAAAATAGCAGTATGACAAAGATGTGTGCTTTAGTTTCAATTCCTCCGAGAAAACCATTTGTCTTTTCATTTTTAATTTCCTTTCTAACTGAAGTCTATACTTAGTAGCAGATGCTGTCATAAATCTGAGGACAGAAAAAAAAATTGTGAAAATTCATCCTGTATAAAATAAAATTAAAAATTAATTACTTGCTTATACTTAGATGCCCATGATGCTGTTTACAATATGAATATAATGTAAAAATTCATTGGTTGTTTTTTGTATTTTTGAATTAAATTGAAGCATGAATACTTGCAGTATGTATGTTGGAAATAAAAGACACCAATATTTCTCATTTTCTATCAATGTTAAGACCATGAAAATACTTTGAAAAGGGAAGAGGTCAGCAAGAAATCTGTTGTTAGTATCAGAATATCTTGCTGAAATTTTCAAAAACTCTTGTTATTAATATCATACTCCATAGGTACTGCTAATAATACTTCTATTTAACTACAGTGTATTTCCTTTTGAACTCATTCTCCTATCTTCATATATACCTGGGCCACTATAGGCCTGTCAGCCTGACCTCAGTGCCTGGCAAGGTTATGGAACAGATCATCCTGAGTGCAATCACACAGCACCTTCAGGATGGACATGGGATCCGACCCAGCCAGCACGGCTTTGTGAGGGGCAGGTCCTGTCTGATCAACCTGATTTCCTTTTATGATCAGGTAACCCGCCTGGTGGATGAAGGGAAGCCTGTGGATGTAGTCTATGGGGACTTGAGCAAAGCCTTTGACACTGTCTCCCATGGCATACTCCTGGATAAACTGGTAGCCCATGGCTTGGACAGGTGCACTCTCAGCTGGGTTAAGAACTGGCTGGATGGCCGGGCCCAGAGAGTGCTGGTGAATGGGGCTGTGTCCAGCTGGCAGCCGGTCACCAGTGGTGTCCCTCAGGGATCAGTGTTGGGTCCGGTTCTGTTTAACATCTTCATCGATGATTTAGATGAGGGGATTGAGTCCATCATGAGTAAATTTGCGGATGACACCAAGTTGGGAGGGAGTGTCGACCTGTTGGAAGGCAGGAGGGCTCTGCAGAGGGACCTTGATAGGCTGGAGAGATGGGCTGAATCCAACGGGATGAAGTTCAACAAGGCCAAGTGCCGGGCCCTGCACTTAGGCCACAACAACCCCATGCAGAGCTAAAGGCTGGGGACAGAGTGGCTGGAGAGCAGTCAGGTGGAAAGGGACCTGGGGGTGCTGATTGACAGGAGGCTAAACATGAGCCAGCAGTGTGCCCAGGTGGCCAAGAAGGCCAATGGCATCCTGGCCTGTATCAGGAATAGTGTGGCCAGCAGGACCAGGGAAGTGATCCTTCCCCTGTACTCGGCATTGGTGAGGCCACACCTTGAGTATTGTGTTCAGTTCTGGGCCCCTCAGTTCAAGAAAGATATTGAGGTTCTGTAGAAGGTCCAGAGAAGAGCAAGAAAACTGGCGAAGGGACTTGAGCACAAGTCCTATGAAGAGAGGCTGAGGGAGCTGGGATTGTTCAGACTGGAGGAGAGGAGGCTCAGGGGTGACCTCATCACTCTCTACAACTATCTGAAAGGAGGTTGTAGACAGGTGGGGGTCAGACTCTTCTCCCAGGCAACCAGCAACAGAAGAAGAGGGCACGAGCTTAGACTCTGCCAGGGAAGGTTTAGGCTGGATATCAGAAGAAAGTTCTTCACAGAACGAGTAATCAGGCATTGGAATGGCCTGCCCAGTAAGGTGGTGAATTCACCATCCCTGGAGGTTTTTAAAATAAGACTGGATGTGGCACTTACTGCCATGATCTAGTAATAATGATAGTGTTGGATTAAGGGTTGAACTTGATGATCTTGGAGGTCTCTTCCAACCCAGATAATTCTATGATTCTATGATTCTGTGATTCTGTTTTCAGAAACAATGAAGCTTTTGTAAATGCTCTATACAAATTATCAGCAAACATAAATTTCCCTGGAAGGTATGAAACCAGCATTTGTCTCAGAGTTTATCTTTCTGATGTCACCTCTATTTTCTTTCAGTAAATTATCTGACCTTTATATTACTTTCCTCCCTTGTTCTGTTCTTTGACAGTGAATGCTCAGCTCTGTATTTCCTTTGTGATATATTCAGAGGAAAAAGTTTACTCCTGGTTATTAGGAGCTAGTACGTATATTCCTAAAGACTATGTGTAATATCATCACCAAAGAGAGCAATTATTTAATGAGAACTGGAGAGCTAAGCATATAGTAGGGACAAATATGGATAAAAATGGGTGGAGAAAATCAAACTCATAAAGTGGATAAAAGAATTTATAAATCTTATTTCTTGTGAATGTTGCAAGTTTATGATTTAATGTCATATTTCACTATGTTCTTATGACTTCTCAGCTTCCTGGTTTTGAAAGCAGCATTCATTTTATCAGTAAAATCCTTGATTCTTTGCTTTTTAAGCTCTGAAACCAAGAAGTTTGGCAGTTGTTTTGAATTCATGGTGTTATGTCAGATGACAGTTCTTCAGAAGAATGCAGTTACTAATGCATCCTTAAGGCAAGAAGCATAATCTTACTCATCTATTTATTTATTTATTTTCAAGTACAGGGTTCTATTATTATCATCATTTTACATTAAGGTTGTCTACTGGTTTTGAAGACACCTTTCTGTGGTGTTAAAATTACTCAGGGTAAAAAAAAATCTAAAGCATCTGAATTAGATAAATATGCATGGAGAGACACGAGCTGTTTGAATGCACAATAGGATGGTAATAAAGGCAATATGTAACCTTCTTCCAATAGTGATATCATATAACCACCCACTGTTTAGTCATTTTGTAATAATGTGATGGATGTAAATGTTTCAAAGTTGAAATACCAAATATATCTCCTTGAACTGCATCTGCAGATAGCAAAATAATGCTGGAAATATATAAATAATTGTGTCCATTCAATATCTCTAACAGATGACACCCTAAAAACCCAAATTTTATCAGCTAGTATGAGGTTGATGTGTCCCACTACTGTCGAAAACTTTGTTTAATTTAAACTAGAGATCTTGATCGAAGTACTCCCTTTTACATTTAAAAAAACCCCTGGAATTTTCTGGTACATTCTCCACTGTTAAATCCTCAACCAGATTCTTTAGCCTTAGCTAGAGATGTGGAGATGTAGTGTCTGCAGGTTGTGTCAGACTAGCTATAGATTTTTTGCACTTTTACGTAATAAAAAAAGGCATAAAAGGCTAATATAGAATATCAAGTACTACCATTTTGATTTGGTCATGTTCAACCCACGTTGTATTCCCTTTAAAGACATAAATGGCCCCAAAATCTCCAGCTGAGCGCTGTTAACTCAAGCAGTCTTGTCATGGTACTTTAAGCACCATGGAAAAAAATGTGATTGATCTGTCAGTGTGTGAGACTGGAAAGAGACAGATCTTTGGATTTCTAAAGTTATATTTTTAATTGGATCTAACAACTGTAACAAAAAATTTTCATTAGGTCTCTTATACTAATTATAAGAGCTAAAGACACCAAGGTAGATTTACAGGAAGACCTTTGGTTTCAAATGAACTTTGTAAAACCGAGAAGTCTAAAATGGAATTCCTTCCTCACCCTTCTGTAGTTTCTGTGGGGTGAGAATTTCAGAATACTAGAATTACATCAGAATAAATAGAAGTTTGTAAGAAACAAAGCAGTTCCTGTATGGTATTTTCAGACAGCAGAAAGCTTAACATGTTTTTACACAATAGTAATCATTTTAAACAATATAAAAGAAGGAAAAATATGTCTTGGAACTGAAAAAAAGCACCAATCAAAGAAACAGAAAAGCAAAACAAACCCCAAATCTTAGAAGAAAACTCTGAAAATTAAAACTACAGAAGACAAAAAAAGTAGCCAACCTCACTTACACATCCAAAGACTCTGAAGTGAATGTAATCAATGTTACTTCTTCTTAGTGGACAACTGCTCTAAACTGGTAGAGTGACCTATAGCTCAGTTTATATACCTTAGTATCAGAAAATGCCTACATTTGCTGTAAGTGCTTTGGCCCATGGGAGATAGAAACTTTTAGACAGAGTTTAAAGGTATAAAACAAACACTGTTTTAAGTTCTATAGTACACAACCATGGCTAAAATGTAATTAGTAAAAAATGCTAGGCAAGAGCGTTGTGTGACCAGAACTATTCAATCAGAAAGTGCTGATTGAACATATATAATCACAATCAAAGCCTTTATTTAAATAGGGGTTACAGTCCTAATAAAACACAAAGGGAAATAGGGGCAGAGGGCTTCTAGACAGGTAATGAAAGAAAAAATTAAACTCATCCAATTACATCTGGGGAAAAATCCATTACCTATAACAGTGAGAGGACAGCCCCAGGAAAATTCAGATGCAAAACTAATAATGAAGGCGCAGTGTCCTTTCAACAGATTCTAAATGAGCTCTAATTTTCTTACATTCACCATTCCCAAACTATATAAATTTCAACTAAGCAGAAAAAAAGTGACATGCTGGCACAATTGTTATTCCAAACAGGCACAGCTGCTTGCTCACCTTAATTAGACCTAATCCCAAAAGGGAACCAATCTTTCCCTATTTTCTTCGATGAGCTCACCTGATTTACCTCAACTTTTCTTTTCTAATAGGTTTTGCCCTAACCTTTCAGCTATTGTCGTTTCAGAAATTCTAATGGGAGCTGAAGAGCTGCAGCTCCATTGTGCCAAACTGTTTTATCCTTTTTTTTAAAGCAAGATTTTCCCCAAATGTCAAAATCTTACTGAGGTGAAGAGGTATTTGGAGATGTGATGGGATAGGGGGGAAGACACTGAGAACAAAGAGGATGTGCAATTTTTTAAATCTTATTTTCTAAGATTCTGGGTCAAATCAAGAGCTTGTCTCCAACAAAACTTCTACGAAAGTGTGGACTGCAGAAAAGACTTAGGCTAGCAGGATATGACTCCCAAGTGCTGTGTCAATGCACAATTTCTTAGCATCTGTGTCAGTGACTGTTATGGGAAGAGGGTTTCAATATCCACAGAAGTAAGTATAACACGTATAAAGATCTGCTTATCTTTTATTTTTGCAGACTTCCACAGGAAGTCAGGTAATGATACTTGAAGAATAACTTTCTTATTAGTGCTCTAGATAAGAAAGGCCATCCAGAGGAACAAAGCAATGTCCTGAATCCTATCTTTCATCTTCAGTGTGTTCATTTTCCTAGCTGCATTTGTTCCCAAGATTTTCCATCAAAAATAGCAACAAACACACACTCATTTTTCAGGAGAGGTCAGAATTTATAGTGTGGACACATTGACAAAAACTTGTACTACAAAGACTTCTTAAAACCACAACACAATTTAGACAAAAAAATATGTCCTTGTAAAACAAATCAGCCTGTCATGACTTTCATCAGGTTAGTTTTCAAGCCACTGTGTTTTGCTGTTTCAAAAGAAAGCTGCACTAGCAGATAGAAAAACACTTGTAAGTGTAGTCTTTTCTCTAGGTATCAATATGTACTCTTAAGACATATTTTAAGAAACACCTGCACAGTTTTTACTGCCCATGTTTCCCTCCCACCACCACTTTAAACTAAAAATTGCTTTGTCTAGATTTGGATATGCGAGATGAGATCATTTGGAACTGGGGGAGCTAGTCATGATAAGAAATTAAAGGACATAAAAGTATTTTCAGGAGTCGGGTCTATGAATATACACAGTGCAACCTTTGCTAAGATACCATTTCATTGTTCCCAAATTCCCATTGACTCATAGTTGTTTGATTTTGGAACAACTGCTTTGACTTAAAAGAGTTATTGTAATGGAGGGATGAGAAAAACAGTAGCATCTGAATAGCCTCTCCTTCAGCTTTGGATTTTTAGGCAAGCAAACAAATACACCTACCTATTCAATATAAATTCTAAAATATACTTTACCTGTTCAATGTACCTATAAGTTCATCACAAATGAAAAAATGTTAAAACTTACTTTTAGAAGATTTTTATTATGCAGTATGTGGAGCTTTTGCACAAATAGTTCATAATAACAAACAACTCTGAAAATGCTTCAAAATGTATTTATTTGAGGGGAGTAATATACTAAGTACTTTTATACACACGTTTCTTTTCTTTCTGGGTGCTAAAGTATAAAAGGGAAAGAAATAAGTGAATGGAAAGGGGAGGGGAGGAGAGAAGAGGGGAAGGGAAGGGAAGGGAAGGGAAGGGAAGGGAAGGGAAGGGAAGGGAAGGGAAGGGAAGGGAAGGGAAGGGAAGGGAAGGGAAGGGAAGGGAAGGGAAGGGAAGGGAAGGGAAGGGAAGGGAAGGGAAGGGAAGGGAAGGGAAGGGAAGGGAAGGGAAGGGAAGGGAAGGGAAGGGAAGGGATTTTATTACAGAAAATGAATTTGTGACTACTGTGCTCTAAGATTATATTAGTATATATGCAAAATCCATCCTTAAGGACTGGAACAATTCCCATGATCGATTTCCAGACAGTGTTCTTCAAATTCTCTGAAAGAAGAAAGTTATTTACTATTATGTCTGTAAACAGAGAGAATATTCTGTGCTCAATGCATAGGTCAATATTTGGTGCATTACTTTCCTTTTCTTGTCATGTAACTGTAATTTCAAATATATATCTTATCTCCCAAACCTTTTGGATTTTATAATTTTAAAAAGTGATTCCAGAAAAACAACATATGCAAGATGAAAAGGGCTCCTTTTTTTCCTTCTTCATTTTTCCCTTTTCACCCCCTGAGATGTCAGATATATGACTTTTTGGGTCTCTTCCTGAGTGTTCTGAAGGGGACATTAAGATCACAGTATTTGTGGGAAAGTCACAAGAGGAAACATTCTAGTCACTATTGCTACCTTAGTGAAGTACTTACTCTGTGAATCGCAAATTTGTACCTGAATATTCACATTGCATAAAATTCACATCGCATAAACTTCACATCATCTTCTTTGATAGTGCAGGCACTTAGATTGACTGCTGTGGTATGGCCTAGTTCCTTCATTCTTTAAAATCTCTTGTCAGTGCAGAAACAACTCTGCAGGAGAAGAGGTGAAGTCCCGTCTTTTAAAAATATCTTAGAAATAGAGTTGTATAAATAGCCACTGACTTGTAGGGGAGGTCATGCTATACAGCCTAATGACTGATATGAGAATATGATCATAAATATAATTAACTGTTTGTTTACCACATGGAAAGAAGGGACAGGAACAGAAAGAGATCCACAAACAACAATTCCCAGGAGTTAATTCTGGAACTGAAATTACTACATCCACATCATTGAGGTATACCAGCATGGTGCTATGACCAGTTAATCAGAAGGTGCTCAGTTGTGCAGCCATTACGCCTCTAGTGGTCTGATATTATCCCTCTGCCCCACTTCACACTGTGTTGTGGACATGCCTGCTCACTCACTTCTCAAATGCTACCCCAGAGCTGACCAGTGATACACATTATCCCAGGCCTGCAGTGAGATGAAGCAGAAACTTTTCATTTCCCTCTTTCTTCCCACTCCCCCAACCCCCCACCTTTTCAGCAGCAGCACTTCGCACACAACTGTGCTTTCCAGCTCCCTATTACAGGTGGATCTGGCAGACCAGCAAGTATACTTAGGTTTTGTAAATCTAATTTTGTATTCACTAGTCCTAACTTAGATTCCATGAGACAGACAGATAGAATCAAGAACCTGAGAATGAAAAGCTAGAAAGTGAGAGTCAATATGAATTTCTACTATCAATTTTATGATATTTATTCAGAGGAAAGAGTGAACTTGAGTTCTAAAAAAATTATGACGTCTACATGAAATAATCTTTAAAATAGGGAAGAGAAGCCAAGAAAATGCCATACTCATGCAGTTTGAGGTTTTGGAGCTTCTGTGAGTCTCCTTCTTTCTTTGTTGTCAGTCCAATAAATTTTATTTCTTTTATGTTCAGAAGAATAAGAACTCTACTCTCCCCTTATTAAATGACCATCACCATAGTGGTTAAAGTGCTTTATTTAGGGTTGAGAAATGTGGGTTTGAATCTGCTCCAAAGGAAGAAGGAATTGAACACCGGTCTTGTGGGAACTATTAAAGAATAAATAAATCTCCATCTTCTCTGGCCAGGTACTGTCCTGTCTATTGCGTGAAAAATCACACTGTTGGACACTGCCCCCACGCCCCACAACCAAGCATGTATCTCCATCCATGTGTCCTGTGGCACATCTCAAACTGGAAGGAAAAGAGCTACAATGATGGGAATGTAGTGATGGTTGTTTGAGTTTTAAATGAAATGGATACCATCTTATGGGGCTTCAGTGCAATGTTCCTGGAGATGACAGTGAACACCTGAACAAAGTTTTGATTGATTCTACATAACAATTTCCTACTGAACAGGAAAAAATCAGGACACCTTCTTCATGTGGGAAACTGTTTAAGCACAAGCTTCACTTTAATTTAATTTTAAGCATGTTTAACATGTTCCTGAATCCGGGCCACTTAGGTATTTGTGTGACATAATTGCAACAGCCTACTTTAAAAGTCCTATGTAGCATCACAGAAATGTAATTCCCAGTGTATGTTTAAGAAGGTGATCTATAGCTTAATGTTAACATAATCGTCATTTGATGCAGCAGTTTCTATGATTATAACATATCTACTGAACAGTGTTTAGAAAAAAAGAGAAATAAATATATAAAATAACACAGTGTAAATTTCTCTTAAATTATCACTCCCCCCTCTATGCATAATGCATCAAATGTATTTAGCACAAGTGAAACGGATAACATTTTTTTAGATGACTCACTATCTTCATGTTGGAGTCACATTACCTTGCAGAGAATAAAATGTGTTACCCTTGGGAGAAAAGAGATTTGAAGAAAAAAAATCTAGGGAAACAGTTTCACATCCATTATTTGAGACATTTTTGTAAAATTCAAATAGCTTGTGACAAAGACATGGATTATTGTTGCTATTATTACTATTTAAGAAAATGGCCTCTAGACATCTTAACAAACAATCTTGCTGTTTGCATTACTTATAACATTTTGCACTATATTTTTTTTTGTTTCTAAAATATGTATGTTTTGAGGGCTTATAATTAACCTTATTCCATAATTTATATTTTGATACACTCATCTGCAACTGAAATACCCCCTATATTGATGCAAGTAATTAAATAAAAGTAAAATCATATAAAGTTTCATTATAACTGTAATTGATTTGTCAACTGAGTAATATAGCCAGATATATTACTCTGTTGACAAATTAAGTTAAAATGATAATGACACTTAGCCTGATCCTTATTTTTTTATTGCATTCCTTCCAGATAATTTCTCATTTCTTTAAAAAAAAAAAAAACAACAAATTTTCTTTTTGGTGCCTCATAAGTCTGTGGATTAAAATTAATATATTAAAGTCCTTCATCATTTCTGTTTCTTTTAATTGAAGTAGAATAATACACAGTAGTTAATTGGCTTTAGCCAAAGTTAATTTGATAGTGGTGATAGAATGCAGTCAAAATACATCTACTGTCCGTAGGTGCAATAACATTTACATAAGTAGGTAATTAAACCACCTAGAATCTAGAGGCCTTCATACTCTCCTTCATCAAGAAGTAACTTGTCTTGGAGAATGAATGCCCATGCATTGCAACTAATTTTGTATAAGACAGTATATTTTCTATGAAGAAGTATGGTGCAGTTTTAGGGAGGTAAGAGCAAGTCATCAAAGGAGACCTATAAGAAATGGCATGTGATGAGCTAGAGGTTAAAGAGGATTAGTTACTCAGTGCTTCTCATAATATAGGAACTGTAGGGCAAAAAAAAGAAATAGTAATATTCAAAAACTGGAAGGATACTGTGACCGGTTGACCTTGTATAGCTGTTGAGTGCCCACAAAGCTGCTCTATCAATCCTTCTCTTCAGCAGAGCAGAGGGATTAAACAAGACTGAAAACTCAAGGGTTGAGATAAAAGTAGTGTAATGAAAGAAAGCAAAGGCCAAATATGGAAACAAAGGAAAAAAAAAGAATTATTTTTTTCTCTATTTCCCATCAGCAGGCAATGTCCAGCTGCTTCCTGGGGAGTATGGATTCAGTGTGTCTCTGGAAGACAAACATCTTAATAGTGAATTCTCCCACTCCTCCTTACATTTCCCTCCTCATTTCTCTTACCTTTATTGATGAGTACATCATCCTATGGCAGGAAATGGAAATATCCCTTTGGTTAATCTGAGTCACCTTTCCCAGCTACCTCCCCTTGCAACCTCTTGCCCTTCCCCTAATTTTCTAAACATAATGTCTTCCAAAACTTAAGGCATTTTGCGTATGTTCAATAAGAAATTTAGAAGTGGGGGATTTCTTTCACTTTCTCTTTTTGATTTAGCTCTGTTGAAACAGAAAGTATTTGAAAAATCCATTAAAGTTCTCCAAATAGTTTTATTTTGCATCTACACTGAGAAGAACAGTGGGAGAAAAATGCTATCTAAGTCCCAAATATACCCAAGTGCAAGGTCTTATATCTCCTGTTATTGCAAAACCCACAGACCAGAAGCTATAGACAAACTTTATTCTTCTGAAGCCAAAACTGTTACCTAGGTGTTTAGAAATGTGTAGAATACAATGAAAATCTACAACACATTTGTTCCCAGTTCACAGAGGACACAGGCGCATCGCAGCCCCCAGCTGTTTAGCACCAGCTTCAAAGCATGGAACTGCTCATGCATTTAGTTCTGGAGACCATGTCAGCTGCTAGTGTGCTGGCCATGATGGTGACTCTTGCACTTATATCGTGCCCTGAAAGCTGAAATTTTTATCCAAACTGTAAATTAAGTATTCTGTAGCAATGCAATATTTCTCATTTAAAATGCCTTTTAATCTAAGACAGGCACAGTTTGTTGAACACTCAAATCCTTAGAACTATCCTCTAGGTGAAAGACAGGGAGACAACACTGTATTTGTCATTGGTTAGCAGTACACACGGTGCTAATCTACTGGCTGTGCTCATGGGCACACCATTTACTGAAACTGAGTTCAAGTCCTTCAAAATTAAAAACAGGTGTTTCTATTGTTTCACCTAAAATGCCACTGTCAGCAGATGAAGGTTAGCAGTCATATCAAGACCTTTTTAAATTACTCCAACCACAAGAGAAACTTTTAGCTTGTGTATTATGCACTTACGAGACAAGAAATTCAGAAGTTTGTGCAACGTTGTTGGGGTTGTTTCCCACAGATCATGTTATCTATGTATCATTTCCAAGACACCTGGGCCTTCAGGCTCTCCAGCGACCTCCTCATGTTAATCA
Source organism: Dromococcyx pavoninus (assembly GCA_033558185.1). NCBI lineage: Eukaryota > Metazoa > Chordata > Aves > Cuculiformes > Neomorphidae > Dromococcyx > Dromococcyx pavoninus. Next base: position 1,607,207 of record JAUMJL010000034.1, on the reverse strand, counting down.
TACTTCATGACACCACTAGTCACAGCTAAGTGCTTCAGAGTCTGTTTTCACACTCACTCTTGCAGGGACTAGACTAGTGCAGTCTTATACAGCTGAGTGCAAATGCAAAATACCATCACATATTTGAGTGAAATCGTAGCCAAATAACACCTTCCAAGTAACTGAATATAGAGATCGCATGGTATGACTGCCTTCCTGTTAATTTAATCAATTCTTTGTACACCACATCATTGATCCTCATGTTAATTGTCATTTTTTTACTGTATATCTACCGATTGTTTTCTTTCTAATGAGTTAATTACTATGTTCATACTTTAAAGAAGACTCAAACCCCAGTTGTTACGAATATGATATTTTCAGTTTAAGAAGCATATTTTTAAATATAGTATATGTGTACTTCCAGGATTACAGTGTTCAAAATATCATAAATGAGATTCATAGACTTTTTTTTTTATTCTTTTCATGGACTGCAAACATCCTAGTCATTGGTCTACTACCTAGCTGCATATCAGTCATACTTCCAATCTTTATGTTACTTCTGTTATGCAGAAACCATAACGATTTGAGTTTCTCAGGTTTGCGTATCTTTGTTGTAACATACTCACAGCATTTAAATCAGTTTGCAGCGATGTAACTTCTATTGCCACACACAAGATAAAGAAAGTGTATTTGATTCAACAATAAATTGCTACACCTTATTAATTTCCCAAGGGATATTAAAAAGAGTAGAATATAAATGATTCAGCTTTTCAACACAGTAGTACAAGTCTTTCACCTTTTTTTAGTTTTAGTGTAAATCACTAACTCGTCCAAGGGTTTTCTGTCCTTTTTGTTTGATACTTAAACAGAGGTACAGTGAAGAATACTATTATATTTACCATAGAGATTGCAGGTCAGACTCTTACATGAACCACATTAGTGATGAAAACAAACAAATACAATTTAATTACCTGCAATCAATAGAACAAATTCTATATGCTGAATGCAAGCTGTGAAAAATAGCAAATTAAAGCTCTGCCACAGCCTGGAAGCATAAGAGCACAAAGATTCCGTAAGTAAAATATGATTGCAAAGCAAACAAAGTAACTGCAAAAACCAACCAGATCAGTTCTTCCTCCAGGAGTAATTTTTTTCTAAATTACCTAAGTAACATAACCTCATACGTCCTATTTTCACAAATCATGTAAACATTTAGGATCCCAGTGGGATATAGACTCCAAAGTACCTATGTGATTCATGTGTTCATGTGTATATTCAGAAATCACTTAGGTGCTTTGGAGAAAGATGCTCTGGATTTTTCTCATTTCCAACTTAAAAAGAGGAGGGAGAGACATATTTTTGCAGGATTGCTCAGTGCCCAAATAATACTTTGGAACATTAAGCTAAAAAGACCACTGTCAGGGCCTGTTCCTCATCTCTGGGGCTGCCCCCCCCCACACACCTGCTCAGTATGGGGTGGGGGGGTAGAGAATGGGGACGGGACTGGGACAGGACCGGGGGGGGGGGGGACAGGACGGACACAGGTCCTTTGATGTCTGCATTGGGAATTGGAGACCACAAACCTCCCAGGGTAAATCCAAACACTGTTTATTTTGGGCACAGTCGAAACAACAAATCAGTATTTATCTTAAACACAGCCAAAAAAACAAACCAATATTCTGGGCACGGCCAGAACAGCAAAAACAACGAAACGTCAGTCAACATTCTGGGCACGGTCAGAACACCAGTTCAGTGTTCATTTAGGACAGAGTCAAATCAACAAACCAGTACTTTGGACACACTCATAATATGGAGCTGGTACTCATTTTGGATATGACCAAAACAGCAAATCAATACTTTGGACACAGCCAAAGTATCAAATAAGTATTTGTTTTGGACATGGCCAAAACATGGAATCAGTACTGGGTTTGGACATGGTTAAAACAGCAAAGTTGCTAAAAACAGATCCTATTCTTTCCAGATCCCAATCTGATACCCTCAGGGCAGCTGGACAAAAAAACCCACAACTCAGATCTGATCCAATGCACAACTGTGCCATGAAAAAAACAAAAACAAAAACGGGGGGAGAAGGGTGGGTGTTAAAAGGGTGGTGGGTGTGGTGGGGTGTCACTTTGTGTCCGCATGCGTAGTCAGGTTGGGGGGGGGCAGCACCTGCTGCTGCACCTGCTCCGCTCCTCCGCAGCAGCACCGTCAGCCCAGCAGGAGCCACAGCACTCAAGAGTTGTGAAAGACAACAATACAAGGAGAGTCAGACCAAGTCGAAGACAATACAATAGAACCAGTCGATGTTTAAGACAACAATAGAAGTAGAGTCAGTCTCTGCAGTCTCCTAACTTCTTTTGGGAAAAAAAAAAAGAACAAAAAACCCCCCATAGATAATCGTGTCCAGGACTGTCACGATGATTTTTATACACAATCAATTCACACTTGTACACTTGTACAAAATACTTTGCACGTTGATTTTGTGGGGTTTTTTTTTGATATCTAGCTTTGTATGTAAATGTATTCATGCTTTTCTATTTTCACCTTATTTTTTCATTTTAATCTTCAAAACAATTCCATGGACCATCTTTTAATTGCTTGAAAACAATCAAAGAAAAAGGGACTAAAAACTGAGAAATGGTATTAAGAAATATTTGTCTGTGATTTTTATTTCTAAATAGAACTAAAAACCTATTTTTATCTTTCAAAAATATTAGGAATATGAAGAATATGGTACAGAAAGAAAGAAGCTTAATTGTTCTAGCAATAGATTATGTAAGTGCAGTGACATTGGCATTTTTCTTTAAAAAATACTTTTATTATTTGTAGAGTATCTGTGGATAGTCATTCACAGTTTTATAAATGAATACTGAATATCCAAGATTTGGATACATTTAGGTTTATTTATTCCTTCTCTCCCCACCAGAATGAGCGTTCAGGCGGGTTCAAGCCAGGCAGTTACTATTTTGGTTATATATTTACAAATGGAATTAGAAAAGGTGATAGCAGTGAAAACAAGTAATGAAAGTGTAAGCAGGTGCAAGCTGTGTTATTTCTATTTTAGAAATATCTTTTCAACATGGTATAGCAAGCACCATCTTAAATTTCCATGGTCAGATGCTGAGTCCCGTCCCTTGCTGTAGGTCTGGAATAGATACTCAATGACTATAATTCTTTTCTTGTTTTACACCACTATGCCTGAGGTCAGAACCTGGACTCTTGACATTTGCCAAACCCCCTCTAGCCCAAAAGTAATTTGCACCACTAGTGAATTCATTTTTCAGCGTCAGACCTTGAATCTCCTTCCCTGAGAAGTCAACAACACAATACCAGAAAGTGTCAGCTTTAGAAAAGGTATTTTGCTGTATAATAGCAAGCGTAATTTCCTCCTCCAACAGATTTCCAATCTAAATAGTCTCTTATTTAGAATCCTGCATGCAGCAGCAACTGACGTTTCAGCACCCAGCTAGAAATGAGCAATAACATTCAAATGAAAATTGGAAGCTGAAGATCTAATCATTAACAACAGATGGTTCAACTTGAATCTGATAAACAAGTTGTTGGTCCCCGTCACCCCCCTCTCCCTGCCCGTTTCTTTTCCTTTCACTTGCATATGTTTTTGTGTATTCAAGTTGTTTTACCACAGTCAAATCAACAGGGAAAAGAGAGCTTCCAAAACCCAAAGGTAAACCTCATGGTAAATCTGGAACACATTCAGATGGAAGTGGCAATCACTTGAGCATCTGATGATGAGGCATTTGGGATTTAATTCAGGCAGTTCAGATAGCACAGTTGCAGCTTTCTTAGGCTCTGGATTGCCTCCCGCGTTGGTCCATGTCCCACTATTCTTAATGTACAACCTGCTTCACTAAAAAATTCAAATATGAAAGACTGCTCTGCTCTTGGATGCTTATGTGCAGAATACAGTGAAAGGCAGTTGGAGACCTACAAGCGTATCTGATATCAGAACTTGGCCCGTCATGGCTGGATTTTGTCCTAGTTTTACAATATCTCCTTCTTTCGTTTTCTCTGTTCACTGGAAAAGAAAACCTTTGTCATTGTGCACAATTACACGTTCAACAGAAAGGGGAACATGCAACACAAAACTAGAACAATGACAAAAACAATAACCAAAGGAAACATATGGATAAAATATGGAGGTAGGCAATTGTCTCACTTAACATTTTGCTTAGTACATTTCAATATGTAAGTTCAAAAGCTGTGCAAAGGCTTTTTCTTCAGAAAAACATCATTAATTTGCTCTGTATGTCAGAAGCAAAGCCAAAGGTTGTCTAAAAGTAATTTTATTTTCACAACTCCTTAAGAACCCCAGTGGCGTAATTGTCAAAATACCACAAGTTTAAGGAACAAGTAGCACAAAAGAGCATTAAGTGAATCATATGATTCCAAATCTCTGGTATTGCAGGTTTGGAAACAACACTGTTGAATCTGTTCTATGTGATATATCCAGAATGTGGCTCAAAGAGGATCACAGTATATCCATTGTGTTTCTCCAGGTTACTCAAATTAACTTTTGAAGGAGACTCAGCAGTAGAGTAGGAAGAGTAGTGAGTCTAAGTCATTAAAAGCTGGGTCTGGGTGCTTGCAGTTCTGTTTAAAATTCTGGGACACAGTGAGTCAATAAGTTCGGGATCTTAACAGCAGTCGTATTCTACTTAACCAAACATTCACCTGTTCATTGTTAGGAGCAGCCACGTAGTCTTGCAAACAGTTACTTTGGTACAACTTAAGGAAGTGGGGGCAAACTGGGAGCTTAAAGTAGTGCTGTCCCCAAGAAAAAAATGCTCAGACTGCAAACCTATCTGAGATGAACTTCATGCAAGGCATATATATGTATAGCTTCTGGCAATGATCAGCTGAAGGACTTTTTAGAACAGTAGCTCAGTGTTGTGAGAAGAAATGTGTTGGGAAGGTCTGAGGTCATAAACACCAAAGCACTGAAGAAAACTGAGCTTCTGAAGTTGACAGTACTTTTTCATTTATAGTCTGAAAAACAATTTCTTCAGAAGAAATTATGTAATATGGTTTTTCTTCCCATAGAATTACCTCATATTCTTTGTATGTGGAAGGAATAATCCCACCAAATCAAATGAGTTTTGAGGTTTGATTCAAAATACTTTTGTTCCAAGCAATGAATTATTTTCAATAGTTGCCAACCCATGACATATTCAATCTACATCTGTAAACACCAGAACATTTTGCATTCAAATACAATTTTCCTAAATTTACTATAGAGACAAGATTTCTGTGTGTGTGCATGTTAATCTCAGTATAAAATACCCCCAAATCAATTGATCAATCGATTAACAAATTAAGTGTTAAATAATGGATGGGACTGTGAACATTTCCTGACAAGATGCTGAGAATAAAATATGTGTCTATAGTTCTGTTGTCAAATAGTCAGCCAACAAAACATTGCAGTGTTTTCTTTAAGAGTTTACATAAATGCCTGGAAAACAAATGGAAAAGTGTGTTCAAACAATATTTTATCATTCATATAAGCCAAGCAGAAATGGTCATTACACTGAAAAATGAATAAAACTCTTTTTCTTTCAAATTAAATTTTAATGTAGCAGAACTTTACATGATCCCAGGGACATAAATAAATACAAGGCGACAGCTAAATATTTTCCACAGCTAATTATGCCATTAATACTGAACGTAGTGTAAAGTACTCACAAAATAATGTTGCTAAATACTAAAAAGAGGAAGGCAAAGCAAGAACTGTGAAAATGCTGAAGATTTCAAAGTGAAGTTGTCTTATGCAAGAGCTGTATTGCATTTATTTTAATTCCTAACTTTTGCTTTATTTTATACTGACATGATAATATGACTAACTTGTGGGCTGTCCATTATCATAGTTTTTGATTCCTTTATATGTATTAGAATAATGGAGGCTTACTCATTTAAAGTTGTTTTCAGGTTGAAGCATCAGTTTGTAAGATTTACCGTGAATGAGAGCTAACAAAAGGGCTTGCTTTCTCCTCATAGTGATGCTATGAAAGAGGGACTATCACACACATTTTGAGAAGTGAGGCATAAGACAGTAAACTGTCACACTAGTCTGTGGATGTTAGTGTGGTTGAATCAGAATATGAACTCTGCTCTCCCATGGGCCGAGCTAACAGCTTATTTTCCCCTGACTGTTCTCCCCACTTCATTTATAAGCCAATGTACCATATATCTACAGCACATGCATATGCCACTCAGCCTTGCTGTAATCAACATGTTATGAAACAACAGTCTAGTTTGGAGTGTTTAGGGCTGTTAGGATAATGATTTTGCATGGATGCTCTACTTCCCAGTGGAGCTGTGTTTTCCTAGATTTGCTTTAATGCAAGTGCTTTTTGCAAATAGAGGAGACACAGGAGAGGTTTGCAAAAATGTAAGCCCTTTAACAGTTCATTGGGAAGCAAAGAAGGATCCCTTGCTAACCAGACTGACTGTGACTGTTCAGCTGCACAATCTTGTCACTCCTATGGTCGCTTTTAATATTTGATGGCTGGTCATGTATGGCATGCCTCATCACACCATCTCTGGAGGCAATGCATTGGGAAATTTGAAAAGATGCCACTCTGCTGGAAGGATACTGTTGCTGATTTAATGGTGAGGTTATGTTTCTAGGTTCTTACTTCACATCTCAGGGTTATTAAATTACTGGCTACAACTGAAACTTAAAAAAAAATAAAATAAGAATATGTATAAGTTTGTACTGTTCAAAGCTCAAAGGGACATGGTATTTTGTGACTGAACTGTGGCCACGTATCTATGACTATGGAACAAAAAATCACTAAGTAAAAGGGTGTTATTCCCCCATGTCTATGTGCATAATTGTACTTGATCAGTGGTCAGACTTAAATTTTGTTCTATTCACCTGACATTCTCCTATGTATTTTATGACCAAAATCATCTTTATTTCACTCAAATTTTGGAATTTTCAAAAACAGAAAGACCATCCTGGCAGTCTATGGCAGAGGGCATCCCTCATCTGCTAAAGTGGGTGGAGGTGGAAGTTAACAACCCCACTGCACTAACCTAGTTCTAGAAAGCCAAAGAAGTAGAGAAAGAACAAGAGACAGGTAGGGGTATCTGCTAACTCTGAGTTTCTGCCAGCCCTCTGAGACGCTTATGAGACATTTTGACAGCTAACTGTAAGAAAAGAGGCCTGGCAACCATCAGGACATAAAATACAATAAATTTCTGTTAGAATTTTGCTAGAATAAGTGTGTTCCTGTAGGAATTTATGTATCCATGTTTGAGTTTGGGTTTGTGTAAGATTTTAACCCTGATTAGCAGAGGTCAGTAAACCTGGTGACAGAAGTGGATGCCTATTGAAGTTGATGGCTCTTTATTTACGAGTATATTATTAATGATTTATTAGCTCTCACCAGTTCCCATTCTTTCTCTGTGCTCTTTAAATAGTGTGAGAATGAGGAGAAAGAAACAGCTAGGGAAAGAAGGATTTTTTTTTTTTAGCCTTTCACAGTGAAAGCAATGATTTGTAGCCATGGGCTCAAAAGCACACATATAATAGCTCAGACCTTTAGACTAATCTGAAGTTAGATATTTCATACAAAATGTCCCACCCCTTTACAATTGATGCTCCTGAATTTCAAATTCTTTCCTTTATTGAATAATGAAAAATCTGGTCTTCAGCTAACCTTGGTAAAAATTTATTTTTGAAAGCAATAAATACCTAGTTAAGCTCTAAAATGTTAATAGCTGTGCAAATAGTTACTTCTGTCTAAATGAGTGACCATTTAATGAATCACTTCCACCAAAAAGGTCAGTGTAGCAAGTCCCATGTGCATCATGTTATTACAACTTACCAGCAAATGACCACATTAATATTAACTGACAGATTGTAGACCTTTATGTTTATGTACAGTGGGTTTCTGGAAAGTGCACTTCTGGGAGGTGTTAGAAAACTTTCTGCCAGCATATCATCCCGTAAATCGTGCCATTTTCAGGTCATTACTTGTTAGACGTGTGGACATCTAGTTACAGAGCTTTCAGAAGTATGCTAATGGATAAAGCACTCGACTTCTCACCTTCAAAATCTTGTCTGAAAACAAGCGAGTATCCTTAATTCTTCTCATTTCAGGATTCTGTGACGTGTCACAGATAGCTGTTCCTATAAAGCAACCCCACGACACCTCTGAAATAGGTAATGGTGTGCACTAAGGTCAGAGACCATTTGAAACAAAGGCAACAGTAAATTTCCATGTCTCAGATAATTCTGATGCTTGTAGTCTCTGTGATAAGGGTGACTTCATTAGGGGAATTTCAAGCTTGTAGCAGGGACCTGTCATGTCACCACGGCACAAAATTCCTACACTGAGGGCAGATATTCCCTGCTGTTCACCTTCCAAAATGAGACTGTGAGATGCATTTCCAAGTCAGCTATGGGATATTGAGCCCTTCTTACTGATATTGAATCTTTTAAACAAAAGCCTCATATATCCTAATAATAACAGGATTGAGGATGTGCCTAAACAAAGGCAGGGGCAGAGGTTTGAGTTTTGTTGTATGGAGGAGAAGGCAGGAGAGTCCTTGACTTTACAGCCTGTAGGAGACTGAGCATTTCCTCTGTTCTTTTACCGTCCCGTGGTTGCAGCAGCAGCACTGTTCACCAGAAATAAGGGTAAGGAAGAATCAGCTCTTTCCACGTGAAGTTCCTCATCACTCAAACCCTCTTCACCTGATATCTCCTTCAGTCTTTTCATTTTGTCTGTTCTCACCAGCCTACTTAGAGCTCTCAGCCTGCAGACCTGTAGGAGACCCAGGTTCAGGGCAGGAAAACCGACCATACATACACCCTGAGTCAATGCTCTCATACATCTTTGAGAAATATAATTCACTCTGGATCAATGATAAGTCATTTTTGCTTCCTCAGAAATTTACTGAATATCTCAAAGATACTGCAAAAGTGATTAGAAAAGTAAATTGTTCTGGTCTTTTAAAGAAAAGTTCATCAACCCCCTACACATTTTCAGAGGAAGTAGAGAGGAAAAATGCTATTAAAAAAAAAAAATCTACTTTCTACTGTCCTTTTAAATTATTTAAAGCCAATTTCTTGTAATATTGTCACTGAACAAATAGTTAGTTGAGGAAGATTTGTGGCTGTAATTATTTATTCATTTTAATGTTTGTTTTTAAGCCTTCCTCTTGCTCTTTTCACCCATTATATGATGAAAGATCAATACAAACGAAGATGAGGAAGTGTAAAAATGATGGTTAATTATCAGAGAGTGAGGAGGAGGATGGCAGCCCTCACGTAACTGGCTTTAAGCACTGTGGCCAATTCTCTAGTCTGCTGCTGACACTAGCCTTTGTTTTACAGTGTAGGGTTTTTTTGTTGGGTTTTACTTTTGTTTTATTTGTTCTTGGTTTTTTGCTCTTGGGTTTTTTTTCTTTTTTTCAGTCAGGACATTGGAGTGAATACTTGAGACAAGTTTTATCACACTTTTCTAATCAACTCCATAGCTGGAATTGAATTAGGAGAAACAGTGGTGGTAAGTGGATAAAAGAAACCTGCAGCTGTGAAAGAGAGCTATCCCCCATGTAGAAAGTAACTTACTGTGTAACTTGTTTCACATCTTTCTTATTTCTTGTAAAACAAGACTCACACTTACCTTCTTGTTTAGTGTTTTGTAATCTAAAGATGAAAAATAATGTATCTCTACTATAATCATGGGTTTGTATTTACATACACAGGTCTCTGTGCTCATTTATGTATACATATGCACATAGAAATACATATATAAATATATTCTTTTATAGCTCAGGTTAAATTTTGTCGTTACTATTCAGGATTAACAGACATAAAAATCCTGGGGATGCTTCACCATGATTTACAGTTGCACAGTTTTGCAGCTGTGGAGAGGTGAAATACATTCCAACTGTGGCTTCCAGTATAGCATATTTGTTAAATGTGATTTTTCTCCAGCAAATTTTTGTTTGTTAACTTACAAAATATCTAGTACTTGGTAGGTAGTCTGAGGTAATATCATCTTGTGTTAGGATTCCCCCTTTGAATTTTTAATTGAGATTGCAGTGATGTAAAATATCAAAATGGTGTGTCACAGGCTGCAATGTAATAAAGTATTCAGAAAAGTCTTAAATGGGCAACACAAGTACTCAACTGTGAGTTCTCATGTATCATAAAAAGCTTGGTGAATGCAAGGGCTACCCAAGTGGGAAAAAGACTGAAAGTATGTCTATGTTCAAGACTCTATATAGATCTCAAGGGTCTCTGTCTAAACTCTTGCAAAATCCATCATATAGCTTCAGGCCAGCCCTGAAACTTGCCTTTAGTGAAAATCTCCCATACTGTAGACAGTGGTACATACAGATGACAGGTAACTGTAGTAAATGTCTCTAAGAGTCACTTTCTGTTCATACAGGGCCACTAACTCTATTAAAATGACTAAAATGATAATCTCTCTGAAATCATACTCTCTCATGCTGCATGCCTGCAAAACTTTTGCCAGAGTCTCTTCTAAGTTGTTTTCATCTGGTCATCTGCCACGTTTGAGAGAAAAAATAGTTCACAAAACAAAACACTTTCACGGTTTGGGGTTGTTTTTTGCCTTTTTTTTAAGACTTTATGAAAAATATTTAATAATAATAAAAAATTCTTAATTGCAGTATGTTCATATAAGTTTTCCCGCTCATCCAGATTCTGATCTGAAGAAAGATATTCACTTCAGTATCACTTATTTCAGCTATTCACTTCCTTGAGTTATTAACTTACAGGTGAATTTCATAATGAGAAGAAAGCCAATTTTAACAATATCAATTACTTTATGTTATCATTTGCACTGTGTTCAACAATATTTTTGCTGCCTCTGACAACAGTTAGTGAGAATGAAAGTGCCTACGAATGCATCTCTGAAGCAGCAGTTTTCTCTCTGCAATTGTGTACCATAGAGCAAGGCAGAAATTTATGCCTATAGCTCTATACTGAATACGTAGCTATACTCTTTCATTCTTGTGAGCCATCCCATTTGACTTACATAGGTAAATCTAATACATCAGTGTTTACAATATTAAGGCTTTAACAACAGTAGCAGAAACTCTGAATATTTTCAGAATAGATAAATCTATCTCATTTTCTTTACTAAATGCTCTTTGGCAAGCAGAGTTATAGAATTTAGCAGCATAAGACCTGGAATAGTTGGAAGCAAATCTGAAGCTATGGAGATCACTAACAGAATTAAGTATATTTCAACATGTATATAGTTGTCAGAAGTAGCCTGTAAATCTTATTCAGGTACAAATATTGCATGATCGTTTTCTCCTTGCATGTATATTTGAATAAAATAGAAAAGAAGTATGTCTTTTAAAAAAGTTTATGCTAGTTTTTAGGTTTTTTTCTTACTTCACAGAATTGAGTTGCTGCTACAAAAACAGACATACAAAGTAATACATTTCTTGGCAAAGACAGGAACTACAGAGAAGAACAAGGCATTGTACTTCATTTTACTATGTACTTTCCCTTGAAACTCACTGACTGCTTAAATCATCCCAGTTATGCAGAAACCTTTAGCAATAAAATAAAAACTGTATTAAGCACTAAATTTTACACGTAACTGGTATTTCTCCTTGACTGACAGTTTATGTAATTTGTCAACTTCTGAGTCCAATACATATGAAGACAATCATAATATGAGGGCGTATGAATTGATCTAGTCAGAAATGTTGCAGATAAAATCAACAAATTTATTTTTTTTTTCCCAGATGAAACTTCATTTGCTGTTTTCCATACTCTCCACAAGGGATGATTAGAAAGCTGAATACAGAAGTTTAGTCTTTCCATTAAGTCGAAACTTCCTGTTGGGATTTGAGGAAAAGACTGGCATAATAATACGTAACCATTTAGCTTCTGGGCTGCTTGGCCTCTGTAGCTCAAAAGAAGCACGAGGCCAGGGGTTATGTATTATTCATTTTTCAATTGGACTCAGTGGAGAAATCTGAGAGTTTACTACATAAATATGTTAAATTTAACTACATCATGCATTTCCATAAAATTCACTGAGGCCCAGATTCATAATTTCCTCCCAATTCAACAAACCACTTTAAAATATGCTTAAATTGACTTTGGTGAAGCTATGAGCACTTACTGAAAGTTCAGTGTGCCCTTAAATGATTTGGACAATGAGGACCATCTGCATATACATAAGTGGTTTGTTGAACGTGCCTAAGTATCCAATCCATGGCCCCAGGAAATCCATGAGGTTTTTCCACTGATGTCATTGAGCTTTGGATTTGTTCTCAACAGTTGGATATTACCAGTCCATTATCAGTTCAGAGCTCTCTTGTTGCTTCCGTGAAAGGAGATGACATTCAGCTTTTCACATCAAAGTCCTATGTTTTGCATTAAAAAGCCCTAGATAGCATTCTAAGATTTCTCTACTTAATGGTGTCTGTGAGGCTTGTTGTGGTTATGGTTTTAAAATGCACTGCTGAAAAATGTCAACTAACACAACCACAATAATAAGACCTATTGGAAGTATATGGTGTCTGTACAATAGCCTATAGAAACTAAATACCATAGAACAATGTTATATACCTTGTGCTTTTCTGTAAGATAGGGAACTTAGTGCTACCTGTTGCACACTCAGTGATGCATTTCCAACAAAAGGGACTTATCATAGAGCTATTTATTGCCTGAAACATTGCAGATACTAGAGTCTAAATTTAAGAATGTGATAAATAAACCTCATTATTTATCAGACCTTCTCTGTAGTCAGAGATTACAGTAGTCTGTGCTTCAGTCAGTTTTCTGACCCACATGTAAAAGTTACGTGAGAGACTATTGAAGTATGTTCTATAATCCTGATTTTGAAGACAATTTCATTCTTATTTATCTCAGTGCTTTCTACTTTTAATGACCTCCTCTGTTTTTCCCACTTATTGATAGGACTATTTATGCCACTCATGAGTTGAGAAGAGACTTAAATTCTCTCCAAGACACATCCTTTTCCACGCCATCTTGAGATAGTTTTTCCACAGAACTGATCATTTTCTTCTCAATGCCTCAGAAAGATATTTCAAGAAAACCATGTTTTTTAACTATGGCATACCATAGTTATTAAAAAACCTCTAAATCATTCTTCATAATTTATCTGGAAAAGTCACTGACTTACATTCCATTGAAAAAGTTAGGAGTGTGGGATATCAACCAAACACTTACTAAATGAAAGGGCAGCTGGGTAATTGGCAAACAAATGTATCTTAATTCAGCTAAAAGAAAAGAATTTTTCTATATTTTGCAGGAATGTGCATTCAAGCCACAGATACAGAAAGAGGAAAGCAGACCATTAATGAGGTATTGGTATCAATACTGGTCACAAAAATAATAGAACAAAGACCACTAAATGCTCCCATGTTGTATTTCCCTACCTAGTTGTTTTTACAGAAGGAGGGCAATCATTTTATTGGGAAGACCAACCAGAGAATATTATACAGAATCATAGTACCCATATTGTGGAATTAGTCTTAAATGACAAGAAGATTCATTAAAAAAATGATCTGAGAAATGGAAGAAATGCCTTAAAATAGAAGATACATATATAAAGGAAAGAAAATACTGGAAATTTGGGAGTTTGTTTAATTGACCAGAGAATGTTAACAAAATCAATAATTGAACATGTAGTCAGATAAATCCAAATGAGAAATCATACTCACATTTTAACAAGGCTAGCTAAATGAATTTTGGAAAATTATTGTCAAAGGAGATAAAGGAGTTTCATGGTGTATTTAAATCAGCAACACAGACTTTTCTAAACAAAAGCAAAAGTTCACTTTATTTACTTTATGAAAGAAAAAGGAGAGTTGATTGAATTGCAGTTTGTGAATATGAGAGTGGGAAAAAAAATTATGATTATGTCGTTGCAAGGTGAAGCTTCAAAGTTTAGGATGAAAAATGGATGGAAAGATTGAAAGGAAGTAAAGGATGACAGTTCAAATGCCTGTTTTACCAGTGTTCTAGAGTCTACCTTGCTTGAACTCTATATGCAAAGACTTTAATGTCTTTCTAAAAGCTGTAATAGAAAAATTGCCTTCACCTATGGCTCAAAGGGGATCACATAATGTTGCTGGAGCGGTCCCTTTTCACATTCAAGCCGGAGAATTTTGAGATTCTACACCTTGCTTAAGAAGAATTATTCTTGTCAAAAAGGTTTACTAAGTAGCAACCTTCTGTAACAGTGAGTAATTCATTGATATGTATTTCTATGTTTAATATAAAATAGCCTTTCTATTTGCACCATTTCTACCAGGATACATTAAAATATAATTACAGTTACATTAGCACACATAGTGTGGGAGAAGATTCATAATAACATATTATTATCTTTGCTTTTCTATATCAATAAGTTTTTCTAGCCTACGAGACTTGTTTCTATCTTTAATCTATTGCTGAAGTAAAGAAATGATAGTCACTTGTGTTATGTTGTTAACTTTAGCCCAAGGGGTTCTTGTTCATTTCCAGATAAATATCATTTCCTCTTGCTGATTATTTGGATATAGACATAAAGTAGGATCCTGATAAGCTCCTGTGCCATGTGGAAATATGGCACGATCATTCCTGTGGTTTGTGCTGTAATCATTTCAAGTGCTTAGAGCAACGATAAAAACATCAGATGGCATAAATTGAGCAGGTTTTTCAATCCCACTTCATTGTCAGCACCCCAATTACATGTTTTAGAGAAGCATCTTGGTTTACAAGCCCTGAATCCTCCTTTGGATTATGGTACAATACCTGTTGTCTTCAGGAGCTCTGCTGGAGTTTAAACCTGATTTATCCGAGGGAAATTATTTGGGTTAATTGCAGCACTCCCACCTATGATGATTAAACTCAAACATAATCCAGCTTCAACTCAATGTTTCTTACCTTAAAAAGTAAGAGTCTCAGTCCAGGGTCAAAGACATTAAAGAGACAACTGGGAAGCTTAGGAGGTTGTGTAAAACATTAAGTGACTGAAGTTTAGCAGTTCCCTCTTTCCCACCGACGCAAGTTACTTCTAATCTTCTGTGAGAAACAGAAGCATTCACGTTTTCTAGAATTTAATGGGTGCAACAAAAAACAAACCAAAACAAAAAACATAACCCCAAAAAACAGGGCAGAGAAATCAGTCTTTACCGATCTAGTTCATTCCAACAAATGCATATTTTTAGTTTAGGATCAATGGTAAAATTTTCCATCCCCTACATCCCCTGGTTAAAAATGGTTAAAAATAGTAAATAGTTTATTTAACACAGATATGATCATATACCCTGCTTGTTGACCTATTTTATGTTGTTAGTTTTCTGTTCCTCTTAGCAATATGGAACTAAGGAATACTAATGTTAAGTTGTTTTTCCATCAGTCCACAGAACTGTTAGTTTTAATAGTAACTCCCTAATGCTCATGTACTAAAAACCATACTTTCTTCTCACAGGTTTGCATTGATTAGTTTAATGCATTCTAGTTGCTTTGATTTTTCTTGGTCATTTGTGACATAACCTGTATTTTTCTCAGATATTTTAAAAATTTAAATATAGATGTCAGTTCCTGTAGAACTCAGAACAAAAATCTGTTTACTCTTTAGAGTAATCATCTACTTTAAAAAAATAAGAAAGAAAAAGGAAAGGAAAACCAATACTCAGTTGCCTTTCACATAAACTGTACTTGGAAAATTAGATCCTATACTGGGAGCTAATTTTCATGATGATGGTATCTTTCATGTTTTTGGCCTTCTGATACCAGAATCTTCCTCACTCTAAACAAAAATGAAGGGGGGAGAAAGAGAAAGGTAGGTAAGTTCAAATAAGATTACTAGAGACTTCCAGCACAGCTTTGAAAAATTCACTTTGTTGATTTAAACACGGTACAATAAATCAGATTCCATGACCCTCCTGGGGTCAACTTCTACCCTTGGAGAAAGTGAGATAAAGTAAAAAAACTGAAGATAAAAACCAGTTATTGAAAGCATTTTTTCCTTTCAAAACCTCTTGAGAGCATTTGAGCTTGTAGGCCCTTTTGAGGCTTGTTTTTTATGCATTTTAAAAGGTGAAGGTTTTTTCTTTTTTTTCCTCCACATTTCTCCACTGTAGGTTACTTACTTACTCACTCACTCACTCACTATCTTCTTTCTTTTTCACTTACTTCTTATCATTTGAAAGAACGCTGCCATGGAACACTCACAGACCTTCTTCTGTTCCTATAGATCATTCATACTTAATTTTTGCATATGTATTCACAACTATGTACACATATGTATATTTACAGACAATAAAAACATACATTTAGCAAAAAGACAGACTCCAGAAAGTTTATAATTCCCATAGGAGCTTTTAAATATTCATGCAACGATCCATCACCTTCCACTTGTTCTTTATGGCCACTCCCATAATCAGGGAATCGATGTTCCAGAAGAACCTAGGATATAACTTTACTAATCTTCCTTCCTCTAGAAGGCAGCACTAACTGTCTTAGCTGTCTAAATACCCTGTCTGGCGGATAACATCAATTCTTATTAAAGAATGTCTCTGTTTGATGTTTCCCTGATGACTTCTCCATCAGACTGGTTCCCTGTTCCTGATGCAGATGATATAGAGATTTACAGCTGGACTAAGCAGAGTAATATTACACTCATGCACACGCTGCACCATTTGCTGTGGCATGCAGCAGGTAGGTAGACTTTGCAGGATTTAGCAGTTCAGTAATGTGGCTACAAAGTCAAAGTTGCTTCATGTCCAGTTCAATTCTACTCTTGAGCAGCAATGTTAGATATGGCTTATACATCCAAAATGACATGCTGTTCTGGTTCAACCCAAAACAGCAACTAAGCACTACACAGCTGCTTGCTCGCTCCCCTGCAGTGGGATGAGGAAGAGAACCAGAAGACTAAAACTGGGAAAACTCATGGGTTGAGAAGATGTTTTAATGAGTACAGCAAAAACTGCACGCACAAAAATAAAAAGGAATTCATTCAGTATTTCCTATTGGCAGGCAGGGGTTCAGCCATCTCCAGGAAAGCTGGGCTTCATCAAGTGTAATGATTAGTTGGGAAGACAAATGCCATTGCTCCGAACGTCTTCCCCTCCTTCTTCTTCCCTCAGCTTTACATGTTGAGCATGACATCTTATGGTAAGGAATATCTTGTTGGTCAGTTCAACTTAGCTATTCCAGTAGTGTTGCTTTCCAGCTTCTTGGGCATCCCCAGCCTACTTGCTGGTGGGGCGGTGTGAGATACAGAAAAAGTTTTGACGGTGCATAAGAACTGCTCAGCAGTAATTAAAACATCCTTGTATTAGCCACATTGTTTTCAGCACAAACTCAAAACATAGCCCCATACCAGCTACTAAGAAAATAAACTATATCCCAGACAAAACCAGTGCACGAACATAATGAAACCAATTTGGTGTTCAAACAAAAACGTTATATATAAGTTTATGCAACATGCCATTGGCATTGTAAAGTAGACATGTTCTAAAACTTTGTAGAAATCTCATTTAATTTAAGGTCTTCATAAGCCGTTAAAGCAAAGAAACAAAATCCTGAATCGATAAAGATTGAGAGATAACTCAGTCCTCAGCTTAAACATGTGTACAACCATCCTCCTAAACTGCCTAGTCGTCCTCTTATGTTTTTTACAGAAATTAAAATGCCACCATTGTGACAGTTCATCTCCTCACTTCCCTGTCGAGGAAAAGGCAGGATGTAAAAATATCAAATAACTCATAAGAAAACGTGTCCTTTGAATGCAGCACAAATCAGGATATTTACAAATCTTGCAAGAACTTTTACTTTCAGAGCAAAGTGATTCTGGCAGACTTCAAAGAACTGAAGTCCTATCTACATTTTCATTGATGTACAGAACCCTCTGGAATTTAAAATGTGAAACCTTATTTAGGAATGCAGCTTCCTATTTCCATAAGCCACCATGTAAACTAATACACTTTCACAAAGGGAGACAATCTTAGTTCTCGCCTCCTTTCCCTTTCTGCCTTTCCAAGACACATGTTGCTGTAAATCTAAGAATCAGAACTCATATAGCAATGTCTTTTTTGGTGGACCTGTAAAAACCCTTATGTAGGCTTATGCTCTTGTGAATCTTTATGTACATATGTATGCACATATACATGAAGCATATTTATTATATGTGTGGTACATACATGCATTTAATAAATCCATAGTTCATATTTATATGTTTTACCCAGATAATTCATAGATATAAAAAATGTGTACATACAGTAAAGTGCATGTTTGCCTGTGTGTCTGTTTATGTCCATGCTTATATTTTAATAGCTCAGACTTTAAAGAGAGGGAAAGAGATGGGAACAGGAACAGGAACAAAAACATCCAACAGTTTGGGGAAGTTTTGGAGCAAGGAAAACCCAGCTAAAACACTTTTGCGACCTTATCTATGTTGGGTACAACTGATGCAGTCTGTAATATCCAGATAGATGTGTCTTGTTAACTGCCTTGTCCTGTGGTGTCATCATTACTGTAATTAATGAATTACTGTAGCAAACTGCAGTGACTATAAAGTTTTAGAGAGTAAGCAGCCATTACCTGTAACAATATGGGTTGGTGGACACCAATGGCATATATTTCATATTGGACTGGTTAGGGATGATGACAACAGCAATGTCCTTTGCTTAAAGAGGGAAAAGAAATCTACTTAGAACCTTCCTGAGTGAAAAACTTTGCCCTTTTGCTGCCTTTCCTAATAGAAAACAAGTTAAAATGTACCATTGGGCAGGTTAATTGACTTACAAGTATGTCTTTTTAATAAGTGTCATAAAGTATGTCATGCAGCTGAAACTTGCTTTCAGTGCATTTTTTAAACTGTTGTCAACCAGATTAAAGTTTATTGTTCACATGTAAGTTTCCGTTTTCAAGCAGTAATGAAAGACATTAAATTGATTTGCCATGCGTAGATATGAAGTGGGTGATGTCCTTTGCTCTTTGTCAATGTGCCTTTCCCAGATGCTTTCTTTCTTTGCTGTTTCTCTAAGCAATGAATGTTCATGAAATGTTCTTCCTTCTCCACAGCCTGAGATGCAACGTTTCGTTTCTTTGGTATCCCATTTAAGTTAAAAGTTAGTGTACATAAGGACCCGATTTAGCACAGCTTGACTTCAATTCTGCCTTTTTACACGTCTTTGGAGTTTTGATGGAGACATGATTGAAGAGCTCCTGCAGTGAATCAGACTCTCTAGTGTGCTATTCAGGTGTGTCTTTCCTCGGACAGCACCATTATGGCTAGACCTTGCTACTGAAATTAGTATCAGGCATAAGTCAAGACTGTAAAAGCTCTAGAATATTCACAATATTTGCCTACTTAAAACACAGCATGCTAGTTGTGATTGTACCTCGTATTGGCAGAGGAAAGGACAAATAAAATTAAAGAAAAATAAAAGGTTTTCCACTGAGGAAAGATGAATTTTAAGGAAAGGGACTAGTTTTGAACAGTAAGAGAGAGAAGAGCATTGCAGGGTATGATAGGCATGAAGAAAATGCTCTCACGAAAAGTAGGATTACATTTAGTAGTACCCTGTTCCTTTGATTTGTGTTTTTAAATGATATGTCTCACACTCAAAAAAAAAAAATGGATTAAAACAACCCATCAAACCACAAACAAAGAAAGAAACTAACAAAAAAAAAGCCACCCTCTCAGGTCTGTCTTGCTGCAGAAAGTGGCTGCTGTTATAAAATATCTGTGTATGGGTACTGAAATCCATTTTTAATTTAGATTTTGGGTTTAATAATTTTTCCTTTTTAAATAGAGAAATAGATCTTCTTTGGGTTTTGGTTTGTTGTTGGGTTTGGGGATTTTTTGGTTTTTATTTTTTTTGAGTGGCACAAAAAGGCAAATCTCTTAGATTAGAAAGAAGAAAAATTCAGGTGAAGATATTTATTAATATGTTATAAACTTTCATCTCAATCTGCAAAATTATCTTTCAGTTACCCAGGTGGTTTTGAAGTTACCGAGTTGATAACTGTAGAGACTTCAGAATTTTTGTTAAATGCATGTTTTACCAGCTGTTTACAGTAAATTCATCAAAGCCACGTGTTAAGGACACTAAAATGGATCCTAAAGCTCAAAGTAGTCTTATTGACCTAGTAAATTCAAACAGCACTGGGGTTTTAAGAATGGATCAGTAGATCTCGTATATGTAGATCTCAGTGTCAGTAGATCTCAGGTATGGAATGGTACCTGTGGTGACATCATGGGCTAGAGATATTTTATCCTAGAGGTTTACTTTTTTTCTGACTGATCTAAGTAAATTCTGTTATCGGCAAATGGTAAAAATGAACCCATTTTCTGTATCTATGGAGGAAATAACAAGACCTCAAGTAAACTGAAGTACATTTAACCTAATGATTTCACCATTACCATCTACAGTTACAGTAATGCAAGTCCTGCTTCAGGTATCAGTAAGGTTTGTCTCTTCAGTGGACTCCATGGCTCCTTCCTCAGTTTCAGCAGCAACAGTGAAGTTAAAAGCTACAGAAATTTTGTCTGAAAGCAAACTGATCTGAGCTTGTGCCTTTCCTCAGTGTCTTCCAGTCCAGTAGAGGTAGTTACTGACAAGAATATCATACGAATACTCACTCTCTATGTATACGTTTCTGTGGGTTTTTTACATGGTTCCTTGCTGATTTCTACAGTCCTCTCACATCCAGAAACCACCAGATACACGCACTTACTTGGCTTCCATTTTCCAAACTAAAGAAATCATGATCTGGACACAGTAAACAAAGCCAACTTGAAGCTGCATGAATAATTTAATCACTCACTGAGGACTGGCCGGACAGGCAAGATGAAGCCGCTTCCCCCAAATTAATAAAGGTTTTTATGGAACCATAAAAAGAGCAATAATTCAGTAATTTTTTTAAAGGGCACTGAATATAATGCTTATTAAATGCTGTGTAGAGTTGAGGTGTGCACTGGGATGAAATAGAAAGCATACGCAGCATCTATACGCCAAATTCAAGTTTTTCCCTTTTGCTGACAGGCAGGTAACCTGACCCAAGGTTTTAATAAGACATACCTACTGATTTTTCCTTTTTTTTTCTTCCCCCTGCCACACCTCCCCTCCCTTTCCTTCTCGTTTTTGTTTTGAACTGGTTTACTAGGTCATGGTGCACTGCTGAAATAGAAAAGAAAAAAGAAAAAATGTAGGAAGAGAGACTCTATTTCCCTCTCTCTTTTGCTTTCCTATCACAAAGTGTAATGTCTAGTGCTGAAAATGGAGGCAGTAGTGACAAGAGGGTACCAGCTCGGTACTGCTGTTGGTTCACTGTCTAGTTGTGAAGTTGCACTTCTTCTCATAACATTTGCCTCACTCTTGCACCTTTAAATTAGGGTTAATGCTATTTACTAGCCTCAATATGGCAATACAGTTCATTAATGAGACACAATTCTACCTCAAGAAGAATCGTGTAATTCTGAAAGTTTGCTTTGATTTCAGAACTGTGTATACATTACTGTCTTCTGGGGAACAAGAAATACTAGACACATGAGAGAATGTAGCCTGGTGATGAATGGAACACAAAATGTTATCATCTCATTATGCAGGCATGGGTAAAGCTGATCATCTCTTCACCTGAATATACCATGCTCTTAAGCATAAAAAAAAATAATAATTAAAAAACACCCCTGTTCTGGAGCAGCTTAGGTGATGCAATATGTCTTCTCCATAGTCTGCTATTCCTCTCACTATGAAATTCTTCTGAAGTCAGGTTACTTTGACCATGATCCACCATCTACTTCTTATCCCTTGGAATTGAAAGAAATCCAACTGCACCTGAATTACAACCCCCATGAAGTTCCACTACATCATTTGAAAACTAATGTAAATGGTACTGCATATTCAATTCTCCAGTTTTTCTAATGAAAGGAATCAGGGGTGTACTAGTGACAGTTCAGATCAATGTAATTAAACTAACCATTACAATTTGCTCTTGAACTGACTGCTAAATCTTCTTCCAGCAGCTACACTACTGCCTGCTGCTTCTACTGTTTCTCTCTCAGGTTGGCCTGTTCTTAACCTGAAAATAGAAACTTACAAAATGAGCAATTAAAACACATATATATGTGTGTACTCATGATAAGATGCTGACACAGAACATTGACAAAATATGTATTTTTGGAAAGGGTGATTTTGACAGAAACTTTCTTACCAATAGCATCAACTTGTTCGTGGGCCAAGTTTTTTCATGGTCTTTTCTCAGCCCATAACTTTCCATTGTAATATCTGCTGCTTTTCTTGTCAATAACTTCTGCAAAGAAAAAAATCCCAAATGATGAGCATGAAACATGCTTTGTACTATTCCATTGTTTCTTGAGGTAATTACTTTGTATAAAGGCTGCATCCTCAGCTGGACTTTGCCATTCTTTGTAACTCACATGGAAGATGTTTGCTTGAACATTCGCATCTTTAAACATAGTCTTTTTGTAATAAAAATTTGTAACCTGGAGCCTAGTGGACAGGGTACTAAAAGGGAATATTAAAAAAAAATATCTATTTTTGCCTTGTCTGTAGTTTATTGACTGTATTGAGGCGGGCTATGTCAAATCATGGTGCCTTATTTCCCTCATGTTCTCTCCTCTTTTAAGAACTGCTGACAAAAAGGCATGTTTATATGTAGCCTAAGGACTACAGCAATTACTGTATTTGCTGCACCTGAATTGAGGAGTGATTTTTAACACCACAATGAATGTAATTTAGTTGTCCTACTTTGGCTTGTTCTGAATGCCTACCTCTATTCACTTTCTATGCAACAAACTGAGAAACTGCTGCTCCACTCGTGGTTTGATCATTCATTTCTGTGGACACACACCGTAGGAAAGGTCTGGCTAAATGAATTTGCCAGGTGACTATCATTGCTGAAAAGGATCTTTCTATTTGTGGCTATCCCACTGAAAATATCTTAGGCTATTTTTTAAAGTTTTTAAAAGCAATATGAAAATAGTGAATATTTCATTTACTGTTTTATTGGCCATTTTTTTTCAAATTTTATTTTTCAGGAAGTACTCTTGGCATGCAAATTATTATGAATTTATTAGGAATTTTATTAGACTGTTTTTCTTTTTTTACATTTCTTAGAATATTCCATTTTAATATGTATTAAAAACATCTTTGAATGGAGGTGAAATCTACTTCAAAAACAAAGGGATAGGATTTTCAAAGACATTTAAGAGACCACAGATCAGATGGGTCCTGGGTGCCTAGTTCTCTGCTGAGAATTTAAGCTTAAATTCCTAGGTTATGAATGTTCAACCCACCTGATATATAATTTTAATAGCATATGATCTAATCATCCAAAAGCTACTGAAAGATTGTGACCAAATCCAGAAGGCTTTGAATAAGGTACTGGAATGAGGAGCAGAATATTTTGTGGTGCTGACACATTATATAAAATTTAATTCGTTATCATGATTACAAAGACTATCCTTTTTCCCAGTTACCTATTGTGTAAATATCTCAAAACCCTGTGGGGTTGAGATGTCTTGGCCTGTTTCATGTTCAGTGTTCATTTTCATTCCAATTATTTCTTACTTGCTTTATCTACAGTTACGATCTGCCCATTCCTCCCACTTAACATATCCTTTGAACTTTTCATATGCATTCTGCTTCTCCTTATTATCTTTCCTTAACCACAGCGTTGTCTCTGTCATTCTATTTTTGATACTTTTTATGGGGATGAATATAGTTGGTATCCATCCTCTATATCTGCCAATTAGATGCAGACCTTCATACTTTTTTTTTCCTTCATAATGGTAATTTTCTGCACTGCTGTTGATATCATTTCCCTTCTGCAAATTATTCCATATATTAGATTCTCCAAACCAGTCTTGTAAAAAAGGGGAAAAGAAAGTTGTATTAGCTTCTGAGATCCTATTTTCATATATACCCAGAGGAATATTTCATAACTGTCATCCTTACATGACTAACGTAGACCTTGGTTGCTCAACTGTTTCTGTCATATATGTTATTCTTAATGCTTATTCTCAGAGATCAAGTTCGGAACAGTTTCTGCTTGCACGTACTACAAGTACAGTTTCTGAAGGAGGTGTATGGAGCTGATGACCACACTGTTCCTCCAGATACTGTCCAATTATTAGCAAAAAGGTTAGAGATTCATTTTTAATAAACATTCAGGGGGGATCAGGAGGCTGGTGATGGAGAAGGAAAATGAATAGACGTATGTAGTGAAATTACTCATGGTTTATTTTTTCAGCATCTTTTTCAGAAATCTATATGGCACAAGTGACTTACATAATCCACTGTCAAAAATTATTTTTATTTAAGTTATCTCTATAGTGGTAGTCAAATTGCCTGTATCATTTGTCTGTTCAGGCATAGTATCTTCCTTCTGATATTGCTTTAATCAATCATTGTTAGCTTATATATAGTGCATATCATTGCTAATGTTTTGTGGTGTGTCAGTTATTCATGCCTAGCAGACCAGCTAGCAGCCCTGAAAGACCTCTGTAAATGGACATTCTCCACTGCAAGCTGTTAAACTTAAATGAGAGCATGAAAACCCTTCCTTGTATGCTATTATCTTCTATAGTGCACAAGGCTATGTTGATAGTGATGTCAGCTCTTCCCAAGCCAATGCATCTCCAGGTGATGTGATGATCCTACTCGTTGCTCTATGCCTCTGCCACATAAAAATCATCAGGAGAGAAATGGACTGAAGTCCAGATATGTGGCAAGACCAAACTGCCTCCCATCTCACTTTAAATGTTTACCCAATACACTTTATTTAACAGTTTATTACACTTTCAGTATCTTTCACGTGAGTGATGTGAATTTTCTATTATATGCATGTTGCTAATAGCATGGTACAACTGTACGTGCAGAACCGTATATAGCGCAGGGACCACCTCCGCCCCCCCCCTCCCCCCCCGCCCCAATCATCCCCGTAACCAGGAGTCTGAGTTAAACTGAGAAACAAAAGAAATATAGGCACAGAACTAGGGTTGACTCAGGGTGAAATATTAATCCACTAAATCCTTACAAAACCTCTGTGATCCAAAACTGTACCCAAAACATAGGGTATGGCACCGGGAGAAGAGTGACTCTTTACCAATACCTTCCTGCTATAGGTTACTACTATTTATGTCCTATTTGGTTTGTGAGGCCCTGTTTTGAAGATCTAGTTAAATATTATGCTAATGGCAAATCTCTGCTGCAACATAACTGAATAGAAACTGTCATCTGATTCTCATCTCATAACTCACGTTTGCCCATTTACTCTTGTGTTAATACTCTTCAGTGGAAGAGCCATGGACTTTATGTAGATGAATTTTGCACCCTAGAATATACTATTCAAAACTCCCAGTCCTGTGCTCTGAGTTCATTATTGGCTCTAGCTTCTGGGCACGTCGTGGAGTTATAGCATATTTCACCATCTGAGAGTCTGGCTCAGCGTTTTTATTAAACTCTCTTTAGCAGACTGTGCTGTCATGTCAAATTCTGAACAACAGGGAGGATGTAAATATCCATTCCCACTGTCTCCCACCTCAAAATAATATTTATATTTATTATGCTGATTCTTCCTAGTTGGTCAGTTATGTGGTACAGCAGCAGTGATGTTCCACATTTCCACCTGTTAGCCTTTACTCTATAGCTGCCTAGGGAACAATGGGGAAAATAATGCTCTCATGAGCCATTCCGTTCACTATGTGTCAAAAAGTAATTTGAATCAGAGTCGCTAACTTAATTGATGGCAATGGCTCCATCCAAAAAACAACCAAAGAAACTGATGCTGTGCAAATTGCACAGATATTGCTCTTGGATTTGTGAGCATATTCTTGTTTTCCTTGACAGCATTTAAATTGTCTTTTGGACAGCTCAACACATTACTTAAGATGTGTCTGCATGTGAATTTTTAGCTGCTAACAGGGGCAAAAACAGCCTTCCTGTGAAACTAATTCTTGTAACTTCAAGTTCATCTTGCTGTGTTTTTTCTGCTAATTCATGGCACATACCAATCATTGCTTAACATCTAGCTGTTTAATACCCATGTCATTTCCTCAATGCAGTGTACAGGAGATTACATTGAGGCAGTGGTTCCTTCAGTACAGTAAAATTGTGGGTGATTAGCAAAGATTCAGCAAAGTGCCTGGAAAGGACATATGCTATTTCAGAGGCTTATCTTACATACTGAAAAATTATTTGATCTCAAGTAATTTAGAAAACTTAGATAAGTTACATGAAGCCAGACTGTAGTTGCCTGCTATTGTGGGAGGATAGAGACAGGCCATGTTTAGAAGGGACTTACTGCAGTTCCTGAAAATTTTGGAACAGAGACCTTAGACTTTGGTATGGAAAAAAAAGGTCTACTTACCCCTGCTTTGCAATGGCTTCACTATTCACAATGTATTTGTTTAACCCTAACTCTGGAAGGCAATGACTGAAGTTAATGCAATTTCAGGGACTTTTAAAAATATGGTCATGGTATTTGTTGTCGAGCCTTAGAACATGAACAGAATTGACAAAAGATGAGTGAGGAAACAGCTGAAAGATAAATGTGACTTCCCAAAATAACAAATTAAAGTTGCTTGGGAGATGAGTTGTTTATACAATTTTTTCTGGATACAATTGTGTATGAATATGTGTGTATGTGTGTGTGTGTGTGTGTGAATCTCAGTGGAACTGCAATGGTTTTCTTAGACAAGAAAATGATTTGCATTTTTTTGTCTATTTTGTCTACTTCAAATGAGAAAATAAAAACATGTTTGTTTGGTATCGAGAAGTGACAATCAATATATTAACATTTTTGTATGTATATACATGTCTGTGCAACATATGCCTGTCTTGTGGCTTCCATTTCATGAGTGACCTTAGAAACCTAAAAAGCTGAAATATCTACAAACACATCACATGTCTTGGAAGACTTGAAAGAGCGTTAAATTAAATCACACTTAACTAAATTATTCCCCTAGTTTCAACCAGATCCATACTGTTCAACTTTCTGTCCAAGCTGTTTGCGTAGCAGAAATGTTATTCAATGTACAGCTTCTTAGGCAAAAAACAGTTGATAACTTTTGGCCCGTTCCAGCAAGAAATTATATTAAACCACTGTACCTGAGACTAAAAACCAATGGTCCCAACCTGCAAGCAGATTATTTTTCTTCTAGGCAGTGACATGGAGTGTCACTGGGCAAGGTGATTCTGTTTTCCAGGAACAAAATCCTAACACAAACAGCAGAGTCCTGGGGAGCAATTCCACTTCAAAACCTAGTTTCTGAGTGTCTAGTCACACATAAAAAAAAATTCAATTCCTTGCACAATTCTTCTTTCACACTTATCTGTAATATCATAATTTCGTACAATTGGCTACAAACAAGGCATAAAACATGTTTTTTTCTTTTCAAGGGCCAACCATGTTTGCACATGAAGGACTTTCAGTCTAATGTGCCTTGAGATGTCTTCACAAAGGTCTTGCAGAAGTTCTAACAACAAGATTTAGAAAGGTTGTACCAGTCCTATATGGTTAAAAAAAGGTAACAAACGTCTCTCTTTTTGCAATTTTTGTTTTATTCAGCTTTTTCTCTCATTGCCTTCTCTCATCCTGTGAATTCCTTTGCATCCATATATCACATCATATGAACCCTGTATTTATAATGGCAAAAACTTGCACAGAAACACTCATACAAATATCTCAGATAGTTTTTTTATTTTGCCATTCATTTTTATTTTTGCTGTGGGTGGACTATAAAGTTCTTCTGAAACCAATCAACACAATGTTTTTCAAAAAATAATAGCTTTCTCTCCCTTCTCAGTATTCTCATAATGTTCTATGCATATGAACCACCCTTGGCAAAAAAAAAAAAAAAAAACAAAACAAATTTTCGTGCCTGCAAGCAAGTACTGATTGGCTTAACAGCAACAGTAATATATATATATAATTAATTATAACCATCCATCCCCAAACCAGAAAATTATAATGTATCAGTTTGGGACATTAATGTATCTGATAGAGCATTTTGAGTTCCCGCAACACTCCATCTGTTGATAAACCTTCACTAGAATTGACTGTGATGCAACATATTTGAACCCCTAGAGGCAGCTGAGGCATATTAAGATGCCATTAATGTCCATTTTGTATGTCAAAGCTCTTCTTCTGAGTTGAGTTTCCTTTGTAAATTGTGACTGTGGGGCTATTTCCATCCAGATGTCACAGTGCATATCTGTATTTGTTTATGATATTTAATAATATCTTCTGGCTTTGCAGAACAGTCTTAGAATGCAGTGTATTGTTTTCAGACAAAAGTTGTAGCTGGCAGATGAATATGCAATGTTTTAATGCAGCAAAATTAAAAGAGAAAAATAAAAGGGAAAGAAGTACCACTCATAGATGAAGAGGATGAAAGAAACCAATAACCACATTGTTAGGTTTTTAAAATAACACTTTAATGAGAAAGAGTTAGACCTTAATCCAAAATAAATTAGGCTATTTACATGCTTAAATTACGCATGTGTTTAAATTGAGCACGAGCACTTTGCTAGCTGGGGATTTGCTGAAGACTCATTGCAAGAAATGTCTTAGAATCATAGAATTATACAATGGTTTGGGTTGGAAGGGAACTTAAAGATCATCTACTTTCAACCCCTTGCCATGAGCAGGGACACCTCCCACCAGACCAGGCTACTCAAAGGGCCATCCAACCTCACCTTGAACACTTCCATGGAGGAGGAATCCACAGTTTCCCTTGACAACCTGTGCCGTGTGTCTCTACTCTCATTGTGAAGAATTTCTTCCTAATGTTTAATCTAAATCTTCCCCCTCCCAATTGTTCCATGTCTTGGAAAACATGAGCACACGGTAGGCTAACATTCTGAACCAAGATAAGTTACGCTGCTTACTCTACTTTGCCTATTTATCTTTTTTTTCTGTAGGCTTGTTTGATCTGCTTTTCCATGTATTGCACCCTTTTCCTCACATGTGTTTGGTGAAGCATGACCACTTCTTCTCATCCTGTGGGCCTTGCCATTTGCTCTCCTCTGAGAAGTCAGGCAGAGAAAGGAAGAGCTAGAGGATAGTGGAAGTGTTAGTGGCAGTGGCTCCCTACAGTCAGATATTTTATTAGAGAATCTCCAAGGAACCAAGCTGCTTTTGAACAAAGGTAAGGCACCACTCATCTAAAAGATCAAAACCAGTCATGTTTTTCTACATTCACTTTCTGTAATAGTGTCTTCAAGATCAGAAGCTGATGAGGCTAATGGTGAAGCAGACCGAAATAGTGATTTTTTTTTTCTGCGGCTGTATTTTTGAGCCTTTAGGATTCGTGTTTTCTGCCTTTCTCTGTACTTGCAGGAACCTGGAGCTTTATCTTTAACACCATACAGTAAAAAACCTAAATCCTGTACCGTCACTAACTTACAAAGGTCTTTAATTTAAGCATAAGATACTACAAGGTTTATTTTACAATCCTGAAATTTGTCAATACTATAATATCCTGCTGAAGTCAGGGGGAGCCTTACCATGGACTTGTCTGAACCCCCAACAGAAAAAGGGACTTGGTAGTGCAAGTAAGTTATGAGCAAATTTCTTTTTCATGCACCAAAGTAAATCGTCTGTATTTGTCATCAATTCTCTCAGCAATCTTGGAAAAGCAGTATGTCTCATTTTTTCGATTCGCACACTGCAGGTAACTTTGCATACCTAGTTTTATAAAGGACTTTGGGAGCCATGTTAGATAAAGTGCAGAACAACCCTTAAGCTCTAGACCTGAAGCAGAATCTAAATAATCTATTTTTTGCCTGACGTGGCTGTTTGACCTGGGGAGGAATAATTCTGGTATTGTCGCATAGGAGGCATTGCAAAGAGACTGATCTCATCACAGCTTCAGGTAAACCTTGGTGCTCCAGATTTTGCCGTGCATTTTGATTGCCTGTGCCATTCTGACGCAAACAGAGCAAAAATGTCTTCTTCTTCATCTTAATGATGCCAAATGTGAATGGTGCAATAAAGTACACGTGTAGCCATATTAGCTTCTTTCCAAAATGAGGTGCACAGGAATCGAGAAGTGCCCATCACACAGAATGAATATGCAAGTAGTCATTACAAGAACCATCCTCCCAAACGTAGCAGCAAAGCTTTGGAGGTCTGACGAAGATGATTTCATGCCATCTGCCACCTGCTTCTGAAGGATAATGGCTGGCTGGTGTGTACAAGGCTTGTTCTAAATGTTATCATACTGTCTTCTTTCTTAAATTATGTGGCTAAAATGAGCCCATCTTTGTTTTATTTCAATTGACACCAGATGTAGGGTCTTGGATTTGGGGTTTGTATTTTGCAAACACAGGCTTGGCACAGGGAAAAGAGGAATGATAGGCAAAGCAGCTCAGATAATAGAAGAAACTCTTCTGATAAGCCTTCACTTAAATTTTATCTTAAAAAAAAAGTAAAAATAAAAAAGCAGGATTTGACATCACCACTGACTGGAATTAAAGGCACATGTTTTCATGTTGTTTCAGGTCTTTTGATATTTCTCTTGCTACTAATACTATTGATAATCATTATGAAAATACAGACCTAAAAGATATTCTGTGTATCAACTTAGCACACCAGCCCAGATTTCAAATAGTGTTATCAGAAATTATTATAATATTAACAGAACAAAAATCAATGTATTCAAAGTGGTTTTACACAACCCTTTTGATCTTTTGGCTTTTTTTTAACCAATTATCACAGTAAAGTATGAAAAATTTGGTAGTATCTGTCTTGCTAAGGAAACCTGAAGGGACAGTTCAGTCCTAAACATGTACCAGTCAGGACAGCCCCTGGTATCAATACAGGGTGGGGGAAGATGTGATTGAGAGCAGTCTGCGGAGACAGACTTGGGAGTGCTGATTGATGAGAAGCTTGACAAGAGCCAGCAGTGTGCACTCGCAGCCCAGAAGACCAACCTTGTCTTGGGTTGCATCAAAAGAAATGTGGCCAGCAGGATGAGGGAGGTGATTCTGCCCCTCTATTCTGATTTTGTGAGACTCCACTTGGAGTATTGTGTGCAATTCTGGAATCACCAACTTAAGACAGATGTGGGACTGTTGGGAAGGGTTCAGAGGAGGCTGTGAAGATGAACAGAGGGCTGGAGCAGCTCTGCTGTAAGGACAGGCTGAGACAGTTGGGCTTGTTCAGCCTGGAGAAGAGAAGGCTTCAGGGAGACCTCATAGCAACCTTCCTGTACCTGAACGGGACCTCCAGGAAAGCTGGGGAGGGACTTTTTACAAGGGCTTGTAGTGGTAGGATAAGGGGGAATGGCTTTGAACTGGAAAGGGGAAGATTTTGATTAGACATCAGGGAAAGATTCTTCACAATGAGAGTGGTGAGGCACTGGCACAGGTTTCCCAGGGAGGGGGCATCTATGATCCCTATGGCAGGGGGGTTGGAACTAGATGATCTTTAATGTCCCTTCCAATCCAAACCAATTTATGATTGTATGATTCTATGATTCTATTCAACTTCCTTTATAAACATACCATGGACAACCTCTTCTCAGAATTTTAATTAGTCTCATCATTAACACCAAAACTAGAAGAAAGAGAAACATAACTGATACTGATCTTCTAGGTTAATATACCATCCATGACAAAGACAATATTTGGTCTGTGAAACTCTAATGACGCCTATGGCCTCTGGAAGCCTGAAATAGGGCAGAGCTGCAGTAAGCTGACTGTTTCCTTCATTCCTCTCCATGATGGGAAAATGATTATTTTTTTCTCCCCAGTTAAGTTTTTGGTAGATGAACTTGGATTAATTCTTTTTTTTTCCCAGCCAATTTAAGTAAGATGAGAAAAAATGCACTATAAAGAG
Source organism: Dromococcyx pavoninus (assembly GCA_033558185.1). Classification (NCBI taxonomy): domain Eukaryota; kingdom Metazoa; phylum Chordata; class Aves; order Cuculiformes; family Neomorphidae; genus Dromococcyx; species Dromococcyx pavoninus. The sequence continues at coordinate 1,575,367 of JAUMJL010000034.1, read as the reverse complement.
CTTTTCTGTGCCATAACGTGAGAGGATTATGTTGAGAATGGAACTTCGCTTTTTTTTTTATTGAGAGAAAAGAATCCAAACCATATTTATATGCAGAGGACATGGACTCTTCATCATACAAATGGAACTTTATCTGTATCACAGTACACTGGGGAAGCACAGCCACCTTCCACATTCTCTTGTTCGCTGTCAAGGTGCACTGAGTGTGGGGCTGTACCATGAGGGGAAACATGCTGAAGGTGACTAAACATAGGCAATGCCCTCCCTGACAGGGCAGTCTTATCGGCTTCTGACACGGGAAGTATAGGCAAAGACTGATAATAATGTGAAGGGATGAATCAGATCCAGGTTCTATCCCATGCATCCCATCAGGATTAAAAAGAACATGGAACTGGAGACAAGGCTGGAGATAAGCCATGACAGATGTCTGAGGGGGTCTATCCAGGTAATGAGCAGACTCAGAAAGCAGGGCTGGAGACCAGCATCCTAGAGTGTCACTGGGACAGGGACTGGTGTCCAGAGCTGAGCTGAAATAGGATCCTGTGCCATGGCAGTAAATGGATAGGGGTCTTGGATGAGGTTGGTCAAAGTCATTCAGGGTCATTGGTGACCTTAAGTTCCTGACACTCCTGTTGCAGGACTTCTGTTGTATTTGTGCAGCAGAGAACCAAGCTGTTTCCCAAAGATCACTTGGGCTGCTGCCAGGTGGCAGCGGCAATGTCACCACATGTTCTTCACAGGCTGCCTGGGACAGCCATGATTCTTGTCTCATTTCCAAATCTAAGTTCCCTTCTCTTGGGAGCAAGGATAAAGAGTATGTGTCTGGCGCCTCAGCAACTGTTGCGTTAGGGAGTTCATGGCAAAACTGAGGTAAAGGATTATGTTAGTGCTCAGCCCATAGACTGACTGAGTACACCATACATTAGTTAATTTCTTTTTCTAACTCAAACACTAATTTCTTTTTCTCTTTCTTCTTCCTAAAGATTAATGGACAAGGCTGAGTTGGAGCACATTATAAAAGTAAACTGCTTCTCAAAATTGGCTTAGATGCGAGCACTCTGTGCTGGGTTAGGAATTGGCTGGATGGCCGAGCCCAGAGAGTGGTGGTGAACGGTGTCTCATCCAGTTGGCGGCCGGTCACCAGTGGTGTCCCCCAGGGATCGGTGTTGGGTCCGGGCCTGTTTAATATCTTTATAGATGATCTGGATGAGGGGATTGAGTCCATCATCAGCAAGTTTGCTGATGATACCAAACTGGGAAGAAGGGTTGATCTGTTAGAGGGTAGGATGGCCCTGCAGAGGGACCTGGACAGATTGGAGAGATGGGCCGATTCCAATGGGATGATGTTTAATGAGTCCAAATGTCGGGTACTTCATTTTGGCCACAACAATCCCATGCATAGCTATAGACTGGGGACAGAGTGGCTGGAGAGTAGTGAGGCAGAAAGGGACCTGGGAGTGCTGGTTGACAGGAAGCTCAACATGAGCCAGCAGTGTGCCCAGGTGGCCAAGAAGGCCAATGGCATTCTGGCCTGCATCAGGAATAGTGTGGTGAGCAGAACCAGAGAAGTTATCGTCCCCCTGTACTCGGCACTGGTCAGACCTCATCTGGAATACTGTGTACAGTTCTGGGCCCCCCAGTTTGGGAAAGATGTCAGGATACTGGAATGTGTTCAGAGGAGGGCAACGAAGATGGTAAAGGGGCTGGAGCATAAGCCCTATGAGGAGCGACTGAGGGAGTTGGGGCTGTTTAGTCTAAAGAAGAGGAGGCTCAGGGGAGACCTCATTGCTCTCTACAGCTACCTGAAAGGAGGTTGTAGTTGGTCAGGGGTTGGTCTCTTCTCTCAGGTGACCAGTGACAGAACTAGAGGGCATGGACTCAAGCTACGTCAGGGAAAGTTTAGGCTTGATGTGAGGAAGAAGTTCTTTACTGAAAGGGTGATTGGCCATTGGAATGCGTTGCCCAGGGAGGTGGTGGAGTCGCCGACCCTGGAGGTGTTTAAGGGGAGATTGGATGTGGCACTGAGTGCCATGGTTTAGATGATGGTTGGTGTTAGTGTTGGGTTATAGGTTGGACTTGATGATCTCAGAGGTCCTTTCCAACCTTGTCATACTGTGATACTGTGATACTGTGTAACATTGCAGGGCATCACAGAGACATGGGTCTCAGAGTATCTTGCACTACATATAAACAGGAAAAGTGGAAAGTATCATGATAGGAGGAAAGGAAAAAGTAAGAATATTTTGCCCTTTTTTTTCACTCCTAAAGGAACTTAAAAAGGGAAGTAAAGCACTGCAGAAAATAACTGTGTAATTCTGTTATATGCTCTGTATACAGAGCCTAACCATTAACGTAGCAGAGTTCATGGACTCTAATAAAGAGGAAATTACCCTATATTTCAGCACTGTGTTCACAGAGTTCCTTCTTATGTTTACAATCAGTGGGTAGCTATTGTACTCACAAAGCTTTTTTTCCCTCTGCCTAGCCGTCTGCCATAGTGAGGCATATTGCTATGGGATGTGCAAGTGAATTTAAAATAAGAAGCATTTCTCTTAAATGCTTGCAATTTTCTGGTTCCTCGGCCCCTAGCAAATATCTCATTGTGTTCAACTGATATTTGCACATTTTCCTATACAGCTGTTTTTTGTATTATTTTTATTATTTTTTCTTTCCAAGGTTAGATTTTTCCAGAGTGCCTTTAACTGTAGAAATAGATTATACAGATGTATACAAATGAAATTCTCCATAAGTTCAAAGTCACTCATAAATAATGGAGACGTGGCATTTTCCCCTCAGCTGTTACTAAAGCTTTATAAATCTCATAAGCTCAAGATAGATCCCTGATTTAAACATTGTGTAAATGTCCCAACTTTTCAGTGGAATAGAAGTTCATTTGCTCATTCACCCAAAGTAAAAATTGTCAAGGCACCCGTCAGTCTTCCTCTGGAATAGGATGTACTGAAGATATTAAATTTTTATACGGGGAACTAACAAACTAACTAACTAACTAAACAAACAAACAAATAAATAAATAAATAAAATTACACACACACACATATTTCTCCCGTTGTTTTTTCTCTAAAAATACAATGGCTACCTAGCTATAATTAAGGTCACAGACTTAAGTATCAGCTGAGGAAATGCAAGATAACAGTATACAACAAGTCAGGTGAAAAGGTGAGGGAAGACTGAAAGGGAGGCAAAAAGGTAGCCTTTAAGACATAGAGGCAGAAAGAGGCAGGGTTTTTAATTAGTAAATGCTACCTTCTCTAGTATTTTTGTTTTCAAAACTTGCCCAAAACAGAATGGTGCCTTAATAGGATAAGAAACTATTAATAAAAAAACCCTCCAAGCCAAACCCAAACCCCAACCATGAAGCACAATTAATTCTATCTCTCTGAGGAGGAAAAATACAATTTTGTGAAAGGGTATTTGAAAAGTGTCCCAGAGACACATTATATAAACAAAAGGGGCAGTATGTAAAGGCAAACCTTCAGTCACAATTTGTTTTAAAACATAGCACAGCTCAGTTCAACTGCAGTCTGAAATTTTCTTAATGGCTTATGTGTCTCATTCTCATCCCTTACTAATGTTCATTTCCACATAGAAAAACTCCTACCTTCTTCTTCTCCCCCACATTCTTGCCTCTCCCCAGTAAGTTTACTGGGACACTTCACAGATTTCTTACTTCCCCTATGTATTTTGCTAAAGTACCACACTTGCCTAGTGGATATGTACTTTAATTAAAAGCAATATATCTTTTTTTTTTCCTTCACTTCTGATCTCTATCTATAGGCTTGTCCTTGGAGTTTTCATTCTTCAGGGCAAGGTGAATGGAATTCACTTGTTTGATGGGATAGACCGATTTAAGGTATTTAATTTAAGACATCAAATATAATAAAAATAGAGATTTTCTTACTATTTTTTAATTTTTATTTTTATTTTGAGCATTGGAATGTAACTCACTGGGAGAAGGAACAAAGGGGGGATGGGGTAAGAATTCCTTAAAAATTGTCTCCAAGGCTTCTTAGTTTATACTTTAAAATTGAATACTGCCTTGTTGAAGTCAATGGCAAATTTGCTATTTGCTTCAAAGGAATCCACGTTTCATCTCTTGTCTTAAAATATAAGCTCCTCTGCTACTGTAAATCAGTGTCACTTCCCTGACTAGAAATCAATAGCTCTCTTCTGATTCACACTGCCTTCATATGCCTCTATATTCACACTGCCTGCTATATGAATCAGGACATTTTCCTGCAGTTTTCTACTGGGACAATAAAGTTCTTCTGAGTAGGAGCACTGGATGATGAGGAAGATCTTCACAACACACTAGCTCATTCCTAGCTCCAACACTGGTGGCATAGTCCAGAGGAGAGAAAAATATAGCATTTTCCAGATGCAGAAGTCTGTTACATGGTTTTCCAGTTTTGCTGGAGAGAAGGATATTGCTGGGAAACAGAAAAAAAGCTTGAATGGGGTGGGGGGAAGTTAGACAGAGGAGAGAGCATCAGGATGAACTAGGAATTCAGGAGCTAAGTTATGAGACTTGTGAAGGCACTGATACTGGTAGTGTTCAACAGCGAAGAGCCAAAGAGGCACCAGAAGAGGCAAGAACACCAGGAAATTAATGGGAATATCTCTTACTAACGTTAATATGAGAAGTCCAGGACATGCAGCCATTTTCTCAGAACAGGAGATGTTTTATTTTAATCTGTGATTTGTTTTGTGTCCCCCAGGTATAAAAGCAATCTGTACATCCTTTAGTTGACTTCTCAGCAGTGTCATGGTCAGCTAAGCTGTTTTGTTGTGTTTTAAAATCTCTCACTTTCCTTACAAGATATTTAGAAATCCTTTACCTAATACAGACAAGTCTCTGGTTGCAAATGATGAAAATTCTCGTTCCTAGTAAGGGGAATAATGTCTACCTCCTAATATCCCTGGACTTCTGGGAACATGTCCAATAATATGGCTGGAGACAGGGGAAGTGTGTGCCAAGATCTTCCAAGTCAGGTGCTTACATATTTGAGGCTGAAGTCCATGTTTAAGCAGCTAAATAAGCAGTCTAATCTTTAGCAGTGATATGCTGGGTAGCCAGGATCTTTCCAAAGCAACACATTTATTTAGGTATTCAAATTTGAGTTGAAAAGACTACCTGCTGACCATCAGAGTAGAATAATTCATTGCCCAAGTTTCAAAAAGAAAGAGAGGCTGGGTTGGTGTCTGTAAATGATACTGAACCACAGGATACAACATCTTATTTAGAAGATTCGTCTTTTCAGTACATAAAGCACCAGCGGGAAAGTTAACAACCTGTCTTTCATCCTGCCAATTAATGGATGTGAACTTTTCAGCAGCAGAAGTATCACTGTGCTGCTCCCTGCTTTTTCTTCAAGTTGGACACTGCTGAGAGAAGTGAGTGTTTAAACAGATCCTCAGTATAACTTACTGCAGATGTTGCCACTTCCCCCAGTAGAACTCAATTTACTTGTGTTATGGCTTCTTTTTCCCTAACTACTCTAATGCCAGTAGACCCAAACTAAGAATTGGATCTGAACTCTGACTCTGAAAAGGAAATGATCCTACCAGATGGGCTGCCAATTTAAATAGTCAGAATAGACAAGTGAATACTGTCAGTCCTATTACACAAGTGGAGAACTCATTAAAGATCGTGCCCTAGATTACACACTTACTTAGGGGTAGAACTACAGGTTGAACCCAGATCTCCTCTATCCCAGCTGAGTGCATTAGCCACTGTGAGTAATAAGGCCAGAAAGGGCAATTTTAAGCAGGAAAGAAAAGGAATCAAGGGAGCAAGCAGCAGAGTTGTTAAAGTAGCTGTGGTTTTGCATATGTGTGAAAAAGGAGAGCAAGGGTCATCCTGCAGAGACATAAAAAGAAAAGAATAAAGATTGGAAAGTGACTCAGGAAATAACTCTGTAAAAAGATGGAGCAATTAGCCTTTTCTTATTTTCTTTCTTTGCATTATTGCTCTAAAGTTTATTGATTTTTTTAACTGTGTAGATACAACATTTTCTTTTTTGTTTTATTGTAACCCTCATCGTCACTTCAAATTCCAATTGATCTGACTTTTGCTTTAATCATCCAATTAATATAGCTCTAGAAAAACTCGAGGGAGATGCACCTAATGTTGAGAACAAAAAAATATACAGGCAGAGCTGTGCTTATGACCATGTTGGAGGCTTTTTGATTATACCTAACTACTGTGATCAATACTTCAGGACTTTTAAAAACATGTATATTGGGTGAAATGTAAATGGTGATTTTATGTTTTTTTCTCAGTAGGTTTTATTTAAATTCAATTTGCTCCATTCTGCCTGAGACACACAGATGAAAATCTCAAGTGTTTTCTTCTGAGCAACAAGAAATGAAAGAAACATTTAATTGTAAATAAAGCACACGTATATGGTATATATAGGCATGCAGGTTATGAATGGGGTACTGTGGCTGTGCTCATTTGGTATCAGGAGAGGAGCATTTCACCATGGCAGGACTCAGGTGATCTGTAATATTCCATACTCAAGGAACAGTCCTTGTGTGTATCATACACACTAAAACAAAGCTGAAAAATCAGCTGTGACAAAAGTTTGTGAGTATGGCTGCATTTTCCCTGCAATTTAAACTGAGTTATATTTAATCCTCTTTTCCCTCTTGCACTCCTCTGCCCAGCAATTGTCCCCAAAATATTAGCCAAATCCAAATCTTTTAATTATGGAAAAATAGGAAGGTATTCAGCCTCCAATTCTTTCCTCACACCATCTGCCTCAAATATTTAATTGGAATTCAGATATTATTCTTTCATTGTTTTGTTTCTTTAGCCCTTCTTCTTATAAACATTAAAAAAAAGTGAAACTTTTCAGACGGTTTTTGACAAAACATCTTCAATCATTACCAAACCTATGTGCCCTTGGAAGTGAACATGACTGCATTCTCCACTTCATAGCTGTCCAGTGTAAGGCCTTTTGTGCCTTCCTCTAAACCCTCAGTACTGGACACTCCACAGCTATTGCCTTTGTGTTAGATGCAAAGGGAGTCCTCCCATCATTAGCACTAGATCATGGCTTTCTACACTGTTCCAGTGCTCACAATGCGTCAAGGAATGGAGCATTTCAACACTTTCCAACACTTCCAGAAATGTCTTCCTCACCCTTTGCCCAGCTTTCCACTGGGTAGAGTGAGCACATAGAGGACCTTTCTTCCCTCTTACAGTTGATTACCTTTCCCATTTTCTTTTATTTTATGTCTCTACATGTCAGCTGTGACATGCTGTGCTGCTGGTCCCCCGTGTGTGGTGATAGAGCTATGTATTTGTGCATGGAAGATGTTTTCAAGTTTCTTCTTATATTTTTATTTTTTTATTATTATTTCTAATTTATTTATTTTTAGCTGAGACAGGTTGCCATGAAGAATAAACACAATTCTGCTTGCTTGGTAAGCTAGTAATATTACGGGCCAGAAAAAGACTGAAAAAAATAGTATACTGTTTTATAAACCAGGACACAATGTTATATAGAGACATTTGATTTTTAGTCCAGTGAAGACCTGAAGGGACCTCAACACCCTTATTAAGCAAAAGGACATTTAGTCCCATTTCCTGTCTGCAGCTGTGGTCAGAAACAGATGTCTGTGCATGAAGATAGGAATAAGACAAACACATAAAAACATATAGAAAAGCTAAGCATATAGGAAGAGGTGAAGCACACATTGCTGGATACTCTCCCAGCTCCCAACAGGTTGCTAACTGAATTACTGAGACAGAACCGGTCTCTTAAATTCAAAAGGCTCAGCACTGGGTCCTTTTCTTCGGCCACAGCCACTGCATGCAACGCTACTGGCTTGGGGAAGAGTGGCTGGAAAGCTGCACGACAGAAAAGGACCTGGGGCTGCTGGTCGACAGCAGGCAAACATGAGCCAGCGGTGTGCCCAAGTGGCCAAGAAGGCCAACAGCATCCTGGCTTGTATCAGAAACAGTGTGGTCAGCATTAGGGAAGTGATCCACATAGTGCACGGTACTCTGTTCAGTTTTAGGCCCCTCTCTACAGGAGACACTTTGAGGTGGTGGAGTGGGGAAATTAAGCTGGTGGATGGTCTGGAGTACAAGATTACAAGGAGCAGCTGAGGGAAATAGGACTGTTCAACCTGGAGAAAAGGAGGCTGAGGGGAGAACTTATCACTCTCTACCTGAATGGAGGTTGTAATGAGGTAGGTGTTGGTCTCTTCTCACAAGTAATAAGTGATAGGACAAAAGGAAGTGACCTCAAGTTGTGTTAGGGGAGGTTTAGAAAAGGTATTAGGAAAAATTTATTCATTGACAGGGTTTTCCAACATTGGAACAGGCTGCCCAGGGAAGTGATGAAGTGATGGAGGTATTTAAAGGACATGCAAACCACATCCTTAGGATGTGGTCAGTGTTAGGTTAATGGTTGAACTTGAAGATCTTAAAGCTCTTTTCTAACCTAAATTCTATTCTATTCTATTCTATTCTATTCTATTCTATTCTATTCTATTCTATTCTATTCTATTCTATTCTATTCTATTCTTGGTTTTTTTTTAATATTTTAAGGTTTTCTTCTTTACAAGTATGTCCAACTTCCCGGAGAACTCATGCTAAGTTTTAGAACACACTATCTTTCTGCTGTAAGGAATACCAAAGTCATCTCTACACCACGAAAATAAGAGCTTTTTATTTGCTATAAAGTTGCACCTTAGTTCATTAGATTCTCCCTCTCCTTCAGCCCCCAAAAGATCATTTATATTAAGTTATTTTAGGATTTCTAATCATCTACACAAATCCTAAAAGCTGTAATGAATCCTTCCTACAAGTCAAAGATATGTCCAAGCCTCTTTCCAGTGCCGACTTGCAAGCAGTTTGGGTAACTCGTAGTACAGTTCCTGGAGAAGAGCTACCTGAAAATGCATGGTACAGACCTGCATGCCAGCACACCCTGGCACAGCCACTGCACAGACTGTTTGTGAGGCACTTACGTGGGTGGCTGCAGCAGGAGGCAGAGCCCATCCACTCTCAGTGGATGCCTTTTCTAGAGCTACAGACACAGCCAACAGATATGTTCTTGCCTCCGCTCTGTCTCGGAGAATCCAGTTTCACAGTGTACTTGAAGCCAATTTGGTGCCTAAAGAATGATTTCCACCACCAGGAGTTGCCAGGCTGTAGGTGAGTGAATATCAGTCCTGTGCCAATTTCCCCTCCATCATCAGAAATCACCACTTGTTTACTTGACAGAGCTACAAGTGTAAACAGCTGTACGTTTCAGTGCATACAAGATGTTACAAGTGTAAAACAGCAGCCATGCATATTATGTGTTTCAGGGCTCTACAGGTTCACTACCACTTTCCATCAGAAAACAGAGAGCATAATGCAGTTTGAGGGGAGAGGAAGATGCTTTTGCTCAGCTGAAATGCAGCGAGCACACACAGGCAGGGAAGAAGCAATCTGCTGAGTTTTCCAGTGGTCATGCCACTCAAGAGCCAGGGACTTAGCTGGTGGTCAGCTGTAACGTTACTGTCACAGTGTCACCTGTCAAATTGTCTCTGCAGGAATAATGGTGACTGGATGCCCTGGTGATTAGTGTGTGGTTAAAACCCAGTGGATGCAGACAAATAGAGTCTGAGCTCACAGCCAGGTTTATCCCCCATGTAAAAGTACTTAGTTCAAGGAAATCGCTCTTGATTGGCACCACATACTAAGGAATATGTCTAAAGCAGTGGAAATTAAATGTGGCAGTGCCAGAGTGCTGAAATATCATCTATTTTCTGGCCGAAATGTAGTTCTTTTTGAATAATAACAACCTGCGTTAAGTAGATATTAGATGCTCCTGATTAATTAAGGCTCTATTATTAACCGAAGCACACACAAAAGAAGTACCTACTGGCTTAGTAAGGTTTTATTTTTTAAGGGTCACTCTAATGGTGTTGGTAACAGAGGAATCCAGGTGAGGAGTTGTATGAGGAGTTGCTGAAGTCACTTGGTCGGTTCAGCCTGGAGGAGACTGAGGAGGACCCTCACAGCAGTTTACTGCTTCCTCACAACGGAAGGAAGAGGAGCAGTCACTGACCTCTTCTCTCTGATAATCAATGGTAGTACTTGAGGGAATGCCAGGAAGTTGTGTGATGGGAGGTTTAGGTTGGATGTTAGGAAAAAGTTCTTCACTCAGAGGGTGGTGGAGCACTGGAAGAGCTCCCCAGGGAAGCAGTCATGGTACCAAGCCTGATGGTATTCAAGAAGCATTTGGACAATGCCCTCAGTCACATGGTGTGAGAGTTCGGAGTGTCCTATGCAGGCATGGGAGTTGAACTTGATGATTCTTGTGGGTCCCTTCTAACTCAGGTCATTCTGTGATTCTGTGATTCTGATTATGTGCATATGTGCTGCTGAGAAGCAACAAGAAGGAAACCTCAGAAAAAAGTATCCTCTGATTCAAAATACTAATAAACCAAAACATAAACCAAGCAAATCCTACAATAGAAAAATTTAAGAAATGGGTGCATTTCTGAGCAAATATCTTCTTAATTTTAATTGAAACAAAAGAAAAAAGAAGTGTCAATCTAAACCAGGACCTTGTCTCTGGGGCTGTTGAGTAAAAAATGTTTTGAAATCAATGTCTGGAATCAGTGATATTTTTTTTCATTGTGCCCACATATTTTTGACACTCAGCAGATTACTTTTTCACCTGATGATTAAAACCAGACCTGTCCTTCAAAAAATCACCTTTATGAAAGTCTTCCATGTTTTTTCACTGTGCTTTCAAAATTAATGTTGAATCATAAGAATGATGGAAATCAGTTCATTTCCCCTGATTTCAGTGGAGTATCACCAGTTTACATCAGATGAATATATGACTCTCAGTTCTTATGAAATCCCAATTGCAAACCATTGCAGGAAAAATAGAAACCAGACATAATTATAAGAATCTGTTATGAGCCTTAGAGGTCCTCTGCCTACAAAGTCTCATCTTTGCAAGCATTAATGATTGCATTATAATTAAAACATGGACAGAAAAGCAAACAACTACCGTACCTGCTTGATTTCACTCAATGTATCTTTACACTGTATAGAAAAGTCAGAACAATTCACTGCATTTTCCCCAAAGTATTTCTTCTATTTCCTGCTTCTTTTTACAATTTTCACCTCTGTAATGACATTCTGGGATATCCACCACTGTACTTCTAAACCTCACCTTGCTTCTTTCTGACCAAGTCCTGTTAATCATACCCAATCTAATAATAGCAGTGTTAATAACACCTTTTGATACAATATCCTCCTCCACAGGCCTTCTAGGTTCTTCAGATGGCTAATGTCTTGTTAAAACTTTTTTTACTTATTAATTTTGTCTGTGACAGAGCTTGATTAGCTTCTAAATTACCCTGTTCCTATTTTTAGTGCACTATGCCCCTACCCTTCACACACAGTTTAATCCCAAAGTATTAATTCGTCTCTATATAATGCTGACTTGTCTTTCTGCAGGTATCCTAAATCTTCCTGTTTTCGTTTGAGGTCCATCTACCTTTGTTTTAACTCTTATTAACTTTCTCATTACTTTTACTGCTCTCTGTTCTCCATTGACGGGCACAATTGCTTTGCAACGGCCACGGGTAGTGCTGGAGAGGTGAAGGGTCAGATTCACTCTTTGAAAGAACTCACCTCACGTCCCACTTAAATTAGCAATTGCAATAATGCTGTGAGTCAAGAGAAGGAGGGAAAGGGGATTTTTATGTCTCTAATCACTTCGGGGAAGTTGTGAACTCAGCTATCTGCAGTTAGAGTCAGAAGAGGCAGCTCTTCGCTATCACTTCAGCTCACATTGTCACTTGTTAGACATGTTGTCTTGCAAGCAAGAGGTGGGACAAATCAGGATCTCAGAAGGACTTAGTGACAGCCACTTACCAAGTAGTCCCACAGTGGGGAAAGGCTGTAAGAAGTAAACTGCTGCTCAAGCCTGCTTGTCCTGAGGAAATCACAATGCAGCTGTGAAGAAAAGGCAGTTGGGACACATAAAAAGTCGCAGGGCATCAAGCTGACGTAACTTTTTATTTACGGTGCAAACTTTTCCCTGCTCAAATCTACACCCAATCAATTTTCTTTCATCTGTGTATTTCTTGCAATACTATTTTTAAGATTTTAATGACCAAAACTAATATTGTGGGGTTTTAGTCAACTGAAGAGAAAGAATGGAAGGAAGAAGAAGAGGAAGGAAAAAGATAGCAAACTTAGGACACCTTTGACCTCCTTTTTGCCCCTTAAATCCATGGAATGCTATGAAGTTGGTAGATGGGACTGAGAGCAGTATTTGAGCCAGTATTGGTAATGGGTGTGGATACTTATCAGACTGTTGATCGGATTTGTTCAATTTCTGGCAGAGCACCAGTGGAATTCTGGCCACATCGCCTATGCTTCCAAATTCCTTCCTCCTCCAGAACCCTGCAAATAAAGATATATAGCACACCCAAGTCAGATTTGCCTCTGGAGTTCATTCCTTCCAGAAATTAATCAGATCTCAAGCTGAGGTACTTTTGAAATTCAGTGTAGCATGAATCTTGTCATTTTTAAGTCTTGCTAGTACAGCAGCAGGACGCTCTGCAGGTCCTGCCAAGTCACTACAAACCCATCACCAAATGCTTCCTCCAATCTAACACACTTGAGAAGATGTGTTTAGTCAGTTTAATCAGTTGTGGTTCTTTTTGACTGGTGCTGAATGAACAGATATTTTAAGGTTTTCCCACTTCAAGTTCTTTACTAGAGAGAAAATGGAGAGATACCAGATCTGTAATATGTAATACATAGGATTTCAATGTATGATGCTGATGTGGGCACCTAATAAAACACATAACGTGAGTTCTAATGCCGAAGTTATGGAGAGTTGGTTTCACCTCACTACCTCAAACAAGAATAGGTGAGGAAGAGATTAAGATGAAGAAAGGAAACAAAATCACAGAAGGCAAAATCCCTTAAGGTGAGAGCTCTTGGATTTTCACATTCCACTTTAGCAGGCTATCTGCAAGGTTCATGTCCTGGTTACTTTATCATCAGCTGTCCCAAGCCCAACCACCTTGGTGAAGCAATGGTAACATATGCCCAAATCTCATTTTAACGTATGACGTGCTGTCTGATACAAGAATATCCTTCACGCCTTTTTCCTCTCTACATGTCAGTTGCTCTTCACAACCAACATTTCACCCACATATGAAAAGGGACTATTGTTTTGCCATTAGGGGTCGCCTCTTCATGAGGACAGAAGAGGAGAACAACTCCTTGTCTACCTTTAACCACTGCACACCAGAACAGAGGTGTGATCTAGTGTCCTGGAAAAATGAATCAAATTACCTTCAAGTGCTGAGCCAAAGCAACCAACATAATCTTCACCAGCCATGTCATTCATACAGTCCTCTAGCATTGGTTGCCTGTTTGGCTAACTGTCATTCCTGTGGAGACGTGTGAAATAAACTGCTTCTAAAATTTGGGGGAGAATATGCTAAAATGCTTTCATCTTCTACCCCTACACTGTGTCTGATGCACTGGTCATTTACATTAATGCTATTGCAATTGCTCTGTCGAGTATGCTGGTAGAATATAGTCATTCCATGCATATCAAAGACATGGAGTTGATGGCTTGACCTTACAGTTCCTTGCTGGAATGTAACTTCAGCATGCAAAAGGAAGGCAATGAGTTCCTTTCCTGAGACACGCATAATCAGTACCCAAAATGATTCTCCTGTAGATGTTTTGCTTAACAACAAATTTAATGGACAGGCTCCTTGTAGCACAAAGGGAGACGAGCCACACATTCTACAGTTTTGATAATCAAATCATTATTTTTGTAGCCTTAAGGGATATCTGCTTACAGCAGAATTCAACATATAGTTTAATTTACTTATCTGATCTTTCTCTGCTCATGAATAGCTTCTATTTCCAGCCCTATTTCAAATTTTCTTACATAATTCAAATGGCATCACGAAGTACGTATATGTGTTTTTGTACTGATGATATTGTCAACTGACTAAAGGAAGGTTTTATTTCTCTGTTCCTCAGATACCTTCCCCATCCCCAACTGTTCAAGTCGCAGCTCAAAAGATTTATTTTTGATGATCTTAATTCTGTGTCAGTGTGATTATTATTAGTGTTTTAAATTCTAACCTCTGATCCCTTTCATCTCTTTTATTGTTGTGCCTTTACTAATCCTTAGGTCTTATTCTCATCTGCATGTCTTAAAACACTTTACAAAGGAGACTGGAAACACTATTCTTACTTGACGTGCTGAGGAACTAAGGCACAGAGCAGTGAAGGGTCATATGCAAAAAATAAGCCAGGCAAGTCAGTGTTGAAATAAATTCCAGCTTTTTCTGAGATCATTCGTCATCCAATCTGCCATTTTCCTTACAGAATTTAAATAAAAATATCATAATCATCAGAAATGTAATAAAAAATCTACCTCTCTTTTTCTAATTTATTTGCTTCAACACTGTTCCCCTCCCTTTTTGCCTGTTTTCCATACTTTTCGATGTATATATATGATTTAAGAACTTGTGAGAAATTCAAAATGCAAACCAAAAATTCTAATCCAATTAATACTTCTCATTACTAGTAGTTTTGCAAGTACATGGAGGTTTAACAGACATGGACAGAACTGTGAGGTAATATCTGATGCTCCAGAGAATCAGATTTTCTGCTGTTCCCAAGTTAAGAATGTAAAGAAATTGCACAAAATGACTCCTAAACATAAATGTGGTTAAGTGTGATAGCATGGGTGACAACGACTTGATAATGCAGTGCTCGCAATGAAGCACGTATATATGGTCTTATCACCCCAAACAGTTCTACTCTGCTGATTCGGGTGAAAAAAAACACATCAACAAGAAAAAACTTTTCGACCATCTCAGCACTCTCTTGCTCATTACACCAACCTGTCAGAATTGACAACGTGACTGAGTCCAGTTATTCCATGCTGACAAGGCACTGTATATGCTTTTCTGCAATAATATCATCTTTAAGGTGCAATGTACTTAAGGAAGCTCATTTCTATGATTTCATCAAAAAGAGCCCTGTTGGTGGGGTTAAAAATACTTTTGCTTCCATTATATTAGTAGTCATCTTCATAAAGGTTGTTCTTGGAAAACTAACTTGAAAGGGTGGAAGGTTGTGATGGTTGGTATTGATTTGATTTTTGCTTTTTTTTTTGAATAAGAGGTTGCTTACTTAGGAACTGTCTGATGATTTTCTTGTAGTTTCTAGCAGTAATAATGTTATCCCCAATACCGGACATATTTCAGAAATTTCCTAAATGTAACCAAATAACATTGTATTCAGGAATATACACTAGCAAGCCACTATAAATAAGGACATATAACATAAATACAATAATTTAAAGGGCATCGATGCAATAAATGTAGATTATAATACCAAGAGGACCAAAGAAAAAGAATCCCAAGCTCTAGTCTAGTCCCTTGAAACCTGGAAAGGGAATGCATCATGTTTTGAAGAGGTGCAATGGGAGGTGAAAATGACAACTGAGCAGTTACAAGCCTTAACACTGGGTATTCATGAAGGCATGAAGTCCTATGAGTGCTGTGAATGCAGCCAGTCAGTATGATCCCAGGAGTTACTGATGTACGGGGATTTTAGTAGTTTCATTTTTACTTTCTGCAATGGGAAGTCTCTTTAGCTGTTGTGGTATCCCTTGAAGTAATTTTTAGTTATCTCAAGCACCTACACTCAATTTTTACAGATAATTGCGTGTATTTAATAACACAATGATCTAATCTGTTCAGTTGTTTTTGCTGTATTAACATATTTCTACTTAAAATTGATTTGAGTGTTATATCTGACACCATTCTCTGTTCTAAAGTGTCCACATACCTACTCGAAAATAAACCCAGGTATGCATTGTCTTAGTGCAAGCTTAATCAGTACATAGTATAGGAAACTCAGAACCGTGTTTTCTAGTAGACAAATTATGTATTGAAGCAATTCACCATCTGAAGCCATATCTCCCTCTGTTGGTAAGTTGCCCTTCTCTAAAATGTGTTAAATCTTTAGCAGAGATTTTCAAGGTTTGAAGTTTTGAACTGAAAAGGTCACAGGTTTGATGCACGGTGTGGTGCTATTATGTAGACTAACATCCATTTCCTTCATCTTGAGAGCAGAAAGTATCATTTGAACACTGACCTCTCAGAAAAAGAGAATGATATGCCTCACACTTACAAGGTGAAGCAAATGAAGGTCTACGAGAAAAAAAAAAAAGAACAAAAAAAGGATGTATTTGCCAAGGGATGGTGCTGTTTAACTTGGGTGGCAGTTCTTAGATATTTGTCCATTACTTTAGAGTTGGAGCTAGTACTACATCTCTCAATGGCTAAACCTTTGCTCATTATTTTTATTCAAATACTGAAAAATATTTTAAAAAGTACAGAGAAAGAGTGTGCTAATGAGGCATTTGCAACTTTTTAGTATTAAATATCTAAATAGGAAATATGTCTGTTCTGAGCTTTATTTGAGTTACTGGAATTTATTTAGGGCTGATTGAAATGTAGAAAAGAATTCATGACTTTTCTTCTATCATTTTGTACTTTTGTTTTCCATTAGAACAAATCTGTAATCAAATAAAGAAATAGAAATAAAATATTCAACCAGCCATCAGTGCATCAAGACACTGGTGTTATTAGAAATATATGTTCCTGCTCCTTCATTGCAAATGCCACTTCATAGGGATATGATGAGTTACTCGGTCTTCAAATAACATTGGGAGAAAAAAAAAAGAAACATTTTTCCCATAAATTTGTGTTTTTCGAGAGCATGCAACAGTGCCAGGATCAGCTCATAAAAGTATATATGGTTGTAAGAAGCAACTGTCATTCCCAAAATACGTTCTAGGTAAACATATTATGGACTAGATTTTCCAACGTTATCTCCCTTAGTATTTCTTATTTGGGAGTAGGAGATGTAAAACTGATAAAGATGTTACTTTACTCATAACAATTTGAGAGAGCTACTGAGAAGTAAGTCTTGTCCTGAAAATTAAACTTTCCCTCAAGAGTATTCTAGGTACCCACATATAAATGAGAAAAATAACAAAATCTCTCATTTATACTAGTCTAACCTATTTTTCTTGCAATACAGCCAGGGTGGAGGGGTGGGTGGATGAGGAAACTACAACCCAAAAAAACACCACAAAGACAAGTAAAAAAATAAAGAAACATAGAGACACATTACTAAAGTTGACAGATTTGGTCTGTGTTATATAGAGTGATGATAGATCATATAAGCAACTCAGTAACAAGACATATTTTAATGTCTAAAACTTTGAGTGTAGAACTGCCCCAGCTTTTATTTGTTCTCCCAATTAACAACAGAAAGAAAACATAGCAGACCCTTAGCCACATGAAGAAAAATAAAATATTATAGGAAGGGGTTTTTTTTTCTGAATTGCCATCAGACACTGAAATTTGTTTACAAATTGCTACCTAAACTATAATACTTTGGAAAGCATAATGAAGGAAGTCCCAAATGCTGAAAACTGGTCTGTGGGAGAAGAAGCCTCTTCTGCAAGGAGCAGATGTCTGAAAATTATCCCGCAGCTTCAGGCAAACTCTGTTGTGTCAGAGAGAGCACTTACTCACACAAATAGTCTCAACCCCTGCAGTGGGACTGCTTCTGTGGATCAAAATCGATGGATTTTGTAATGCAGGTCCTATTCCTGCAAAGAAATATCTGACTCAGACAGCAGCTCAAAGTCCTATTGACACTGGTGCGGGGATGTGCACACACAGCACAGAGGTTGGCATGCACAGGCAGCCAAGTGAACTGCAGGACAAGTCTCACAGTCTGTCTCAGGAATAGAAACTCTCAGCCACCTCTCTTTTGCTTTCAAAAAGATGACTTCTTCAACCCTTATAGTATTCCAAACTTGTTGTTCTCCTATACTATAATGTTTCCAAACAGTTCCCTCAAATTTTTACCTACACTGTCCCTTGCACTGGGGAAGAAACTCCCTAAAAACACATGCAAACATAATTTACTTTCCTTTTCCCAAAGCTTCATCAGTTCTCTCCTCTGCTGACACTCCTGCAAAACACCCAGTAATGTTCAGGAGACAGGAACATACATGTGTCGCCTGTTTGGAGATGATAACATCATTTTTTCTCACACTCCCCTCTCCCTGCCTGTTTCCAAGGACAGTCATTTACCTTCTCCTTAGCTCTTTGGGACAGGGGCAATGGCAGTTTGCCTCTGCTTTCAGACAGCATCTCACACTGCAGAAGGCTGGAGTGCAATTAGGAATTGAAGTACTATGGTAACAGTGACAGCGACTGCATGGATCGAAGAGAGGCTCAAGAAACCACCGTTCAGTCCTGACTGGCCCTGCACTCCAGCAAGCAAGGCAGCAGTCCCAGCTGTTCCCCCAGCATTCAGTGCTTCCTCCTGAATCAGCAGCTGCTCAGAGGAATGAAAGAGCCAAAATACTGCCATGCTTGGCAACAGGGGAGCCCTAGCATTGGGAAAGGTCTCACAGCAGTAGTGCCCTGTGATAAATGTTGCTAGTGCAGCGAAATGGGAACAAAATACCATCTGCCTATCCCACACTGGATGCAAAGAGGGACATAAATTGCTCTGTTTGGGAATCAATTTACCTGGAGTGGAGCAAGCACAGTTGAGGGAGGAACCTCACTGCCCTTAATGCACTTAAATGGGCTCTAAGTAACGAGATGCTGTTGCAACCACCTCGCAATTCATTCTGCCACCCCTTAGACCCATGCCTGGATTCAGCCCCAGCTCTGATATGTGGCTTTGCAAATGCAAGTTACTGCTAGGCTCTGTTGTTGGGAAGGAAATCCTGCATGTTCAGCAGGTGCAAAGACCCTGAGTGTGATGCTGGCTCAGTCATCCAGGACTCACTTTAATAAGATGTACTTAATAGGACAACTGGACGTTTCTCCCCTCTTCCAAAACAGAGAAGAAGAAAGGAAAAAAAAACCACATAATGTTCGTGACTAATTAAATTCTCACTCTAGTCATGATTAATGTAACAAATAATTACAGCTTAGATCTAATATAGATACAACTAATTGTTCTGCCCACAGTGCATCGTGACTAACAATTAAACAGAGCTTCCAAAGCAACTGAGAGCAGATCTTAGGCTAACCTTTTGCCTTGTTGTGCTTTCGCTGCCGAAGGAATATACATGCCTACAGCTTCTGTATTCCCATTCACATCACTGGCAGTGACAGATTCTTCTCTTATTAGATGTTAGACAAGCTTATTCCTTTTAACTTCATGTGTTCCCACTTTGTGAGACTGTAGGGCAAATAAAAAAATAGAGAGACACAGAAAAGAAAAAGACTGCATCACCTCAAGGTCCCTCGAGACATTCCAGCCTGGAAAACTCTCTTTCTCTCTGCAGTTGTATAAGTACAGCTGGTTTGAAGGTTTTGAGTTGACTCCAATGTGGTAGCTAAATGTGAGACTTCCCACCACCACTCTGTTTCTCTTTGCTGTTTTAATTGAAGAAAGATATGTTATGAAAACATGCCCTTCTGTGCCTTTCAAAATTAACTGTTGTATAACCCGGGACTTTGTAGTTTAGACAAGGAATATATCAGATTTGCTCAGTACCACCCAGATAATTTTTTGATCCTCATGTGTGAACTCTAAATCTACAACAAAGAGCATGGATAGATTCACTAAAGAATAGTGGCAAAATGTTTTTTTTCTTATTTTTTTTAAATGAAATAAATAATAATAAAAAAGATCTGGAAGGAAAGAGTGGATTCAAAATCTAACCAATTAAACCCAATGGCTAAGCAGCCAGCACTCTTAATAAGCCCAGGAATTAACTTCCTCTTTTGTGTGTCTGGAAAGCAATCAAAACTAGCTGGATAAACCTTCTACCTCCTCCTTGGATATCCCCTTTGAATACAGGTGAGTCATTTAATAATGTAAGTAGTTATTTGGTTTTGATTTTGGTTTTAAATTTATTTTTCTCTGTGTGTCTTGTATTTCAAAGCTATGAATAACTGAGACAAAAAAATGCTTGGATTTTGTGCCCTTTATTGCTACGTTAATAGTGATAACAAAATGCTAATAGTAATAATGATAAGGTGAGTCTAATAACCACAAAATATATGAACAGGGGTTAATGAGTTATGCGTTGTCATTTGACTCAATTGGTGATCAGTATTGCATGAGGAAGAAAACTGTAGAGATAAAACATTGAATAGTCCAGTGACCTTTCTCATTCTGATATAGAGATAATCTCTAAGACTCTAATGTCTTCTCGAATATTCACTGACTTCAAGGCAAGAAATGCTGAAAGCCCAAACTAACAAGGAATAAAAAGTAATGGAATTTACTAAACTAAACCATGACAATAATCTCAAGAAAGACTGATTATAGAATTATATCAGATCTGTGACCTGAGAAGGCAAAATTTTAGCTGACATAACGTAAGTCCCATTTCATTGTCAGAAGTAACAAATTACGTATTTTTGCAGTTTAGAATAACTATGGAATATTTGGGAGTTTTCCTTGTTCTTTGTTCTTTTTTATTTTATTTTTTTTTGCGGGAGGTGTACTTATCTGCAGGAAAAGATGCAATTACTTTTCTCAAACGTAGTAATCATTGGAAACTATTTCTTCAGTCTTAGTTAAAAAGGAGAAATTAGTTCTTCAGTGTGTGCAACTCTCACTGACTTTCAAGGGGCCATCTGGGTTAAATTTGTCCTTAAGTAACAAAATGTCTTTCACCTTTAAGCTTTCCCTTCTACCTCTCAGGGTTCATTTGAAGGTGTGCACTGATGCATTGCAGTTTTGTAGCAAACTCTAAGGCATTCTCCACAGTATCAGAGCAATATCCTCAGTGGAAACTTACTGAAAGAATTGCTATTTGAAGGATGGCCATGAGGCTTTGGAGCTAGGTTTTATGAAGTTGATGAACATTCACCTAGGATTAGGCTGTACTCATCAAACGATCTCACTTTTTCTTCAAATTAAAGAGATTGCTGCCATTTCATCACTTCTTAATCTAAGTGTTCACAGCAAAAAAAAAAACCTGTTATAAATGTATATCCCTCTTCTCAACCATTGCTCAACCAACCTTATTTCATTTGTGATTTCAGACTTTTTCTTATTTATTTTCTAAATCTATATGCCAGAAAATATATTCCATTATATAAAAATCTTGAAAAAAATTTGTGGAAATGTTAGTATTGTGGAATTGATCAAGTCAATGAGAAAAGGGACAGCTTTGCCATTTAGTTAGAGAATGCCTTTGTCTGCTTTGTGGGTGATTTTGATGCTCTAAAGCAATTCCCCTTTGCCAATTCACAAGGCTGTGTTGTCCCCTTCCCTGGCAGATAGTGAAGAGCCTGGGTTAGATCCCAGCAAGCGTAAATCAGCCTTCTTCCAAAAGTCATTGGAACAAGGCCATTTTCTAAAAGATAAGTACCTGATCCCACTGACTACTATTTGACAATGAACCTCAGACTCTACGGAAAATTTCAGCTAAGTCAGTATGTGATATCCTGCCTACAGTAAGCAGGCTGTCAGGTCTACTATGCTTTGTCTATTATCCACAAAAAATTGTATCATAAATAGATATTACAACTTAGCTCACAAATGAAAATGGATGCTGATGCTCTTCTTCAGGGTATGTAAGATATGTAATTATTTCATTGCTTCTTTACAGCCAAAAATACCCGGTGTAAATTGAGTTTTGGAGTTCCCAGAATTTGACCAAATATTGCTTGATGTAGGCATCCGTTCTTTACAGTTAATTTCCTGCGGACTGAAATGATTCCAGGAACATGAAAATGGGCATGAATTTGTAGACAGCTGTAAGATGAATATGGAAGATAGACTTGCTTTCTCATACTAGAATGAGACTGAGAGTTTGTCTAGTCACTTTTTTGCAGCAAACCCATGTTTATAGCAAATCTTCTCAACAGAATCTGGTATCAGCTGCCTGTGGGTTTCAATCATAGCATAATAGCTCTGGCAGAATCCATGACAGATAGCAGGAGACTCCCTCCATCAGCATTAGCCATGCATAGTTTCTTCTCCTCTTTGTCCTCAAAAAAGATATGACCTCCAAGCTAGACATTCCCTGTGCTCCATTTATTTGAGTTCTCTTAGCTAATAATGGAAAATATAGTGATCCATAGCCCTCAAAATGGACATAGAGAAACAAGCCAAAAAGATGGACCTAGAAGTCATTCATTTATTTTTGTAGTGCATGGAAAATGTAAGTCATAATAAGATAATCAAAGATAATCAAAATGCTTCATTTGACTTTAGTGTGAACTGGAGCACTTTTTCAGAACCAGGGAAAACTCTGATTTCAGACTTTCTTATGCAAGATGTAAATGTATTTGAGGTTAAGAAATGTGACCAAAGTATCACTGTAAACAACCCAGAGATAAGACTTTGATGGGTCTAATTGATTGTTCAAAAGCTGATCTATATAGTTCCTAGGCTGTCTGAACAAGAAGTGTGTCAACTCACTTCAAATATCTACGAAATGAAGTTAATCATCTTAGGATACCTTTATATCAGAGGAAGAAAAACTGATTCTATTAAAGATCCACATGGTGAAATAATTGGGCACTGGAAGTACTTATTTACCTTTGCTGGTATTAAAACCTCTATAGATAACCAGTTTAATATATAAGCACATGTAGTTTCATGACTACCATTCTATGATATATCTGAAAGCACGTATTTTGACAGTACCAATGGTGAGAAGCTAAAAAACAACTTAAGACTCTGAAAGATATAAAGTCACCAAAGCAATCATAATAGAAAAGCAAGAAATTTCAATATATGCGTTCATATTTATTTGACTGAGCCATGTAAGGGTATTATAATTCATGCTTATGAAAAATTAAATATTTGCTAAATTTATATATTGCTTTAGAACACCTGCAACACCTACAAGCTTTCTTCCCCCTTTTTTAAGAAAGAGACTTTTGCCATGATATATCTCTCTTTTCTAAGCAATCCATTATCTCAGTTTTCTGTATAACTACTCTTTTTTTCATTTCTAGTACACAAACTTTCCAATTTATCCATAAGACAGCCAGTGTGTTGCTTCCAGCAATTGCACCATGACTCTTTTCCTGAGAGACCACTTCTTGGTGTGATATTAGTTAGTTCAATCACCATTGCCTGTGCCTTTGCTAGTAAATCAGTAAAGAGTGTCAATCACTGCCAGTCATGGTACGTTCATCAGTGTTACAAAGAATTGCCATTGTGACACTGAACTAAAAAACAGAAACTCACTTCCCATAAGCTATTGCACAGTCATCATAGCAGAGCTCAATTACTTCCAGATATGGAACTTTGGAAGAAAGCAGAATCCTAATAAATTTTACAGGGCATTATACCTGTTGTACTTTTTGATTTATTCATGAAATGCAAGTCTTAATTTCCCTAATTTGAATTTTACTATGCAAAAGGTAAATACAATGAAGTCCTTTGAAAGAAATGTTCTTTTAAAATTTCTCTTTCTGAAATAGTACATGTTCAAATGGTTTCTGTTCACAATTCACAACACTGATGTTTTGTGTTGTTGCTAACTACAAGTTTTTGTGTACTTCACTTGCCAGATATGCACTTTTTACTGGCTGAAAAACTCATGGCCCAGACCAAAGTGTGTGGGTGAATACAGTTAAATCCAGTTGGCAGCCAGTCACAAGTGGTGCTTCCCAGGGCTTAGTCTTGGGGCCAGTTCTGTTTAATATCTTTATGAATGATCTGGTTGAGGGGATTGAGTGCACCCTCAACACGTTTGCAGACAACACTTATTTCAACAAGTGTGTTGGTCTCCTTGAGGAAAGGAGTGCTCTGCAGAGGGATCTGGATGAGTTGGATTGATGGGCTGAGGTTAACAGTATGGGGCTCAACAAGACTAAGCATCAGGTCCTGTAGTCAGGTCACAACAACACTATGCAGTGCTACAGATTTGGGGAAGAGTGGCTGGAAAAATGCGTGGTGCGAAAGGACCTGGAGGTGCTTGTTGACAGTCAACTGAATACGAGCCAGCAGTGTGCCCAGGAGGCCAAGAAGGCCAACAGCATCGTGGCTCCTATTAGAAATAGTGTTACCAGCAGGATGGGCAACATGATTGTACCCTTGGTACTCAGCACCAGTTAGGCCGCATTTCAAATACTGTGTTCAGGTTAAGCCCCTCATGACAAGAAAGTCACTGAGCTTCTGGATTTTGTTCAGAGAAGGGCGACAAAGCAGGTGAATGGTCTGGAGTGTGACACAAAATTGGAGAGGCCCTGCAGAGGGCTCTTGACAGATTGGAGAGCTGGACAATACCAAACAGTATGAAATTTAACAAGGTAAGTGCCAGGTTCTGCAGCTGGGACATGGCAATGCTGGACACCCATACAGACTGGGGTCGGAGATGCTGGAAAGCAGCCCTGCAAAGAAGGACTTGAGGGTTCTGATCGATGGCAAATTGAACAGTGTGCCCTGGCAGCCAAAAGGGCCAATCATGTCCTGCATAAAGCACAGCATTGCCAGCCGCGTGAGGGAGGTGATTATTCTGCTCTACTCTGCACTGGTACAGCCTCACCTCAAGTACCTTTGAGCACCACAGTATAACAAAGGACTTAAAACTACAGGAGAGTATCACAGTATCACAAGGTTGAAAAAGACCTCTGAGATCATCCAATCTATGACCCAACACTAGCACCCACTCATCATTTAAATCATGGCACTAAGTGCCTCATCCAATCTGGTTTTAAACACCTCCAAAAGTGTCCAGAAGAGTTTCCAGAAGAGGCCACGAGGCTGGTGAAGGGTCTAGAGGGAGTGTTGTATGAGGAACAGCTGAAGTCACTTGGTCTGTTCAGCCTGGAGGAGACTCAGAGGGGATTTCATCACTGTTTACTGGCTGGAAAGAGGTGAAACGGGTGCTGATCTCTTCTCTCTTGTGACTTATGGTAGGACTCGAGGTAATGGCAGGAAGATGTGACAGGGGAGGTTTAGACTGGATATTAGAAAGAAGTTCTTCACCCAGCAGGTGGTGGAGCACTGGAACAGCTCCCCAGGGAAGCAATCACGACCAAGTCTACCAGCGTTCAAGAAGCATTTGGACAATGCCCTCAGTCACACGATGTGAATTATTGGGAGTGTCCTCTGTAGGCATAGGAGTTGGACTCAATGATTCCTTTGGGTCCCTTCCAGCTCGGGTGATGCTATGATTCTGTGATTCTATGGTTAATAGTATATATATATCTAACACAGAAATACAATATTTGTTATTGTAATTTAAATTTCTGAGGGATTTTCTGATAAGTTTGCAGTTTATCATTATAGTGACTTCCATGGTCCAGTGACTCAAATTCTACATGTGATTTCATCTTCCATCATCCCCAATTCTTCTTTCTTTTAACACATACTCTTTCAAAATAGTTTGATAGAAGGACTGGCCAGCAACCTGTGATGGACAACAGATCTCTTTCCATAAAATTTAGTGATTGTTGTATCAGTCACACAAAGTGGGAATTTGGTAGCTTCTGAACAGCTAGATTCCAGTCTTATTTTGTCACAAGATTGTCCTTTAGACACCAGGAAGAGATAATTACTTGCAAAATGTATTTTTTTCTGGTGTCAATTGAAGTCCGACATAGGTAAGCTGAAGAAATTTCTGTACATACTTATAAGTTTTCACTGATTATATGCAGATCTTACAAGATTATCTTGAATTGGGATTTAGACAGTTAAAAATATGTGTGATGAATATCTATGTCACTGTCACACAGGATATTTTCCTGTTTAGGAGCTGAAAAACGTAGTTATCCCTAAAAACGCAAAAACCTAAATATTCCTAGACTTTATGCAATCAAGGACATTAAAGATGGAACAGATTAGCTAGATAATTTGCATTCTTTTATTCTGAGACATTTGTTAAATGATTTTGAAAGAACAATTTATTTACTTGATTATTATCTGTCAACTATTGCTAATAACATTTATATGTCTGAATAATCTATCTTCCAAAACCTACTAGTTGTTAAACAAAGACAATGGCAATAAGATTTCATTTCAGATTCTTCTCTCAACTTTATCTTTATGGTTTCTGAATGTTTCCCAAATACACATTAACTGTGTAACATCAATCATGTAGCATAAACAATGACCTACTCGTCTCCCAAATAAAAAAATATCTCTGTGGTGAATTTTGGGTTTAAGTTTTTTGGGGGTTTTCGGTTTTCTAACCAAGGAAAAGTCTTTTCCATCTTAAAATCTTTGATTCTGTGATGTTCTAGAATGTTCAGGTGTACATCAGAGAGAAAGTAATTCCTCTTTTGAAAACCAACAAAGGTGACCATCTAAGTGTAAAACCTCTATTTTTGGGGTTTTTTTTAACTTGATTACGTTTACCTAGTTAATATATCTCTCTTCATCCCTGCGACTCATAACATTAACATTGTAAATATCAACATATTTTTTTTGAATCAGAAACATCAAAAGAAAGTGAGGGTATATCTTTTACAAATATAATTTTAAATCTTTTTTCTGAGATGACACCAAGGTTCAGGAGTTACGCAATGTCCATCAGGAATTCATTCTCTTATCTTCTTAAGTATATTTAGGAACTTTTATTTTTAAAGTAATTAAATTTCCAAATATTATTTGATACATAACAAGAAGTTCTGTTCCTGGTACTGCTAAAATTACACTGATCATTATGAGGAATTAATATCATAGAATAATAGAATCATAGGATCACAGAATCATAGAATCACCTGGTTGGAAAAAAACCTTTGAGATCATCAAGTTCAACTGTACCTGTTCATGATTAAACCATATCGCAAAAAAACTTATCTACCCATCTTTTAAGCACCTCCTGGATTGGTGACTCAACCACTTCCCTGGGCAGCCTGTTCCAGTGCCTGACAAACAGGTATCTGCTTCTGAAGACAAAGAGAGTGTATATCTCTCCTCCCAGATGATAGCATGAAAAAAACAAAGACAATGTGTTTTCTCCACCAGGAAATCTGACCTCATTCACTTAACCCTGTAATTTGCCTAAATACATGCTATTTTCCAGCAAAACATAACCAGGTCAAAAAGCTACAGTATAAGGGAACCCTTTGATTTCTAGGATGGCGTGTATGAGACATCACCTGACAATGGATTGGATTGCATGAGAATCACAATCCCAATAAAATCCACAGACAGTGCCTTGAAGAGGACCATATGGAAGTGAAATTTTCTGTAGTGAGAATAATGAAGGGGAGAAATACAGACTCGGGAAGGAATAATTTACTGGAGTATCATTTTATAGTAGAGGCCACAGAAGTATTATGTGTTGCTACCTTGATGGAAGAGTTTCCATCTAAAATGGAAACATTTTCTTGATGAGTTATTGTCAGAAGAAAATCTGAAGACTGGTCATGGAGAGAAAGGTAGTGTAAGAGGGAAAACACACAGAAATTCAGACAAACTTCTGCCTCTGGAATTTATTTCATTTAATCAGGACTTTCACAATCTTTATTTAACTAAAGAACATATGTAATAAGAAAGGAGAGGAGACTAGGAGGAAAAAAAATCAGGAGATCCAAATCTGCTTGAAAATCTGTGTACTGCTTTTCCTTCAGTGTATAGGATCAACACGGAACACACCCTGTCAATGGCCAACAAGAAACAGACTGGTAATAGTGCTTGATTATTTCTGCTGGCTTTTAAAATGAAAATGGAGGACATCTGTACTATTGTATCAGGTTCAAATAAAGCTGTGTAGGAAGCATAGAAAAGAAACTGCATAGGTTATGCCATGCTTGGCTTTCTCTTGTTTAAAGACTCACAGGCACACAGCTCTGAAAAGCAAATGTGGTTCTCATTAGAAATATACACAACACAGAACGGGAAAAAAAAGCCCATGAAACGTAAGTGTAGCTTATTCATCCAAGGAGCTGATAGTTGGCAAAGGGTCAGAATGCCATGAACTGCAGAGCCTATAGATTTATGTGGAGAAAAAAAAATGTCTATTTGTTTCTAAAAACCTGGTTAGATGTATTAGAAGAGCCTCTAGGGAATTTTAGCTTGCCTGTCCAGCACCTACAGAACAAATAACGGACATTTTTCCCTGACCTTGTCAGTATTAAAGGTTATTTTAACAAGACTAAACCTAGAAAATAATAAAAAAGTCTCTAATGTATTAAGCACAAACATGTTAAATTCAACATCAGGAATGCAGTTCTGTTTACAGTGTGCCTGGGAGACTCCAGGAACATCAAAATGGACATGAATATGTAGATAATTTTGGCTTTGAACAAGCTGTGGCCATTGTAAAAAAAAGTAAAATCTCATTTGCCATTAATATTTACATTATCCTATACATTCTCCAGAGCTAAACCAGAATAGATGGAAAAAAAAAAAAAAGAAGGAAAAAAGGTAAAGCTTTGGGAGGAGAAAAGACATTTGTGAAGAAATCAGTGTGCTTACATAGCGATACAATCTTTTAAAAAATAATAGAAACAATAACAACAGTGAAATGTGAACAGGGTGAAGCTCACGTGAAACATTTGAAGCTAGATGTGAAAACACAAAGACTTCATAGTATGAAGACACATGAAAGAACCCCATGCATGACAATAAGCTCAAAGACGACAAAAGCAAATTAGGAAGGACAATATTGAGCTTCTTAAAAAGAACAGCAAGCAAAAATTAAGGTTTACGCTCTGTGTTGTTAGCATCAAGAGCAGGAAAATGAAACAATGAAGTAATGAAAAAATAAAACAGTTGAAAATACAATTAGCAAAACTAGCATTGACAAAAAACAGTAATGGAAGTATTCAATGTATTCTTTATTTGCAGCTGTGATTTTCAAAGGCACTCTATTAATAATTAAACACTATTAATAGAGTTAGGTGGGCAACTCCATTTTGCTCTTTTGAAACTATCATTTTATGTGTTCAGTAACACAAAACCTCACAAATCTTTAAATGAGTTTTCTTAAGAAATGCATTCAAGGAATAAAAATTAGAAATTATCAGGGTTCAGGAAACCTTTTCAGCTGTAATTTTTGCTTTACATCCTGATGAGTTATTAACCTTGTGTGTGCAATGACATAGTATTTGATTAAATAATCACATATTTTTTTTGCCACACTTCTGCTTCTCAGGAACCCCCAATCCTGTTAGTGAATGGGGTAAACAACGTACAGTCAACAGGACATTTCCAGTTCCATTTCTTTCTTCCTTGGTGTTCAAGGTGACTACATCAACACACCAAGAAATGTATTGCAACAGGAGAGGTTCAGTATAACTAACTAATTGATTTTGAAGCATCAACTATATGCACAATTTCATGTTTTTACTTCAAACTAAATCTTGAAAGACTCTGTAAGAATTTTCCGGTTAAAGTTAGAATCTTTCATCAATTTTAGATGGTAATTTTAATTTCCCAGTCCCTATTATGATTTGTTAAGTTTTGGTTTAATATAAGACTTTTTTAAAATTTAAAATTACTTCTATTTTCAAATTGAAATGGCACCTCCATCAAATCTTTCCCACCAATTTGATTTACCCTGGCTCATGAGCTTTTTAGTGACAGTTTGTGAGCAAAATTATTCTATGAGTGGCAGATGTGGGCATCCTATGGACATGCTCAGAGGGCCTCTGTAGGTCCTATCTTGTAATCATCTTTTCCTTTTTTGTCCATCTGATACTATGCTTGCAAGCTGAGTACTGTCTAGTAAACAAAGGGCTGGTAAAGGTGGTATAACTTTAAGTCCTTTCCTTCAAGGAACTTGTAGGAATGTTATTTCAAGTCCACTCTGTCGGCCTGCTCATATTTGACCCACTACATTTTCCCACTCTTCCTGACATACCCCAGAGCAAATCTCCTCATTAAATGTGGATTTTCTACTATCCTTTCAGATGTCAAATCCTGACTCTTCAGTCAGTTGATATGAAATCACATTATGACTTCAGCTATAGGAAATACAAACCTAAGTGAATAGACGAAAGAAAATTAATTGATCAAAGACAGCAACATTTAAAAAGACAAAATATAAATTTTTTAAAGATAATTCTGTGTTATTCTATAAAGTTCAGTAAAAATATTGAAAATTTTGGTAAGGCTATGCACCCTGAAAAACAAGCTATTAAAGTGTGAAGCAGAGGTTAAACGTGAAAAAAAAATAGAAAGCACATTGCTAACCTTGTCTTAAAACATTTCTTAGTATATTAAATAACTTGAGAAGGTATCAATTTTGAAAGAAGCAGCTGGACAAGATTTTCTACGTATATAAATATCTCAAATCTGCACACCAGTGTACCAATGTCCTTTGGCTCAGTCAATGACCAGGTTAACATAGCCATCTCTTCCTCTGCTGTAAATGTAAATTAACCATTTGCTGAAAGAGAAGGAAAGAGAAGGTGGTTCTGATTCTAAGTTATCCTTATTATTGCATGAGGAATTTTAATGAAGTAACTCTGTAGGGATGCACTTAAATTGTCAAATAATTTAAGTCCTTGGTTTGCTCCTTATTCCTTAATTATCCTCATGTTAGTTTGTTAACAGGCTCTTTAGGACTAGGCTAATGGTTTTCCACTAGGGTAAAATCCTGATACAGTTCAGAGGACAGTTCTTATCTGCAGGTAGGATGTGTGAGACTAGCGTGTTTCTCTTTCCCATTTGTTTGGACATTGCTGTCTCTGCCTTAGCACGCCTTCTACCGTTAGTATTTCCATACCTCCTCAATGAGACAGAAACACAATATAGACCCTTGATCTTATTGTATCAGCTATTCAGATAAATCACACATATGAGCCACAGTACAGGCCTCGTGTTACTTCAGGTAAGATAAGAGAAATAAGAAAAAAAGAAAAATTAAGGCTAGAGGAGTGTTACATAAAACCTTAGGAAAGCCAAATAAGATCCTAAGAAGTATGAAAATGGTGGCTTTAGAAAAGGAGAAATGTATAGATAAATATGCATGTAAACCCTTCTGCGCTATTTGCCCTGTACATTCAGGTGAATGCCTTTAGCAATGTAACTGTGCCTTTGAACCTTATAAAGTACCTTTCTTACACCAAATTCTACGAGCATTTGGACTGTATTCAGTCCTCAGTATAAAGAGCATAGCAGCTCGATAAATGCTGAAATTATTAGTGTTCTTAGTTCTCTATTCCCATTTATTTGAAGATTATGAATTTTTTTCTACAGAAGAAAGGAAATCTTACATAGCTTAAAGCTGGAGCACCTGACTCTGCACAATCATTATCATTTAAAGTAAATTATCCACTTGCACCACCATCCTTGGCTAAAAACATAAGGTAACAGATAAATGCTGCAGCACTCCTTGTAAGTCAGTAAAGACTGATTTTGTTGGACCCAATATGAGAAACACATAAAAGAGATAAGACAAATACCCTGCCTCTGTAAAACAACAAGGAGGACACTCTCACTGGTTTCAGCTATCATGTTCATGATAGTTGGGACTCAGGCTGCATTTGGCTTTATGAGGTCTTTGAAAACTGATCAGCTAAATATGAGAGATGTATCTTAGCACTTTGGTGACTGGAACATTTAGCAAACTGTCAACACATACAGAGAACAGGAAAAAGAATTCTAAAAATTCAGTTGCTTAGTCCACAATCTTGGGACATCAAAATTTAGGTAGAACTGAATGGAACTAATGCAATCAATGGTAACTGCGATGGATATATCAGGAATATGGCATCAATACTAAGAGTCCTATCAACCTGATTATTCCCCTTGGTAACTTCAGAGGGTAACCAAGTTCTGTGTTGGATGAATCTTAGCATTAATCACAAAACATCTGAAGTAACTCCACTCCTGAGTTCCACATCTCAGCTGAGCAACTTCGACTGGAGAGACTGAAACGTTCTCAGATTTCTATATTGCTAGCCATAAACATTAAGATCAGACCTTTCTAAAATTATAAAGGCCTCAGTAAAAGAATTTCAAGAAAACTTTGGGGTTTTTTATTTTTTTTTAAAACAAAACTCCAGATCCAAAGTGTTCCTTCCTAACCATAAAAGCTTGAGATACATTTTGTATTTCTTTTTGCAATTTATGTGGAAAGTACCCATTCATCATATATAAACATCAGGCAGAAAGAATATGGAATTATCTTTTCATGAGACACAAATTTCGTACTTGAAACCAATATTTATGTTTTTGGATTTCCCTTTGTTGACATTACCCATGAGATTCAATAATAGAGTTCTCTGCACATACTGAACATGATCATAGAGCCCTGACATTTGGTTCTGCGTTTTTATTATGGAATCATAGAATCGCAGAATCATAGAATGGTTGAAAGGGACTTTAAATATTATCTAGTTCCATCCCACCTGTCATGGGCAGGAACCCCTGCCATTAGATTAGGCTGCTGAAAGCTTCATTCAACCCGGTCTTGAACACCTCCAGGAGTGGAACATCCATTCTTGTGCTTCACCACCCTCACAGTAGAAAACTCCTACCTAATATCTAATATAAATTTCCCATCTGTAAGCTTGACACTGTTACCCCTCATCCTAACAGTGACAGTAAAGAGAACGGCTGTGTGAGGTGTGAGCTCAGCATATTGGTAGGACCGAGAGAGGAAATGGAGCAGTTAGGGAGAAGTAGGGAGGCTAAGAAAGAAATAAACAGGTGGTACCATGCTTTTCCCTCCCTAAGACAGACAACTGAAAGAAAAAAATACAAACCAGGAATGAGGAAACACTTTTTCCTCCTCCTCCTGCCAGTCCATAGGCAGTAGTTCAAAGAAGATGAGTGAAGGGAAGGAAACCCGTATTAGGGGTGGCCAATGAACCTCCTTCTTGCCTGCCTTGCCCCCTCAGATCACTCTGTGTAATAGGTTTGAAGCTCTGGATGTGCTAGGTCAATCAGTTCATAACACAGAAGATGGTTCATCTGCTCCAATGGTGTTACTAAGGTCAGAAACACCTACTCCCTGCATTACAACCACCTCCATGCAGAAGAAAAGGCAAATGACAGTTGTAGGTGACCATAAGAACAATGGACATAAGGACAATAAGAACATAAGGAAAATAAGGACAATAAGAACATAAGAAGAGTTTTTATAAATATATCAATGGTAGAAAGAAGGGCGGCAGCGACCTCCACTCCTTGTTGGATATGGAGGGAAATAAAGTAACCAAAGATGCAGAGAAGGCTGAGGTACTTAATGCCTTCTTTGCCTCAGTTTTCAACAGTAAGGAAGTCTGTTCGCTTGACAGTTAGTCCTCTGAAGTGGTTGATCGGGACAGGGCGAAATATGGCCCTCCTGCAATCCATGAGGAGGAAGTTAGAGACCTGCTGAGCCACTTGGATCCTCACAAGTCTATGCGGCCAGATGGGATCCATCCTAGGGTGATGAGAGAGCTGGCGGATGAGCTTGCTAAGCCGCTCTCCATCATCTTTCAGCAGTCCTGACTCACCGGAGAGGTCCCGGAAGACTGGAAGTTGGCCAATGTGACACCCATCCACAAGAAGGGCCATAAGGATGATCCAGGTAATTACAGACCTGTCAGCCTGACCTCGGTCCCAAGTAAAATTATGAAGCAGATAATACCGGGTGCAATCATGCGACACCTGCAGAACGGCCAAGAGATCAGGCCCAGTCAGCATGGGTTTAGGAGGGGCAGGTCCTGCCTGACCATCCTAATCTCCTTTTATGACCATGTGACTCGCCTGGTGGATGAGAGGAAGGTTGTGGATGTGGTATACCTGGACTTCAGCACGGCCTTTGGCACTGTCTCCCACAGTAGACTTCTAGAGAAGCTGGCAGCCCGTGGCTTAGACGGGAGCACTCTGTGCTGGGTTAGAAATTGGCTGGATGGCTGAGCCCAGAGAGTGGTGGTGAATGGTGTCTCATCCAGCTGGTGGTCGGTCACCAGTGGTGTCCCCCAGGAATCAGTGTTGAGTCCGGTCCTGTTTAATATCTTTATTGATGATCTGGATGAGGGGATTGAGTCCATCACCTGCAAGTTTGCAGATGATGCCAAGCTGGGAGGAAGGGTTGATCTGCTAGAGGGTAGGATGGCCCTACAGAGGGACCTGGACAGGCTGGAGACATGGGCCAATTCTAATGGGATGATGTTTAATAAGTCCAAATGTCGGGTACTTCATTTTGGCCACAACAATCCCATGCATAGCTATAGACTGGGGACAGAGTGGCTGGAGAGTAGTCAGGTGGAAAGGGACCTGGGAGTGCTGGTTGACAGGAAGTTCAACATGAGCCAGCAGTGTGCCTAGATGGCCAAGAAGGCCAATGGCATTCTGGTCAGCATCAGGAACAGTGTGGCGAGCAGGACCAGAGAAGTTATCGTCCCGCTGTACTGGTCAGGCCTCACCTTGAATACTGTGTACAGTTCTGGACCCCCCAGTTTGGGAAAGGTGTCACGATGCTGGAGTGTGTCCAGAGGAGGGCAATGAAGATGGTGAAGGGGCTGGAGAACAAACCCTACGAGGAGCGACTGAGGGAGCTGGGGCTGTTTAGTCTGAAGAAGAGGAGGCTCAGGGGAGATCTTATTGCTCTCTACAACTACCTAAAAGGAGGTTGTAGTCGGTCAGGGGTTGGTCTCTTCTCTCAGGTGACCAGTGACAGAACCAGAGGGCATGGACTCAAGCTTCGTCAGGGAAAGTGTAGACTTGATGTTAGGAAAAAGTTCTTCACTGAAAGGGTGATTGGCCATTGGAATGCACTGCCCAGGGAGGTGGTGGAGTCACCGACCCTGGAGATGTTTAAGGGGAGACTGGATGAGGCATTGAGTGCTATGGTTTAGATGTTGGTGTTAGTGTTGGGTTATAGGTTGGACTTGATGATCTCGGAGGTCCTTTCCAACCTTATGATACTGTGATAATGTGATTACATCCCATTACTGGCACCAGTAGCATTAGGGCGTACCCCAGCCTGCACAATAAAAAATGGAGGTTGAAAAGGATTCTTTTGGTAACTGCATAGCAAATTGGAGACCAACAAATCTCCAAATGAATTCAAATGCAGTATTTATTTTGGACATAGCCAAAATGCACAAAACAGATATTTGGGTGCCCTCTGGCCCTCTCAAGTGGCAATTTCTCAAAGTTGCAAAACCAGATCCTAAACAGTTCAGATCACAATTTGATAACTTGGACAGAGACAAGGTCAATAATCAAACTACAAACAAACTTGAATTTGATTTGATACACCATGGTGCCAAGAATAAAGAAGGTACAGTTAGATAAATCAGAGAAAGAGAGAGAAGCAGCAGAACAAAAAAAATAGTCACCACTCCCGTGGGGCATGACGCTTCCTCAAGAAAATGTGGTCCATTGGGCAGCAACTTCTCCAGCAGCAATTCTTCAGGAACACGTGGTCCAGTTGTTCTTCAGCAATACTTTTCAGGCCGGTTTGATGGTGTGGTGGGTGCTTGCACACTCCGTGCCTTCTTGGCAGGCACTATTTACAGGGTAAGTCCATGCCCCATTAGCATGTTAGGGTGGTCTTGCTGTGAAAGTTCTTGAATTAGGATATGTGCAGCAGCTCCTTTGGGAAGATTTGTGAACTGAGGCTGGGGGCTCCAGTTAAATAGATCCTTTCTAGAATAACCTCTGCCTGAAACCTTTGGCTACTCACTTGTGGTCAAGTGGCAGGGGGGAAGGTGCCTCACCTCCTTCCTCTCCTCTACCGAAGCCTGCCCAGAATAGTTAGCCTAGGACAGCCCAATCAGAGGGTGAGGAGGGAGGAGAACAATGCCTGCTCCTACACTTCTCATTGTTAAGCCACAGAAAAGCCCCTCAGATGCACACAGCCTTGCATTCAGACAATAATTAAGACACAACAAATACAAGTAACGCAAGTCAGTCTTTACAGTGAGCAGAGACCCTCTTCACAGGGAAGTCTGCTTCCTCCCTGGGACATCACTAGGAAACTTCCTAGCTTGGTGAGCCCTTGGACTGCTGCCCACTACTGCTCTTTCATGTGGGTCTGAGTATAATAAAAAGAGACTTCAGGGCCTTGGGATGGATGGTGAAGGAATCAGGAGCACAGGTAATTTTCTCTTCTCTTCTAGTTGTGGGCAGTGACACTGATAGAAAGAAACGTGTAGTCTATTAATACATGGTTCCATGGCTGGTGTCACTGTCACATTTTTTTTGTTGTTTTTTGACTATGGGAGGGTCTTCACAGCCCCAGATTTAGTAGCTTCAGATGGGATTCACTTGTTTCAAAGGGGAAAGGGTCTTTGTATAGGGAATTGTGGGACTTATAAATAGAGATTTAAACTAGATTGGAAGGGTGAGGGGATAATATCAGGCTTGTCTATGACAAACCAAGGCTAGAAGAATGGGATATTAACAAAGTCCCTCAGGCTGTTGCTCAGAAATATACGGAGTGCCCGGCAGAACACTTGAAGAGAGAGGATGCTGAGGCAGCATGGGCTAATAGGGAAATAATGGGGAAACATCTCAGAGGAACAAAGAAGGCTATACAGTCCACAGCCCAGCTGAGGAGCCTCTATACCAACACACACAGCCTGGGAAACAAACAAGAAGAGCTGAGAGCCACTGTACTGCTGGAAAGCTATGACCTGGTTGCTATTACTGAAACTTGATAGGGGTGAATCCCATGACTGGAGCACAGCTATCAATAACTACTGGCTGTTCAGAAGAGACAGGCAAGGAAGAAGGGGTTAAAAGTTGCCCTCTTTCTCAATAAATGGATAGACTATGAAGAACAGCCTTTTAAGAGTAGCCACGAGCAGATTGAAAGCCTATGGCTAGAAGTCAGAGATCAAGTCAACAAAGAGAACCTAGTGGCTGGAGTCTACTATAGTCCACTTGACCAAGAGCAGCCAATTGGTGAAACCTTTTTACTCCTGTGGCAGGAGACATCACACTCACAGGCTGTTGCCTTGCTCGGCAGCTTCAAACAACCAGGTATTTGCTGGAAGAACAGCACAGAGAGTGGCAGGTAATCCAGAAGACTCCTGGAATGCATTGAAGATAGCTGTTTAAACCAGGTAATAGACACTCTACCAGGGGAGAATCAACTTGACCTGCTGATGACCAATGCAAGCAAGCTAATTGGGGACATCAAAGTTGGAGGTTGTCTGGGATGTAGTGATCATGCACTGGTGGAGTTCACAGTCCTGAGGGATATTGGTCAAGCAAAGGGTAACGTCAGAACACTAAATTTCAGGAAAAAAAGATTCCATCTCTTCAAGGATTTAGTTGATAGTACCCCCTGGGATACGGCCCTCGGGGACAAGGGAGAAGACCAGTAATGCATCTTTAAGGCATCCCTTCCCTCCAGCACATCAAATAGACCACACAGATTGGTGTTGTCGGTGAACTTTCTGAGGGTGCACTCAATCCTACTGTCCATGTCTCCAACAAAGATGTTAAAAAACACCAGTTCCAATACTGGTTCCTGTGGAATGACAATCATCACTGGTCTCTACTTGGACATTGAGCCATTGACCACAACTCTTTAAGTGTGACAATACAGCCAATTCCTCATCCACTGAGGGGTCCATCCTTCAAATCCCCGCCTGTCCAATTTAGAGAAAAGAATGTTGTGTGGGACAGTGCTAAATGCTTTGCACGAGTCCAGGCAGGTGATGTCAATTACTCTTCCCTTATGCACCAATGCTGTAGCCCCTTCATAGGAGTTCACCAAATTTGTCAGGCATGATTTGCCCTTAGTAAAGCTGTATTAGTTGTCAACAAACACCTCCTTATTTTCCATGTGCCTCAGCAGAGTTTCCAGGAGGAATTGTTTCATGATCTTTCCAGGCATAGAGGTGAGACTGACCAGCCTGTAACTCCCCAGGTATTCCTTTTGTCCTTCTTTAAAAATGGGACTCCTTTTCTGGTCAGTGGGAGCTTCATCAGACTGCCACAACTTCTCAAATACTCTTTGAATAAACTTTGTGACTATTTTCTCCCTAGTCAAATAATTACTTGCTACATCTCTCTCTCGTGACTTCATTAGAGTGTTTGAGACCTGGATAAGATGAAAAGCCACCTATAGCATCATTTATGAAGTACCATATAGCAGCTCAAGATATTGTTTTCCAACATGCAAGTAATTTACTGTTTTATTGTTTTTCAATAGCAGTCATTTGGCAGATAGGAAAGGCATTGTATATTTGACTATCAGAGAACCAAGCCAAAATATTTGTTCATGAAGTAATTGAATGACTGGAAGACAAAGATAATTTTCTTATTATTAATCCTAACAGTTTAGCTCAGAGTACTTGCACATCTCCAGTATGCACTCAGTTTCATTGAATTTTTTTTCCTTCTTTCTGACACATGGTTATTTAATCTTCTGCCAACACCATCTACTGAACAGATTTTTTCCCAGCTATGCCCATGAAGCTTTTGTAGTATTGATGTTTTCAGAGTGAACAGTGTATGTGTGTCGAATTATAGCTATTGATCTATGTTTGTTTCTTAATGCGTATAGTTGTTTAGACAGCATTATAGTTTGTCTGATTGTGGTTATATAAATAAAAGAAGGAAAGTAAAGAAGAAGAACACCTTACCATTTTTATTTCTTTTATGAATTTCATTGTTG
This sequence comes from Dromococcyx pavoninus, assembly GCA_033558185.1. NCBI lineage: Eukaryota > Metazoa > Chordata > Aves > Cuculiformes > Neomorphidae > Dromococcyx > Dromococcyx pavoninus. Next base: position 1,536,782 of record JAUMJL010000034.1, on the reverse strand, counting down.
AATGTAGACTGTTTATTTGAATTGAAAATATACTGAAATCAATGTTTCTTTAGATACAAGTTATCCTTTTTTCTTCTTAGTGACAAGCAGAGGTAACAAGGCATGCAATCTTAGCAGAAAAATAAAACCAAATCAAACTAAAAGAACCTTCTTTATTCCTGTGCATCTTTTTATAACTGTTTTGTGTCACATTTCCTTTTGTCTTAGATGTTGCTGCTCAAGTTACCCCAATAAAATTTACCCTCTTAAATGGATGTTGTCAACCAGTGAACAAAAAAATAAAAGAAGACGCTACTCCTCATGAGTGATGCCCTTATCTGTAGTGTGAAAAACAAATATTTTTCTACTAGTTTAGTTTTTCTCTCTCCCATTTTGCAGCTATTGTTTTTCTTCTGTACCATATGGTTAGAAACAAATGATTATGGGCAACTTGGTCCTCTGTTTAGAAAAATGGACTGGGAAAGCGAGGAAACAGTATTGTTTTCCCACTTCTTTAATGGTAAGATGAGTCAGCTTTGAAAATACTTATCCCCTTGGTACATATTTAGTTGTTTTTTCATTTTCTATTTGCCATGTATGTTCCAAACGGCAGAGACTAGGCCTACTTTTGGCAAACCACACACAACTTTATGTAAGACAAAGCAACAATAATAACAACAACAACAACAATGCTGGACATATTCCAGGAATACCTAGAACTGTGTAATGTTGAGTTAAAAATAAGTCTCTATAACCATCTGGGAAAACAAGTTGCTACCTCTTATAAAGCGTATCGTGACACTTTTACTAGTCTAACCCCTTTTTCTTACTCTTTCTCAAAACCAAGCAACTGAACAAGCCCTCAGTTGGTAGGTAAGTATTTTCTTTGGATAATTTCATTGTTCTAAAAAAAAAAAACTTGTTTTTTTCTGGTTACTAGGAGAGAAGGTCTTTTTTTTCCCCCATGTTATAAAACTTCCAAAAGACTCCTGATCTTTATGACCTTACACTTCTGAACTATGTCAAGGGAGCCAACTAATGACAATTGTGTTTATGTCTTGACTGATGCTAATTGTCTTCTAGGAGCTGCACTGAGATCGTCATTTGAAAGTCCAGCAAAAAGGGATATTTTGAACAAAATCTGGCTGAATTTTTGAGTTAAATCTGATTTCTTATGTCTGCTATGCTGGCTTTCATGAAGCAAGATTATCAAAGCTTCTGTGAAAGTAGAGCACTATGCGTGCTCTGTGATATTGCAGAGAATATTTTCACAGCCTCAGCATTCTACTTCCTGTTCTAATTTCATGATAGAAATTATTAAACTTCATTCAAGAAAGAAGTGCATTTTATTTTGCCAGTAGTGTTTGGGAAGATCACTTCTAAACTGATATCGTATGACAATATGCTTTCAGCAGATACATATGCATTGCTCAGATAGTATTTTGAATACCTTCCTGATGAAAGCAAAATGATGAAACCAAAGGACTATGTAGATATAAAAGGCTCGCAGAACAGAGAGAACAGGTTTTCACTCTAGCAATAAAAACTAACCTTAATGGCAAGGAATAACAGCACATGTCCAATATCCTCTAACAAAAAACTTCAAACACAACACAATCCAATCCAGGCCTAAATCCACAAAGAGAGGAGAAATAATAACTTTTGCTTGAAGCTGCTTCCCCTCTGACTCTGTTTTTGCCTCTTACCTTTTCTACAGGCTCTTAAAGGAGCCATATCCACATTTTTAAAAAAAAAAATTTGAGGGTAAAAGGAACTTGAACTCTGAGAGCATTATACCCTGAAAATGACCATTTGTTTAATGGAATAATAAAAACTATTTTTCCATTAAACAGCTTTTTATGTTTCATTTTTCTGTGTATTTTTTTCATCATTAAGGCAACACATCTTTCTGACTCAGACATCTGTATTGTTTATTATGAACTGTGATGGCCTCAGCTGTTGTAGAAACTGGATTCATGTAAAGTTATTATCTCTATCCATAGTGGAAGTGGGTGCATTTCAGTTTTCCTCTTTTTTCTGTCCCTGTACTTTTATAATTTCTTATGCTTTATATCTAAATGTCTAATCTCCCTAATAAATGCAGTCCATAAAAAACCCCAGAGAAAATAAATCCGTCCTCTCAATTTAGAGGGAAATATTATTAACCAGCCAGAATGCAAATCTAGTAGATGTTCTTTTATTTCTAAGCAATAAAAGAAGCACATTTCCTTATTGGAATTATCTAGCATACAACTTCATTGAAATCATATAGGCACAACATAAATTCTTAGTGGTTGCTTTAAAGAAAATTTTTGCTTTTTACCAGTGGTGAAGTTATGCTGTCAGGTTCTCATCTCTGTGCACACAGGAAAATCTGTGTACCTGAAAAAAGGCGAGAAATAACTCCAGAAGTATCAAAAAACAAAACAAAACCCCATCCTGGAATACAATGATTAAACCTTGCTTTGATTCTCCCTCATTCCTCATACCGTTCCTGTTCAAATCAGCTGACATTTTCTAAAGAGCTGAGGTTTGACCTCACCTTTCTCCCTTAGTAGTGTTTGTCTTTGTCTTTCTTTTATTTCTTTTTCTTTTCCTTTTCCCTTTTTCCTTCCCTTCCCTTCATATTCCAGCCTGTAGCAAGGTCACAATGAGAAAAGAAATCATTTAGGAGCCAAATATCTGCCACCAAGGAAAAGGAACTGTTTGTCTTTGGGCATGACGGATTGAAGGAGTATAAGAACGGTACATAAGTCAAAATAATGATGAGTTAAAACATGATAAAAATTAAAAAAGAAAGAAAACATTTCAAGTACTGAATACAATACCAAGGTTCTACTCAAATCAAATATATTTTTATTATTTCAGGCTTTTGCAATGCTCTTAGTTACATATCCTTTCTTCTTGGGTAAAAAAATCTATTATAAGTATCAATGAAGATCAAATCAGTTATAATTTAATGTAATGTTCATAGTGAAGAAGTGATTCAAGTCAAAGACTTTCCCAGTTTTTGTTGAATAAATAATTATAAATGAACCAGGTCTTAATTGATACAAATTAAAGAGAATTTTTATGTTTTTAAAAATAAAACAATGTTTCAAATTAAGCAAAAATTTCCTTTTTAGTTTTAATCTTTCAAAATGAATATTTTGAAATCACACTTTAGTTTATCTACTACATTTAGGTTTTACAGCACAGGAAACTACTTTTAAGAGAGTTTCCTGAGGATCTCAGAATACTCAGAATTCTGGAAAACTTGACAAGTGTCTCAATTCGAAAGATACAAAGACTGTTTAGTCAAAGAAAGAGAAGAATGAGGACTTATTCAGTCATTCTGAACACAGTGCAACAGTAGAAAAGAATTCTGCATTATTACATTTGGTAACTTGGAAAGATGTAGTAAAAGCAATAGGAATCAATTTATAATGGCAAAGACAAGTAAACATAAGTAAAGACTACCTGGAATCTTTTATGAAGAAAGAGAAAAACCATGTGTTGTAAGCAACATAAATTTTTCACATCTCTAGGTATAGTGACCTGGCAGACTTATCTTAAGTCCCTTTCATCCTGAAAGTTGCTACTTGTAACTTCGTTTATTATTATTATTATTATTATTATTATTATTATTATTATTATTATTATTATTATTATTGTTATTATTTCTATAGTTTCCATCATTGTCTTCCTGCTTTGTATGTGAAGGTGAACATATATAAAACCACTATGCCATATTTGTCTGTGAGAATTACAGCACTACAAGAAAGAATATGTTAGAAAAAAACATACAGTTTATATCAAGTATAGAAATTTCTTTTCAAAACAACTTGAACATTCCATTTGTGACAAAATCTAAGAAAAGTCCGTGTTGTAAATATTGGTTTGAATACTAAAATCTGAATTTATATATGATTTGGAATGCCCATCTCAGCACTGCATTAACCAAGCAATTATTCAAGTACTTCAAAGTAATCAGGGGAAAATATACATATTCACATGTATTATTTTTCCTGATAAACCCATTGTCTATAAGTTGAATATGTATATTTGTGTATTTGTCAAACAAAAAAGAATAGATACATTTCTTAATAGGAATTAGAATAATACTGAATAAAATTAAGAATGAGTATAAATTCAAAGTTCTGGATCTGAAACAACGAGAATTGGAAATCAAGATTGATGTCCAAAATCTTTTGAGTCCCTCTCTAGTTAAACATTCAGAAAAAAAAAAGATGATTTCCAGTATGGCAGAAGTCATTTCCTTGAGAAACAGATAATTATATTGCCTTACAAGGAAGTCCTTTCCTACACCCAAATCCAGATTCAAAGGGGACTCTTCTGTTCTCTCCTCAGATGAAGAGTTAGCCACATATCTTATTGTGCTTTAAAAATCTTAAAAGAAATTGTGTAAACATTTTCAAGCCCCATGCAGCTGGAGCCCTGAAGCACTGAGCTAAAAGCAGTGGTAGAGTGCTGTGCTGTGTTTTTGCAAGTACAAGACAGAAAATCTATGTAATTACCTCTGAAGCAGAAGAAGCTGTGCAGCCTGACAGAACAGCATGTGTAGGAAGCACTTTGTCAGGTCTCTGCTGACTAATTTCCCACTCTACACAGGTTTTTTTCCCCCTTGTAGTCTTTCAGGATTAACCCTTTCTATGCCAATATTCTGTCTACCCAAGTGTGAAAGTACACAAGTGGATTCAATGCAGAAATTGAGGCTGATATATCCAGCCCAGTGAGTGCTTACTATGTAAATAAAGGGGCAATAGGACAGGTAATTGAAAAGAGAGGGGGGAAAGGGGAGACAATGATTGAAGTGGGGATTTCCTTTTTCAAACAACTCATGCAGCTCTCCCTCTGTCACCACAAGTTTTGATATGAAGGTATTAATAATTCAGCTCACCTTAGACACAGAAAATTTTCCTGGATCTCAGTCATTAAGTGGCACTGGGAAATCTATATTCTCATTTCCAAGGATTTAGGAACAAAACCAAATCTTGAACAAATATTCTCAACTGCTTAGCCCAATTCTCCGCAATTGCAGATCATAAATTTTTTAGTCTTGCTCATGAACATAGAAAGTTCCTTCAAATATGTTCCAGTCCCATTATTTTGGTTGGCAAGTTGTTGCAGAAGTTTTATCCCCCAGTAGTTTCAAATCCCTGTCTCATTTTCTGCCTGGAGGTACTTGTGATTATGTATACCCCTTGGTTCTTTGTTTGTAAAAGTTTTGAATGTCACAAGAGAGAAAGTTGTTTTGTGTGAGTAATGTGGTGGGGGTCTCCATGGAAATAAAGAAGTAAAACCATCCATCAACCATAGGTTAGCTTACCCCAAAGACTCCATATCGTCCCTTAGTTTCCATTGAAACCCTGGGTTCAGATCTGGATTCATAGAATATGAGGCTAGAAAAGGTCACTTTAATCTCCATTCTGACCTCCTGCAGAACACAGGCTGTAGATCACTTGCTGAACCCCGTGCTGTGTAATCATGTGCTGAATTCAGTCATACTAAACACAGCCTTTTTTCCTTTTGCTCAATCTCACAACTTTCACTAAATTATGGTTCTTTTCCCTTTCTGTGTTTTTCTTTTCCCTCCTAACATTTGTCTGACGGTATCTCCTTGTAGAATCCGTGAGAATCCTTAAGATACCACCCTTCATTTCTATTCTTAGTAAATAGCTGTACCAGATAACATTCAAAATCAGAAACATTTTCAATGCAAAAACTACTGTGTGTATCTTCTCCCTATTTTCTTATTAATTTCTAAGGATTGTGGAAAAAAAAAGTTACAGGCCTGACTCAAATGGAAAAGGGTTTGTTTCATGTTAATCTTTCTGTGATTTGTAATCATTATTTGTACTCTTTATTCATAAAATAACCTTACATGCACTAAGTTACATAACACACTGACTTGTATTTAACAAAACAGGTAATCCAATAATCAGCTTCTATTTTTTTTTCCTTCCTGCCGGCCTTCCTGCTTTCCTTCCTCCCTCCCTCCCTTCCTTCCTGCCTTCCTGCCTCTTTCTCTCCCCTACTCCCTCCCTGCCATTCCCTACTTCCCCCTCCCTTTCTTCCCCCCTCCCTTTGGATGATGCAAACAGGTACTTCAGACCAATAACTTCAGCTCGATTCATAAATTTGTTTCCCTGACATGGAACAAACCAAGATGCCCATTTCCTTAACTTCACAGAATTTTGGTGGATTCTGAGGGGGATACCAAGTTAGCACATACACATCTATTAGGAAAAAAAGAAAGCTGGGGTCTTCTTAAGAAGCTAGCTATAATCATATTTAACCCTTCTCTAATTTGTGCTCAAGTAGTGAGAAGTATTTGCCAGTTACGTTATTTCAAAAATTTTTTTTTGTGTGTTATCTTGAGTCAACCATTATATTCTGACTTCTTTCAACAAAATCTGGTGCTTCTTTTTCACAGTAGGGTTTCTGGAAATTTTAGTCCTGCACTGTGAACAGTTTGCAGCAAGGAATTGAACAAAGCATAATTGAAAATTAAATTCAACAAATTTAGACAATTTAAATTTGTGATGGGAGAAGTGGAATTATTCCAGGAAGTCCAGACACACGTATTTCTTTGGATTCATCGTGCAAACTCATTTCAAGAAAGGATCCCAAGTAATATTAGTTGTCTTCATTTAAACTTTTCACAGGCTTGTGCTTCTCAATTCAGCTAAAGCTGTGTTTTGTTTCTGGGGCCAGTAATACCATACAAATTAAAAGATGTGAATAAATACAATCAGGGGAAGAGAGACGATCTCTGACTCTTATCTGAAGAAGTGAGTATGATCCCATAAGGAAGTATGATATTTACAAACACGTTTCTATGTCTGTGTATCTGCTTCTGTATGTCTGTCTCCCTAGTTTTTCTCTCCAGAAGTTTTGAACAAATTTTACCTTAGTTAACAAAAAAAATAGTGCTCTTGTGTATGTTGTACACAGGATTTTTTTGGACCTCAAAAAATATCCTTAATGAGAAATCTCAGGAGTAAATGTGAACTGATGAATGTTATCAGTAGAATTTGCGCATTATTAGATACCAGAGAACTTAATCTCAAGCAGAACGAACATAGGAAACCCATGCTTCGTTTATTCTACCATTCAAGGAACAACATGCTTTTTCCAAAAGGACATAGAATATTATGATTTTAATGTGTTTTGTGAGTGCATGTTTTTCATAGAACTTGGCTTCTTATGCTATATTGTGACTTTTCTTTAATATACATTTTTACTTTTAAAATGGGTAAGTAGTTTTTAATTCATTTTCTTAGCAAGAACCATCCCAAAGGAGAATGAGAAACAGTCTGAATATAGAGTATTTGGAATCCATATGAAAGTTTACCTTATAATGTCTTTTAACATCTTCTTAATAGTAATTGGAGACCAATATGTATATTACTCAAGAATAAAACTCCTTCCCTTCAGTCTTTTGTCTTGGATGCTTTCTTATTTGAACAAGTCATGGAAAGAAATCATATTGACAGGCCAAGTATCATGGATTGTAGGCCTACAAGATGTGTATAGAATCATAAAATCATAGAATCATGCAACCATTATTGTTGAAAAAGACCTCTAAGGTCAACTTGTCCAACCATCAGCCTAACACCACCAAAATCCAAACCTACCCTGACACAACTTAAGGCCTTTTCCTCTTGTAACTTGGGGGAACAAACTAACACCCACCTCACTACAGCTTCTTTTCAGGGAGCTGTAGAGAGAAATAAGGTCTCCCCTCAGTCTCCTTTACTCCAGCCTCAATTATCTCAGCTGCCTCTTTTAAGATTTGTGCTCTAGACCCTTCTAAAGCTTCATTGCCCTTCTCTAGACAAACTTCAGGACTTCAACACCCTTCTTGTAGTAAAGGCCCCAAAACTGAACACAGGATTAGAGGTGCAGTCTCACTAACACCATGTACAAGGGCACAATCATTTTTCTACTCCTGCTGGCTACATCATTTCTGATACAAAGCAGGATGCTGCAGGCCTTCTTGGGCACCTGGGAACACTGCTGGCCCATATTCTGTCGCCCGTCACTCAACACTCCCATGTCCTTTTTCGCCAGACAATTTTCCAGCCACTCTTTCCCAACCCTGTAATGTTGCATGAGGTTGTTGTGGTCCAAGTGCAGGACCTGACACTTGGCTTGTTAAACCTTGTACATCTGACCTTGGCACATCAATCCAGAGTTTTCAGATCCCTCTGCAGAGTTTTCTTACCCTAAGCAGATCGACACTCCCACTCAGTTTGGTGTCATCTGTAAATTTACTGAGGGAGCTCTCAATCCCTTCTTCCGGATCATTGATAAAGATATTAAACAAGACTGACTCCAACCCTGAACCCTGGGAAACACAGCTTGTGACTGGCTGTCAACTGGATTTAACTTCATCCATGACGATTCTCTGGCCATTTTTTTATCCAGTGAAAAGTACATGTACCTAAGCCATGAACCACCAGTTTCTCTAGGAGAATGTTGTGGGACAGTGTCAAAGTCGAGGTAGATAACAACAACAGCTTTTCTCTTACCCACTAAGCAAGTCATCTGGTCATACGTACTATAGGTAACATGCCAGTGTTTGATAGTAAACTGTGTCTTACCAAGCATTTGTCTACACAGGAGAGTGCATGTCAGCTACCAAAATTCATTGTCTATGCAGGCATCACTGAGCTCAAACGTCAGCTTAAATAGGGTAAACATATAAGATACCTTATCCTAACAGTACACTGGAGCAGGTGTGGGATTCATAGATATCTACATCACAGAGACCTAAAAACAGATGGTGAGTCTCACTGTTGGTATTCTGCCAGTAAATTAATTTTACGTGCCCACTTGACAAGGTAGTGGGAAGGTACGTGGGAAAACAAAGGGCATTTCAAATGTGCTATAGTTCTATATGTCAGCAAATAGACTGGAAGACCAGTGAATATCATGGAGCTTGGAAACTCTTGACACAGATACCTAATATAAGTGCCTTAATCTGGAGCTAAATCCCACCCAAAATATGTACACAGTGCTACTTTTAAAGTGATGGATGTATATGAACTTATTGAACACTACCTATATGAACCAGCCACATGGATGGTTAGATTACAGTCAGCTCCTCTCTGGAGCTCTATAACCACGATCTTGTATTTTTGTACAAAAACTAATAAACCCTGTTAAACATGGATGGAGGAACTCCCATCTTCCCTCAAGTATTTACAGTAGTAAATTTAATAGAGCCATGCCACAGAACCCATAATCTGTATCTTGTATGTTACCACTTCACACACCCCACCATTGAAATTTTCTTCAGTTAATCTTTCCCCTCAAAAAAGGCTTTTCTTCTGTTCATTTATCTGCAAATTGTCAAGCCTCCACTTTGACTTTTTTCTCTCTGTGAATATGGATTCTTTTTTCCTAAAAACATAGTGATATTACACAAAAAAAAAGATACATGTGTGTGGGATGGGGCAGTGGAGCATGGGAAAGAGAAGCACCAGGACTGAGGTGTGTTTGTTTAATATTCTTCTGAGTGCTTCTATTAAAATTTATAACCATGTTACCCTAAAACCCTTGGTAAGATGGACATTTAGCTATAAAGACGTATCTCATGCAACAGTGGTGCACTGACAGTAGTGGGACAGGAAATTGGGTGTGCACAATTAATTTTTAAAGTATATAATTGGGACAAGGAACTTATTGTTAAATGTAGCCAATAAAGAGTAACTCATACTTGCAAAACTGGTGTAATCTTTACTTCCCTCTTTTATCAAGGACAGTTACGAATTTTACTGAGGATTTTTTATCAGTCCATAGCTTCTGTTTTCAGCTGCCTGCACTTTATTTATATGCTCTCCTTTTATCACTGTACACGCTTCATATTTGCGGCCTTTCTCTTTGTCGGCCTTGTGCAGTGAACCTCCCAAACATGTTGCTTTACCCTTGTCCAACAGAAGGACCCTTTCCTTACTTCTACGAAGAAAAGATTTTTTGCAAAGCAAAGAGGTTCGAGTGCCAGTAGTATTGTTTTGTCATCTTTTCAGTCAGAATAAATATTAAGATGTTTCTAAAATCAGTTTTATTGTCTTCACTCAGAAGCCCTCGATTTCTGTCTTCCACATCAAGAATGATTAATCATTTTTTTCAAGCAGAGAATAAAATCCTGTTTATTGATAAGAGATTAATGGGGTTCCAGGCATCCTCCGGAGTGTGATATTCTTTCAGAGATATTGACGTGTATTTGATTTGGAAGGCCTCGAATTCACGACAAAGTATTCAATTCGGTTAAATGTGCAAAAGTTGAAAAGGTTACTCATTCTTCAGCTTTGGCGTTAGAGACTCAAGTGATGTAAATCAGCATTGTGTTTCTTATCCATTGAGGAGTTAGATTTTGGTCTGTTAAATGTGTCTTAGAAGCTTCTACCCACACAAATACACCTCTATACTTCCAAGGCTTGGTTCACTCTGCTTCTAGCAAAGTGAGAAATATTATTCTGTGGTTTTGTTGTGTTTGGAATTAAGAAATAGAGTCATAACTAAACAAATACAATGGAAGTTAGTATGGGAGGTTCTCAGATGTTGACATAATTATGGTGATTGAGTATAGTCCCTTTTTTTTGTCAGCAGATATTTTATGAAATTATTATATCCTTCTGAATCTTTTTATTTATTAATTTACATCAATTTTACATTAATTTTCCACAAATGATTTTCAAACCAATACATGAAGTTGTTGTTTTGAAATCATATACATACATGTTATAATTTTATTTATATTTACACACTTAGCTGTTAGAAAATTAATGTACCATATGCAGCTTAGACCTGATTCCATGCAACTCTAAGTCTTACAGAAGTTGTCTTTGGACAGGATTCTCAAGATTTTTCAGTTTGCAAATATTTTTTTTGATGTCTTGAAGCATGTAGCATGGGTTTAGGAGGGGTAGGTCCTGTCTGACCAACCTGATCTCCTTTTATGACCATGGGACTCGCCTGGTGAATGAGAGGAAGGCTGTGGATGTGGTATAACTGGATTTCAGCAAGGCCTTTGACACTGTCTCCCGCAGTAGACTCCTAGAGAAGCTGGCAGCCCGTGGCTTAGATGGGAGCACTCTGTGCTGGATGGCCGAGCCCAGAGAGTGGCGGTGAATGGTGTCTCATCCAGTTGGTGACCGATCACCAGTGGTGTCCCCCAGGGATCGGTGTTGGGTCCGATCCTGTTTAATATCTTTATTGATGATCTGGATTAGGGGATTGAGTCCATCATCAGCAAGTTTGCAGATGATACCAAGCTGGGAGGAAGGGTTGATCTGCTAGAGGGTAGGATGGCCCTACAGAGGGACCTGGACAGGCTGGAGACATGGGCCAATTCTAATGGGATGATGTTCAATAAGTCCAAATGTCGGGTACTTCATTTTGGCCACAACAATCCCATGCATAGCTATAGACTGGGGACAGAGTGGTTGAAGAATAGTCAGGTGGAAAGGGACCCGGGAGTGCTGGTTGACAGGAAGCTCAACATGAGCCAGCAGTGTGCCTAGATGGCCAAGAAGGCCAATGGCATTCTGGCCAGCATCAGGAACAGTGTGGCGAGCAGGACCAGAGAAGTTATCGTCCCCCTGTATACGGCACTGGTCAGGCCTCATCTTGAATATTGTGTACAGTTCTGGACCCCCCAGTTTGGGAAAGGTGTCAGGATGCTGGAGTGTGTCCAGAGGAGGGCAACGAAGATGGTGAAGGGGCTGGAGCATAAGCCCTACGAGGAGCAACTGAGGGAGTTGGGGCTGTTTAGTCTGAAGAAGAGGAGGCTCAGGGGAGACCTCATTGCTCTCTACAACTACCTAAAAGGAGGTTGTAGTCAGGCAGGGGTTGGTCTCTTCTCTCAGGTGACCAGTGACAGAACTAGAGGGCATGGACTCAAGCTTCATCTGGGAAAGTTTAGACTTGATGTTAGGAAAAAGTTCTTCACTGAAAGGGTGATTGGCCATTGGAATGCACTGCCCAGGGAGGTGATGGAATCGCCGACCCTGGAGGTGTTTAAGGGGAGACTGGATGAAGCACTGAGTGCCATGGTTTAGATGATGGTGTTGGTGTTGGTGTTGGTGTTAGTGTTGGGATATAGGTTGGACTCGTTGATCTCAGAGGTCCTTTCCAACCTTATGATACTGTGATACTGTGATACTTTATCATTTTGTTTTCCTTCCTACTGACCATTTCTATCCATTGTTAACAATTTCTTAACAGGTAGGTAAGATGCTCTTGCTTACAGTATTGGGAAACATGAAGGTTTTTGCTTTCTCTTTCCACTCATGTCCTGTGACCGTTGTGTGTTTAACATAGGTCATAATCTTTTTCAGTCAGTTATTGTTAACAATTTTTACAGCATTTTATTATTTTTACAGCATTTTATTAATTCCATAATGCAAGGCTACGGTTTATAGAACATCACATGATCTTCATGTTTCTTTACATTAACTTAATCTTACCAAAGCAGCTTCTTCAGAATTGTAAAGTGAAGCTTGACTAGTTATGATGACGCCCTTTATTTTTAAGAGTAACTTCCAAATGCTGTTTACTGCATCCAAAGACCCATGCTGAATATGTGCAGGATGGTGACTTTCCAGAGCAATTTCTCTCTCCTCAACAGTTAATGGGGAAAATTATACCCCTAACTTTGACAGTTAAGTTACATATAGCATTAGATTATTAAGCATCAAGCTAAGTATCTAAACTTAAATTTCTTCTTTCACACACCAACTTACTCAGCAGCGTTAGGAAGGAGCTTGTTTGCAGGCTGGTGGTATAGGGGAAAATTGCAGAGGAATTAGCAGGATATTAACTTTGCACAAAGAGGCAGAAGAGACAGGGCTGCCTCTGGGACAGTTGATTGGCTGTCTGACCCAGCACTTTGTTTCAATAGTGCAGCCTATGCCAAAGTGAGGGACTGAGGTCGTGGAATTGTACAATATTGCTTCAAGATATCAGTAGAGTGGTATTTCTCTCTCCCAAAGTCTTCCACTTCTAAGCCCAAAGGGCCTAAGTGTCAAAATAGTGAGGTTATCCGAGTTAGTATGTTCTCTTTGCCTCTGAGACTGAATGGTTTTGCTATCCATTTCAACTTGAAAATACAAAATACCATAGGAAACTATGAAAGAAAAGCACAATGTTAACACATTGGCACAATGAAATGAATCCCATTAACCACTAATGAGGATGCAGGGATCTGAAGATTTTTTTTTCCTTCTCCTTTTTAATATAATTCTGCTCCAATAGCCAGGGAGAAATGTACTGTATAAGTGTTAGAAGAAATGACTGCTCAGTAGTAATAGCATATCATACTGTACATTCTGTAGACTTGCATTTTCTATAGCTTAATATAAAATCTATGAGCCCAGTTTAATTCTTATTCACTTTGATTCAAATACAAAGTAATTTTGTTTTATCCCAAACACTGGTAGGAATGCAAGCACCCTGATTTTTTTTTTTTAATTGCTGAAGTCTGAATCATATCTGAGCAATATATCTTGTACTTTCCCACGATAATTCCTTTGTCTTCCTGTTAAGGATATTTTAAGGGGAAGAGTTCTCTGTCTATATCTACCAAAGTATTCATGGCATAGATTGATTAGAGAGAAGAAATAATTATTGATTGCCTGCATGATCACTCTATACAAATTGAGATTGAGAAAATATCTAATTAATATTTCAGCACCAAATTTTTGTTATATAAGCAAGTCACTTCTTATTGGAAGAATGTGTTTTACAGATAGATTAGAGCAGGGTTTTTTTTGAAAGGAATTTATTTTGTTTAATTAGAAATTATGATTCTTTTGAGAAGAAATCAGTTTCTTGCTTTCTTGAGACTTTTTTTAGAGGGCTTATTGGAGGATATGAAACTGAAATTGAAAGGAGAACATACTTGTGTACTTTCTATAATGAAACAGTATTTTCATTTAAACCTATTCCTTCGTTTAGGAGTAAGTATGCATTTATCTTTTGTTAAATATAAAAAGAGGCAAAAAAGGCATGTAAAAAAAACTATTAGAAAATCTGTTGCAGTTGATTTGATTTTTTTTTCATCCTTTTTTTCTCTTTCCCTTTTTTAGTTTTTGATTTGTCCTGATGCTTGGTGTATATCTCTCTTTTCAAAATATTAGAAGTCCTAAATATTTGGATAAACCAAGTGTTCATCAAGTTCTAGCTAGAGACCCCTATCTCCAATGACCTACATAGGACTTGCCTTGTTATAGCCCCCGTAGTGTAACTGTAGGTCACGAAGTAACAAATGAGGTGTTTAGATTGGCTGTTCCTTGGTTACCAACCAAGAGGGCGACCACCACACACTGTTCACAGGAGACTTAATGAATGAATTTACATAGTCCTTGGAATAATAATCTTGCAACAAACATGACATCATCTCATTAGCATGATCACTTTCATGCTAAGTGTGATACTTATTACTGGATTTCCTGAAGGAAAAGAAAATACAATGTGTTGGCAGTGCAGTGAAACATACCTATTTCTGCTCTTTTCTAGGCATTTATTCACGAATTGCACCAACTAGAACATTTTGAAAGGAATAGGTGGTTCAAATAGTCTGTACTCATAAATGATACTGAGAAGGTAATAGTGTTCATTGAAGTACTTTGCACACAACATTTTGATGATTTTTTTCATATTCTCTTCAACTTTGCATTTAGTCTATATAGTGTATAGAAACTGAGTACTTTAATATCTGTATTATGATTTAAAGATTTTGTGAACAAATCGTAAATCAATCATACATCCAAGTTAGTTTTATAATTAAAATTATTACAATGAGTAATTAAACACATTTTTTCATTTAGGCTTTGCATATGAACAGTTTGCTTCAATGAATTACTATTCATATTTTGTAGCATTCATCTACATCATACATTCATACTGTGAAATATTGTTCATTAATTTGACAAGTGTACCCTTACCATTAAAAAAAGGAATGAGCATATGAATTGTAAGGTAACAATGTATTGTCTGTACAAAATGTCAGACATGGAAAATTTGTTCTGAAATTTGTGTTATTTTGTGAAATTTGGAGATGTCTTGGAGTTTTTTACAAAGACACAGGCAACAATTAATAGAATCCTAAAGAATTTTGACCAATAGTTTTGGGGTTTTGTTTGTTTTAATGGATGCTTAAAAGTGATCTTCTAAACCCATACTTAATAGCATAAACAGCTTATTTACCAATGGCTGTCCAAGAGTCGTCATTAATTCAAGTAAAAGACACGTTATTCTCAGCACTTCAGAAACTCATTTTAGTTATTTTAACCCACTGAAATGTGTCGGTGAGTGTGGAGAACATATTTGATGGAAAGAAAGGGGCAGATGTTTCCGAAGTCACATAATGGTGGTTCTTAAAGGTGTTCAGGGATTGTTTCAGTTTGAAATTCAGTATTAGATTCCCAACATTGTGCTGCTTAAGCCTTGGCGGTATGCAGTCATGATTTCCCTATGACCCAAATACAGAAAAAGGGTGTCCTCATAAATATTTAACCTACTCAGGAGAATTTTACATTTTATTTAAATCCAAGAACGTTCCCCCAGTAATAATCGCATACTGCAACATCCCAGGAAACTGACTGGTTTTCCAAAGACAGGGTTTATGTACATTGCAACTGCAGTCTTGCTGATATGATATTTAAATATTTTTCCAGGACAGTACTGAGCTACTTTTCTTGTATCTACATTATGGAAATCATAAAACATCAGCTGACTCCCTGCATATCCAGTGGAATTTTTTGTAGTGCATGTCCACACAACAAAATACAATATCTATATTATCATAGAATTATAGAATCATAGAATCATAAGGTTGGAAAAGACCTCTGAGATCGTCAAGTCCAACCATACCTGTCCCCTTCCTAAACTATATCCCAAAGATATGGTTTAGTGAGCCTCAAACCAGTAAATCTACACAGTCTTCATTTATCTGGGTCCAAATTCTGTCTTTTTTATTATTACCCTGGTAATTCCAGACCTGAACTGGTCTTGTGAAGCTGAGAAAGGGGATTGATACATCTGCAGTATGCTCTCCAGCTCCACCTCTGTGCCTGCAGTGCCCACATTACACTCAAGTACAGGCAAATCCTGAAGAAATTTGGAAAATTTAATCAGTAATTTAAATGAAATTAGTTCAGAACCTGTATTCACAAGCAGGAATCAATCTTCTACGTTTGATCTCTTTTACTTAACAGTATGTTATCTCTCCCACTAAGCCACCTCTTCTTTTCTTCCAGCCACTACTCATTCCCTGCCTAACTGGAATTTCCTCTTGAAGACTTTTAAATCATCTTATAGACGCTAGGTTTACCTTTTGAGTAACATAACCGGGGAGAGAAGTTTTAAATGGAGCAAAATGTATTTCTTTTGATTTTTTGCAAGAGTTATTTGGAGCTATACACAGCTGTTCTATCAATACAGCTGATGGTGGTAAAGGACAAATAAAATGCGATCAATGAAAATCTTCTTGATAGATCTAACAAATCTCAGCTTAACTTTTCCACACAGAACCAAACCCAGCAATATAGATCTTTAAATGTCCTGTTAGTGATTATAATATACGTGGCTATTATCAGGTCCTAATTTTCTTCTCACTTCCTTCTTCTTTCTAAATAACCCTTTGGTAACACATACAAAAGGACACAAACATCTTAAGACACATATTTATAGAGTTTCACAGTTCACTGATCATTAAGAAAAGTTCTCAATGTTTTTCAGATAAATTTGAGATCATTCTTTATTACTGAAGAGATTTAGTAAGAGTAGCAAGACCAGTTTACTCCAGGAAGGGTCAGGGTAAGATATCTCTTTACAAAATTGGAAATAAAATCCATAAAGAAAAGAAACAGTAAAAGGTACTTGCAAGGTCCTTCTGGAAACTGACCCAGTTCACTCTAAAGTCCATGTGTTTTCGTAAGTCCTCAGGGTTTGGGTTGAGGGATGGTACAGTCTTTCTTTCAATATTTCTTCTGAAAATTCACCCCACCTGCACAAAAAGACCTCGTGTTTTACCTCTATTTTACTGGAAAAAAAATCAAACATATTATTCAGATGGCAACATATGGTGTAGTTATCTAATTTCCTCACGTTTACTTGAGTACATTTATCACAAACCCATCTTGCATATTACGTAAGCTTGCCTGAAACAGAGAGGTCTTTGAAGGGAGGTGCTGTTGTTTGGTGTTTGTATTTATACAGTTTGGGTGTCGTTTAGTAGCACATTTATCACCATTGAAAAGCTGTTTGCACAGTTGACTTTGGTGGAGCTGTGATTTCGTACTCTTACGGAATTTCTGGTATAGACAGCTGATTTTTATACATCTCAGCTTTTCATGAATCCTACAACCAAACAAACGGTATTTGTAAACCTTACTAACATTACCGTAATGGTCTTGTTTTCAGTATGGTGAAGAGATTTAAGTCTCCTATGATTAGAAATAAAATTTAGAATTATGTGGCCAACCTCTATAAAAAGTCTTTAAATACTACTATATTTAGACAAAATAGTTACACTTAAAAAAAGAACACAGGTCCTCTAATATTACACTAACTTAAAGACTCGTGGTTTCACTAACTAGTATCTTTTATGTAGCAAGATATTTTCTTCTGTGTTGCCCAGAGTCAGATAAATCTAGTTCATCACCTATCCAACCTTAAAGATCTGCACTTTGCGTGGAAAATCTTGATTCTATTCTATCTAATAATCTAACGATTAAGCTATGTACACAGTACATTGTTAAATTAAGCTCAAAAACTTGCTTTTTCTAAAAAATTATGTCCTCATAATTTCTGTGTTTCAAAGAAATCTAGTGTAATATACCAAAGGTTTTCCTGAGAAAAGAAAAGCCTGCTATTAAAGCTGTTTTAGAAATCTAGAAATCATTACAACAAGGTACTCTATATTCTGGTGGTCAGGGAACGCTTTTGGTTTTATCACCATATAATAGGTTGTTTCTAAGCCCTGAAGCCTGGGGAAAAAACAGTCTACAATGAGGCTTTTGTCTTAAGGAAAGCATCTAAACTCACTAAACCATTTCTCATCTGCACAAAATTCCGTAAGAGGAAAAAGGTACAGAGGTGAATCAACAGTCAGAAAAGATCACACAGATTGTACTTATGCTGTCCATTTTTGACCTGAAACGAAAGTTCTAATTTTAAAGTTATTCCTCATTATCACAAAATTTTTAATTTTGGCAGATGATCCATGTGTCATAACTCTAAGAAAAAAAATAATAAAACACAAACCTCCTACAAGCCAAGATAAATTTCTTTTCTTGTAAGAGTTTACCACTAATTTTGAGATGATAATATGATTTCTCAAAGAAACACTGATCAGAATGTTCTTGAAGTGATCAGAAAGTCCCAATTCAATGGCTGAAATATTGTTAGCCGCAAAAAAACCCCAAGCAAACAAACAAAAACCCCTCAGATACTCCCTCAAAACCAGCTTAAGGAGTTGATTAACTGTAATTGAATCAAAAATTCCACAGAAATACATCTAAATCCCCTAGAAGACTACAAGGGGTTTTAAGGATATGCCTAGTTTTAAAGCATTAAAGAGGGTATGTATTTTTTGCCTAACTTTAAGCTAAATTAAGTTAGTTGTCTAAGAAACTTCAGAAGACAGTTAGAGGTTGTGTGCTTAAGAATATGATTTATATTTTGTACCATAAGAATATGACTTTGAAGCTGAGAAAATACTCCACAAAAAGTTGCTTCCCCCCACAGTCCAGGAAAAGTCACAAGATTGTGTACTTAGAGAAAGTCCTTAACTAAGATACCTAAAACTAGGTCCACCCTGGTATTTTTTGTTTCACCACTTGAAAGATGCTAGTGTTCACAACACCAAATCTAAAAGGTTTCATTCTTGTGCATAGATACTCTTTTAGGAGACTGAGAACCTAGGCATGAAAAATGTAGACCTATTTTTTGTCTCAATCAAGACCAAGTTCATAGTAGGTCAAGATTCAGTCACCATTTCCTTTGAATTATTTACTTTTTCTATTTACTTCCTTAAAAATAGTTAATTTCTCAGGTAGGTGAAGTGTTTTTTTGTGATTGCCTTTATATGAAGAGTTCAGTTTCGTAAAAAACTCTTGCTTTTTTTTTTTCCCCTGAATGGATTTATTTTTAATTTTGTGAAAAAGCTGTATGCTACTTTTTCCCCTTTTCTTTATTGGCTCATAATATTTTATTTAGAAAATATGTTTAAGTGTACAGGTAGAAAAAAGCAAGAGAAATCATAAGCAAGAGGAAATTTTCTGCATCAGAAGTGGGGAGAGGAGGGCATACAAGAACTGATCAAGAATGCAATAAATCACAGTAGATTCACAGCTCTCTGTATTTCTTGGCACATTATGTGTATCTATTTTCCTTCTTCCACCCATAACTGACAAGTGAATATCTTGCACTTGTAGGGCAGAATATGAAAATATCACCTGAATGTAGTTATGAAAAAACACATTGTTTTTCAAAATGTCTATTGTCTAAAATATGGTCTTTAATCTAAATATAATCTGTGCCTTATTATTTTCAACTAGAATCTAAGTAGAAACTTGTAAATGTTTTTCTTGTACTGTACCAACATGCTTTTGAAAACTGTAGTTTATTACTTTGCCCATAAAGCCAAGACAGCAAAATATATTTTATTAGGCAAACTGCATTGCTAACTTATCATCAGTGGAAACATACTTTATTAATTTCATAAGGACTAACGTAGAATAAAAATGCACTGACCATATTTTAAAATCATGATACAAAACATGTTGCTGACATTCTGGAGATAAGGTTCCCACTAGCCAACAACAATAGATCTCTTTTGACTGCTAATAGCAGTGTAAAAATTGTTCTGATTAATCTGTGGTACAGTTCTGAGAAGTGAGTGGGATTAGATCAGTGGTAATGTAGATGCCACTGTCTACTGATGTGACAGTTATGATGTAAATATTTCAGAGAATTTAAGGCCAATTGGTTTCCTTTAGTAGCAAGGTCCTGAATGCACATACACATACCACAGAATTTTCCTTAATAAACCCATTAGTGAAGGATTTAAACTCGCAAACTAAATGTTCCCTGATCTTGAAAAAGACATCAGTAAAGCTGGGTTGTGGAACCGGAAAGTGGCAGCTCCTGGGTCGGCCGAATCTTAATTACAAGCTAAACTATATGAGAGAGTTTTACACTGCCAAAAATATTTATTAAGTAGCTATGGTTCATATTTAAACTGGTTCCATCTCAAGTAAAAAGAGTCCTGAAACAGGTTTGATCTCCTGAGGTTTTCGGTTGTATCTCTGAGGAAATGAGACAGTTTATTAGATGGAAAATATAGAAAGGTCAAGAGGAGTCAGCATAACTCCAAGAAGACCACAGCAATTGTTCTGACTTTCTGATAATTGTGATAACTCTTTCCATGGCAGATGTTTTAAAAAAAAATAAAATTTGATTTATTGTCCCATTCCACAACATTTCTTGTGAAGCTATAAGTAAGAGTTGACCCAGCGGCAGTCTACAACTGCTTGAAGGGCAGTAATAAAGACAAAAACATCAAACTTTTCCCAAAGGTTTACCAAAGGATAATGAATTGTGGTTTGGATTATTCAGACTGGACATTAAGAAAACACTTTGTCATCAAACCAGGACTACAGTAACGCAACATCTCACCCAGGGATATTTTGCAATTGGAACTGGAAACTTACAAGTTGTGGCTATCCATAGCTTCCTCTGCTCTGACCTAGTGAAGACCAGTAGAGCCTGTCTTGAATCCTAGACTCTTTGACCTCAAGAGGTTCTCTCTAACCAACGATTCTCTCAATTTATGACACTGTTTATCTTGTGAAGTCATCTGATATACACAGTCTCGTGAAGAAGATACAGAATCTAGGTTTGAATTACATATACATATGTATAAAAATATATAGCAGATCCTTATTTAGTGACTAATAAATAAATAAACTAACTGGTGCAAACAGTTGCTCTTGCAGTACAGTGTCTATCTTTGGGCAACAGGAATAAAGAAAAAGTTAAATGGTGTGGAGGGCAGTTCTGAGACGTTTGCAGCTGTACTTTTCATGCTGCAACCTAAAGGTGCTCCCTGGACAAAGTAAACAAAACACGGACTGATAAACTTCCTACGGTGCCTGCACAGGTATTGTTGTTCAGTGCACTCCCTGGTGTGGAAGGCTTTTACTAGAACTGTCCTAAGTAGCTTGAGAAATTAAATTTCCTATAATGGAGACATCCTTAAAGGCATGATCTTGCTGCGCAGTAAAACAATTCATGTGGCTGATTTAGCTATTTATTGGGAACCTTCTTAAGAGATTTTAAGAAAGGGGGAAAAAAAATTCAGATAAAACAAGAACAGACTGAAATATCAAAACTAAATAAAAAGATTCCTACAGAAAAAATGAAGTTATTTTGGACGCGTAAAAATTTGTTCAACTTTTTGGCAGAGTAATTAGTTTATCTTCACTGTCAGCTGACAGTAAAGCTGACAATCTCAACCTTTATTTGTATTCATTGTCCTTTTTAACTTGATTCTTGATTTCAGAAAGATATTTAAATAAGGTCAGAATACATCAGAACAAAAGGTATTTTAGATATTTTCAGGATGTCTTCAATCCACTAGAGCTCAGAAAAACTGGAGATCTCTCCATCAAGTTTCAAATATATGTGAATAGCCAATGAAAACCTTATCTGAATCACTGTTATGAAAGCTTGGTATTTAGAAGCTCAGGTTTCTGGTCTCCAGTTCTGCTATCTTATCCATACAACGCCATACAAGCCATTTAATCAAGCTTTGCTTGTGCTTCTTCACTCTTCATTCCCTTTTAAGAAAAATGCTCATTGGAGGCACCTGACAAGATATCGTGCCTTTCAGAGGTATTTGCTTCTTGGTATTGAGTATTCTTTTTTTTTGGGGGGGGGGGGATTTATTTTAAAGGAATAATATTTCACGCAGGAAATGCCTTTATTTCCAGATAGAAAGACTCCTGAAGAGAGAAAGCTGTATGAACAGCCATCTGGATAACCTGAGTTGAGAAAAGCATGTAGGA
This sequence comes from Dromococcyx pavoninus, assembly GCA_033558185.1. NCBI lineage: Eukaryota > Metazoa > Chordata > Aves > Cuculiformes > Neomorphidae > Dromococcyx > Dromococcyx pavoninus. The sequence continues at coordinate 1,514,718 of JAUMJL010000034.1, read as the reverse complement.
GAATTATAGCTGGTAGTCTAGAAATGCAATGTACAGAATATATCGGAAGTCTTCAAATTTATAAAAGTACTTCTACAAAAAGGAACAAAATAAATATTTTTCATGTCTACGGAAGGCAGGATAAACACTAATGACAGAGCAGGAAATTAGATTCAATATTTAGAAAGGCAAGCACTGGAGTAAATTAATAGAATAGTCAAAAAACCTTCCTGCTTCTAAAAGCAAGTAGCTCAGTTTAGTTATTCTCAGTTTGACTTCTGGTTAAATGATGTCTCTGTGTTATTCTTCCTTTTATTATTCTGCCATTATCAAAACTGGGTGCATTATTTTGTTTTGGCAAGACTGTAAACCAGACTATTTTGGCTAAAAATTGAACCAATACAAATCCCATTCAGAAGAAGAGACAGAGTCTGATTTTCTGGGTGCATTTTTTGTAGCTAAGCATTCACATTTCAAAACCAACCTTGAAGTTTCACCATTGCTACTTAACAAAACAGCCTTACTGGATTGGAGTTTTTCTTGGCACAGAGTTGCATGCAATTAAGAGTTCCACTAGCTGGGTTGTTCCTGCCTGCAAAAACGAATAGTTTCTGTATAAGTTTTTTTTAATTTTTTTTTAAAGGAACTTATTCAGCAGTTGAAATATACAATAAAAATGTCACTGCTATCTTTGCTTTAATTATGGAACTCACATTGTGATTATATTCTATACCAGTTTGTCAGAAAATGAGACTGTAACCATTATTGCTAAGCACTGTAACATCTCTTCTCTTCACTGAATTTGTGTGCCCTCATTTTTATTCAGTCATATTCAAACCGTATCCTTTTCTCACAGGTTTGCAATAACTAGGACATTTTTCTTGCTCATTCTGCCTGTTATAAATGAATAGCCTGGAAAATTTTCTTCTCCCATGTTTAAAGGCACAGATGAAGGACAAAAAAAGCCTTCTTGCTACCATTGTACTGGAGGCCTTCCACTATCACAGGGGGTCTCTATGGCATTTTATGAGCTTCAGCATTAACCTGGTCTAGCAGAGGGTGGTGAGATTGCAGCACATTACCAAAAAGATACGGAAAGTGAGGAGATACATGAAAAGAAAGCAATGTTGGCACTGGTTGTTATTCCGATCAGAAGAAAGCTCGAAATATGTTGTCATCATGTATTGAATGAACTTTTCCAGCCCAAGAAACTCAGATATCAATTGGGCTATCAAGAGTAAGTTATAAACTGAGCTCCATGTTTATTACTGTCTCAGAAAGAATGAGGGTTCTGGAACACCTCATCTGAGAAACATGTTCTACAGAAAATATAGCTTTTTATTGCAAGTTCATACTTCCATTTTTTCTGTTTTCTACAGACCCCATGTAAAACTTCGGCATTTTTAGCTGTTGATGTCAAACTACTCCTTATTTTTGGTCATCCTTTATCATAGCCTGTGGGATTTGTACCTGATTATGTAAAACAAAAAAACCCAAAAACCACACAAACTTTCTAGAAGGTCAATCCACTTTGCATTTAACTCTTGCTTGGTTTACAGGCAGCTGCTTCTGAAGATGCCACAAGAATTTAATCTTGTTTGTCTGCAGCAGGTAGATAATGAAGATCATGTCTTGTGTTTGCCACAGCTAATAATACAACTAAGGAATGCTTTCATAACAATGGTAGGTTAGTAGATAGTTCTACTTATTTCTGTTTACGGAATGGCTTTCCATCAGACAAAGCAATTAAGGCAAGGTTTAAGTACTTTTCAAAATCATACCCATTATCTTGATTTTTTTTCCAAGAGAAAACTGGAATGTACCTTCTGTCTTCATTCCATTATGATTATTTTCTGGTATTTTGCCCAGAATTAATCCCTGAATTTTAAGAGACTTGAAACACTGGGGGTGGGGGTAGGGATGTGTATGGGTTTGACAATTTCAAAAATACTTTTTCATGTTTCAAGTGTTTTGTTTTGAATATTTTATATATGACAGACGAGGGTATAACACATGTCAAATGAAATTGAAATATTCCATTTTAAAAAGCAGAACTGTTGTCCTTCCCTGAACATTCTATTGGTAAATATATGAAATGCATTTCCTTGTTTCAGTTCCAGTTCAGAGAAAGTCAAACTGGGAAATTATTAAATTTCGTTTAAATACCTATACTTGTAACCTGACCATTTATACATGTTGTCAAAAACTGACAAATTCTTCTGTCTATGGTGGGCAAATATGGGGTAATACACTTTATATATTTGTTTCATTTCTGTTAAAGTTGCTAAAAAATAATAAAAAAGAAAAGAAACGGACATTTTTTTTTGCTTGAACTAAATGGAAGCCCATAAGAGATTAATATTAACTAATAAAAACCAAAAAAAATCATACAAAAATAACACCAACTCCTGGTGTTTTTCCAAGTACTTCAAAGAACTCCAAAAAGGTGTTCACAGATCTTCGGTATTTCTAGTGAACTGAATTATATATTCTGCTTCTTTCATCAATGGAGTTAATAAACCATCCAGAAATATCTGGTGCAAAGAAATTTGGACAAATATTTCTCTTCTAGAATCATTGGCATTGAAGTAAGTATCATATTTCTAAACATATTACTTGAAGCAATGCGAAATAAACATATTGTCTTGATTATGGAAGATCTATCTGTTTATCTTGACATTGTTCGAGGCTCATTTGAGAATGTACAGTCCTCAGCTGCTGGGCCTTTCCCTACAGATAAAAGATACACAAATTTGATTCCCATTTAAGTCAGAAAAAGAGTTAATTCCAAGTAAAACGAGTAAGATTTAAACATTATTAGGTTACAGAATGAACGATGCAACCTTGTTTTGATGATTTTTATTGCCTGTGTCTACAATGTCTTGTGTTTCTGCCTTGAAAAGCAGGAAATATTTGGCATTTTCTTTTCTCATGACTGCTGTTCAAAATTATTTCCTGTATTTTACTTCATTTTGGAATAATTTCTATCACATGACAGCTGGACTTCTTAAATGTACTTTTCTGGTTTCCTTTATTTCCCTCAAATAAACAAGACATGTAAGAATCAAAAAATAATTTAAAAAAAAAGAAAAAATAAGAGAAAATTGTTAAATTGTAGCTCTAATTACAGCCATGGAACTGTTCAGAATGGCGACTTTCTTTGACAAATGGGAAAGCTGAGAAAAAAGGTAAGTCCATAAGTCAACGACAAAGAATTCAATAGTCTAAGCCTCATTATGGGCAGAATCTATCAGCTCACCCTACTCATGGACTGTATTTCACCCCACAGAAGAAAAAAAGTTAGCTGTGATGTCCTCATCAAACATTCCTCACATTGCTGTACCACTGTTACATCATTTCTATGTCTTGAATTTTGACTCAGCTGTACATTGGTGTCCTCCTTATGCTGGAGTTACATTAGAAGACGTAAATATGTATGTTTTCTAGTTGTAACTTCTAAGAACAGACTAATATCTTCTTCGATTCCTCTTATCTAACTGTAAATGGGAGACACCGACAGCGTCATCTTCCTTTGAATGCATCAACCTGGACTCTTTTTAACTCCACAGAGAGTGACAGGACCTTTCAGGATGTAATTTATATGGTCTGTTTTACATACCTATTTTAGGGAATCGTCCTCTTCATTAAAAAGGAACTCTCAGGCAACTAGTTCAGAAGTATCTACATGATGGACATCTGTGCTCATTCAAATAAATGTCTCCTGTAAGGTCTGACTGCAGTTCAGGTGTAGGCACATATCCACATTAAGAGGCCAGCTCCTCCTTTTCTGACCACTAGACATTCATTAATGTCCCTTTGCACAACGATACTGCTCATCTGTGCTCCCCATCCTGTTTAATTCAAAATGAGCTAGGTTAACTTGAAAAACATAAATAATAGGTTTGTGCTAATGTGTTTCTTTTTTACTGAAATGTGTCTTGAAGCATTCATGGAAAGAGCTGAGTCATCAAAACTCCAATCTAGGTGGTAAATTGAACTTTCAACTAAACTGCAAGTTTCAAAGAAATAACATTTTATCTTTTGGTTATTTTTTCATCCACAATGAATTTTTTTAATGATTTCCTCCAGAGAAAATCAGATTGTACATTAGATTTTGTGTCTTCCCTCCCATTATGATTATATTCTGGTATTTTGTCCAGATACAATTTAAATAATTCCAGCAATATATCACAAAATAATTCCATGGTCAGTCTCTTAGGACTCTTTAAAAACTTCTCCCAGAAGAACACTTAATAAATCAGTTCCCTTAGTTTCTCCAGTCTGTTGTTATTTCTAATGCTTTGAATCATCCTATAAAGTTTCTACTTTTTATTTATCTTAATGTATTTCAAATACAGAAATAAAAACTCCCATTCAAAATCTGGGTTTGGGATATCTTCTTTTGTTTGTTTGTTTGGGTTTTTTATGGGTTGGCTGGTTGGGGTTTTTGTTTGGTTTTTTTTAAGAACACAAATACACTTCTTTTCCTATTTGAAAAATATGCTGTCAAGCTGGAGTGTTTTTGTTCAAATAAATATTTCATTCCATTATTCCTGAGTATTATGTATATAAAAAAAGATTACTTCACATTTATCCTCTGAAATTTTTGGGAGTCTCTCCATGTGAAAATGATGAATATGAAAATGCTGGGATTTGTCTACATTTTCTTCAGCATATACTAAATAAGAATAAGTCGTAAGAACAACTGTAGAATTATCTCCTGTTTCTATTGTCTTTCTAGCCTTATTTTAGACACAAAAATTCAGAAAGTGGTAACAGAATACTGAAAACTAAAGCATGCTAATCCTAATAGTTCCCAGCCCACTCAGAACTGACAAGTCAGGAGAATGCGTGAAATATGAGGAAATCTTATCTTGTCTCATGGAACTCCGAAGAAATTTCCGGAAGATAGATTAAGGAAACCAGGAGATAGTTTCTAACATCAGAGTTATTCCTTCTCACAACATCTCAGGCACCCAACAGCACCTTACTTACATTCTAAAGCAATATTTGAGTAGCTGGATTATTCCTTGAGTTGTTGCACGTTAATATATCAGTATAAAATAGATCAGTTGTGTTTTCCTATTTTTTTTTTCCCATTGACTCTTGAAAGAGCTTTGAAGTAAGTAGCACAGAATCATGAATGTATCTTTTACATTTCCAGAGTTAGGTAAGATTAATAGTACCCAGTGCTTCTTTCTTCTACTTTTGGGAAAGCTCTTACAGCAAGACTATGAGATATTTGCAGGTTACAGACTCGTGATTCATATGGACTTATTTCAGTAAAAGAAGCTCACAGGAAAGGTAGACCTGTCAAGGTGAGACAGACTTTTGATGCTTGACCAAGACAAGGGGAGAGGAAGAGCACCAGAGCAGAGAAAGTAAAGCACAACAGAGACGATACTGATGAGGTTCTGCTGGCCTCTGACATCTCTGGACTTGTGTGGGCTTTGGTTCAGACAGGTGTGAGAGGAAAAGAGAACAACAGCGGATTGATATCATATGTGGCTCTGTAAGTGCAAGCTGATTTGAGCAGAATTAATGCCCATCTGTTGTTACACAGTGTTCAGAAATTGGTATTGTGATTAAGAAATTTTCCTCAGACTGATTGATTTGGAGAATTTATTAACTGCATTAGAAATATAGCTTGGTGTTTGTGAGCTTAAGATTGAAATCAAACTAAAACTAAGTATCTGCCATTTGATACCACAGACCTCTAATAGGCATTTTATCTTGAAATTTCAGTAGAGTCAAGAATATCACAAAGTTTTATCACTCTCTCTGAAATTACTGCAGTTAATACTAATGTAAAAGCTGCAGCTTTTCTTTCAAAAATCCCAAGAAATTTGTATGTGAGGGTTGAGTTTCAACCCTGCTCTATTTTGACCCTGAAGTTAACGCTGACATGTATGGCAGTGTTTATTAATAAAACAATAGTCCAATTGTAAACAAGTTTAATACCAGGCATGAATGTTTGATAATGTATTCTACAATGAATACTTAATTAGGACTGTGATCTGAATACAAGGACCAGAGCCCCTACTGCTGTGCAGACAAACCAGAATGAAATAAATTACTGTCATGCAGTGGGTGATGTTAATGGTGTCCAGCTTTATAAATGAATCCAATTTTAAGCCACTTTAGTTGCTATCATACTGAGAGAGAGTGCAACATGCCTAACATATCATTTCTGTACTGGCAAATGGTAAAATTTAAACTAAAACCAATTTTCACTTGCAGATGTTTTCCTGCATTAAATATTTCTAATTAGCTGCTGTAACAGCCAGACATCATTAAAAATAAATAAAATTAAAATCTTGTGCTTTTTTCCTTATTTTTTAGAAAAAAATAGTCGATTAACAGATGGGCGTTGATCCGAACTCTGTTTTTCCAAACAGCTGACATTTTGACTGTTGCTCAGCATAAATCCTTGCTATTTGGCCATTTCTAATCTATCACAGCACAGTTTTGCTTAACTGATGGTGTGTGCCGTGCAGGATCTGTCATACGATTGGTTTTGCAGCTGATAGCAAGTGACCCTCAGTAAGAACCTGTGCTTGCTACTTCACTTGCAGAAATTTTAATATTCCCACTTGAGGGAGCAGTCATGCAAAGTCTCATACCCTTGAATAGCTTAAGTCATGTGAGTATTTCTTTACTGATTACCCAAGCATTACGTGCATGTGCAAGCATTTGCTGGATTCAAATATATCATCAGGGTTTTGGTTTAAAATGTGTATCCTAACGTCTGACTCATTTAGATCTTCCAGATTGTAGACATTATTTTCACTTGTAAAACAGGTTTTCTCACTTATATAACTGGCATTTCTCTCCACTCGTGCCAGCAAATACCCAGATAAATATATTATAAAAAGGCAATGTCAGCTTGCAGGCAGCTTGAAAGCAAAATTCTTTGGGAATGTTCAGATGGTTAGCAACAGTACAGCTGAAACCATACCCTTTACAGCACAAATCAGACAGGTAAGCAGGAAAGCTAATCAAAGGCAAATATTTTAAAGACTTCTGGTGGGCTATTTGGAAGGACACAGTGTAGGCCTTCTTCTGTTCCTCATAAGGTCAATGAAAATTTCACTACTGACTCTAAGAAAGAGCAATGCTAAAGAACTAAATAGTTTCTAAATTCTAATGTCAAGTCTGCCTGAGCTTCGTCTTACTCTCTATCTGCCTTTTTATTGCAAATGCAGATGTTCAAATATTCAAGCATAACAGGGATGAGTGGAACGCTGTTCAACCTAACTGAAAGTCAAGCCCTGAGCTCACATTAGTAAAATACATTGGTCATTATTCCTTTGCTAGAAATCTTCTAGTTCAAAAGAAAAAAAATCAAGAATAAATAGAAAAATAATGGAACTTTCCAGTATTTTCTTTTTCATAACAAACAACTTTGTGAGATGGATTGAAAATTCTTAAGAATTTAAGAACTGTGAATAAAATAATTCTGATTTTAACACTTTCCACCATTTTTCTCTCAACAAATGTTGTGACAAATTAAAATAACTGAGTTGTTTTTGCCATCAGCAGTGCCTGTGAAAAAATATCACACAGACTGAAAAGAGCTTAATTTGTCTCGGTGAAACAAATGAAAAAAAAAGATCATTTCTGTGAGCACTAGATGTTTCTCTTATCTGATTAGTAGGAAAGGGAGTTTAATACTTCAGGTCAGTGATTTGAATTGAGGTTAGTTAAGTAGTGTACATTAGGCAGAAGTTCATTATTACTTTTTGTTATTAATTATGGTTTTTGGTTGACTTATCTGAAATGATTAAGAGCTATAATCAGAGTCTAAATTCCACCTTTGGTCCTGTGCATAGCTTTCGCTTTTCCTTCAACTGCTTCTTTCAGATATTCCCTGTCACCGAGGTTTAGATGAAGTTTTGGTCACTGCAATATCATGCTTTCAAAGGAGACTATAGTATTTTAGTGTCTAAATCCCACTCAAGATTAAAGAGAAAAATAGTCTAAGCTTAGGATTTCAGGAGTCAAGAATTCTGTGTAACTTTGGATAAATGATTGTTACTCTTCCAGATTGGTAGCAACTGTTTCCTATTGTTGCCTGATGTTGTTGAGTTTATTAGTAGTGCTAAAGTATTTAAATATCGTTGCATGGGTAAACTGAAAACAGATTTTTTTATTTATTTTTTTTTAATCTGAATTTTACTCAACAACTTTTTATAGAACAAATAGGAGGAAGATTAATTTTACATAATTGTAGCCATCCAGAATTTGGACAGCTAAACTTAGCAGTTGGTCTTGGCTCCCTCAGTACTGTGTGGAGAGACAGACATCTCCAGGGAATGATTCATCCCATATGCCTCACGTCCTATTCTTAGGAGAAGTGTCTGTATCTCCCTGTTAACTACAGAGGAAACCTATCTGAAACAAGATAGCATTTAGAATTTTAAAATTAAATAAGCTCAGCCTGCCCTGTCATTATCGGTCCATTCACATAATGTCCTGCATCAAGAATATCTGAGAACTGCAAGAAGAATAAATGTTTTCCCTCTATAATCTTTACCATTCTCCAAAAGGTGACCTCTGATGTGTTAGATAAGTGCAGAAAATTAGCACTTTCATTTGTTTATTTTGTAGCAGCGTGGCTGATAAAGAAGCAACATCCTCCAAAAGAAGAAAATGCATTTTTCTTAAAGCAATAATAGAAAATACAGGGCTATCGCACAATATCTGGAAAAATCACATCGAGCATAGCTGTGGAACAATGACTGTTTAATCCACATTTAATTTGTGTCACCATTGTATATTGATTATCCATTATCCTCATGCAAATGGCATGACTTATCCATTGAAACAGCTGTGCATTGTTTTTAATTTTAAGTGAATTCTTTTAGTGCTCCATGAAAGGTGTCAGATTAACAGCCCCAGGGACTGAAGTCTCTGTTTATCCACAGAGCATATTCGGGTGATAATGATGGATCCACTCAAGCAGCTGCCTCAGCTGTTACTTTTCTTGAGGGTTTGTTCCACTGTTAATAGGGCCAAATCATCCCTTGCACCGATGAAAACCAAGCAGACTCTCAGCCCATAGATGAAGAATGAGGGTATTCAAATCCCAGTGTAGTCAGTTACAGTATGTTTCCCTGAACTTAGGAGCTCCCGTGTGAAAGTGTGGAAACAGAGGTAGAAGGCAGTGGTCTTGGGATAGCCAAAATTTAAATATTGCTTGAAATTCTCACATCTTCTGCAAAGGTGTTATATAACAGTCAGAAAAAAAAATATAGGAAAAGGTGGGTATTGTGCAGAAGAAATCTCAATAGTCAAATTCTGAACCCTGGTAGGAAGATTATTGCGTCTAGTTTCTCATAGAGGTCTGTAGAGTAATATACAGAATAGAAAAAGGAAAGGGAATGTTATATCATTAGCGCCTATGCCCCAGTGATAACCACCTCCTATTTAGTTTTGCTGGGATGCACAACTTTTAATGGGGTTGGTGAAAATATCACCTTTGAACTTCCCTTAGTCAGAAAACATTTCTGATTGCAGCATATGTTGTATTGTGCAACCCATTGAGAATGCTGATTAGAAAGACATTGAAGATTTTCGAAGTGATCACATCCAGACATACTGTATTTGGTATTACATCTCTACTGTTCATTGTTTCAGATGAACTTCTATGTCTATCTGACTGTGTAAGTGGTTTGGGAGAGAAAATAGAAATAAGAGATGGTCCTAATAAGGAACGGGTATGGTGGATTTTTGTATCATCAGGCCTCTCTTGAGTCTTTTCCAAACTAAGGTTTACCTAAGGAGATAAGATCATAGATTCTCGTTTTGGGGCAACAAGTGCAACGGCACAGAGGAGTAGACTGTCTCGATGACTCTGAATACAATTTGAATACAATTTCCTGATGTGTTTCCAAAGCACCAGAGCAGAATTCCATGTGGGATGCCTTAGGAGACTCTTACTATTTTCTGTCATTCTGTACCACAGGTACATCAAGATCTTTTCAATTAAAAATTAGATTTTACAGCCCCATACAATTCTTATCTTCAGTACTGACTTTCTGTCCATGTAAGTCAACTTTCTTAAGAGAGGTAACAAAAGAAAAAAAACGCAATTAAGTGGCATTAATACGGGATCCTGTCTATTCATGCATTTTGCTGTGTTTGAGTCACTGACAATCTAGCTACAGTTCAGGTTTAAAGATATGAATAGTATTCCAGGGATAATATATTAGACTGTAGAATTCTATAATATATAAATATAATACATTATCCCAGTGTAGAAGAACATTTCCTATTCATGTCAGGAACCATCTTTTATGTGAAAAAACAGAACAGACAACTTTAACTGCAAGCAAAGCAAGTAGGTGAGAAAGGCAGCAGATTGATAAAGGCCACAAACTCATGGCCTTGAACAAGACAAACAGAGAAGGAGATAAAGAATATTCTTCTGCTGACTTATTGACCTGTGTCAGGAAGTGAGCCCTGGTCCCTGGCCAGGTGGGATGGACAAGCTAATGTTTTCACTGTCTCTAAAAATTGAACTATAAAACAAACTGTCCTCAGTGTGTGTGTGTGTGCGTGTGTGTTATTTTTGGTTTGTTTGTGGGTTTCTGTTGTTTTTCTTTCTTTTTCTTTTTTTCTCCTCATTCTTCTCTGAAACCTGGAAACAAAATAGTGTATGCATGGGGCAGGAGCCCTGGGATCAAAGTGTAGTCGACCCTTTGAGATCCGTTAAGTTCTTCAGGCAACAGTAGTACTTCTTCAAGGCATCTCCTGATAAAGACACACAGGATGTCTCATCTGAACAAGCTGCCTAGCCCTAGCATATTGGTCTCTGCAAACACACATATGTGCATATCCTCTTGCTGGAAGACAGATTGTGCAGACAGTGCATCACTGTATGTTGTGGAGGGAGAACCTGAGAAAGAAGACTTGAGGTTGCCTGATGGGTCATTCATTTACCCTTCTTTTTATCAAAAGCACTGCACTATTATGTGTTAGAAAGAAATGGAGGTCAAACCACTGCAGAATGGGACTGGAAATGAAAATAGCAATGCTAAGTACACATGTAAGTCTGTCAGATTTCTTTTCTGAGGAAAGAAATCTGAAAAATAAAAAGGGAAGATCTTAAATTACCCATAGGGGACAAGGGCTCCCTCTGTCCTGTTCTCTCATCTGTGCTTTGTGTACAGGAAGAAGGAAATGAAGGACAGCATTCTTCTCTTTCTGCCTTCCCTCAGTGCAGTTCGTCCTCACACTGCCACCGTGGATGCTTCCCTCACTCATTCCGAGACCTTGGGCTGTTCTGTCCCAAATCATCATTTAGACAGCCTTTTCAGCTAGCTTAGACCAAACAAGGACAGTTGGCCTACTCTGTTTTGGTCAACAAACTGTAAGAATTAAGTATCTTGCTAAGGTTACATCTGAAGGACATATTGCTGGTGCAGCCATTACTTGTATTCTTTCAAATAAATTACAGATATAGCTAACCAAGGGAGTAAAAGGAAGCGTATAGTGTCTCGGCAACCATCTCTTTCTGTGCTTTTGTTCTCTGGGCATGGAAAAAAGAGAATTTTGACAGGATAGTCCTTGACAAGACCCTTTACCAAGGAACTATAGGTTATCTTTCTCAGTAGATTTTTAAAAATCATCCCACCCAATCCATATTCTGATCTGCAATAAAAAAAAAAATCAAAACAGATAACACAAAGTGAAAAAATCAAATGCTTTCTGAAAATTAATGAATCATTGCATGACCTTGTTTGCCTTTAAAACGCACTAAGGTGCTTTTGAGATTGTTGGTTATAACCCTTTTCTTGTTAAATGGATAGTCAGATAAGACATTCTCGACTGAAGCGTACTGTGAATATGGGAAGGTCACCTCATACGTACTTTCCATTGCTGATATAGATTCATAGATTTTAAGTCCAAAAGGGACCTTGCATAACTCCTCCTGCATAACACAGGTCAGATAACTTTGCTTGATAATTCTGCATCAAATCAAATTGAAAGCATACCAAGGAATGCAGATATTACTTTATTTTCCACTCTTTAACCTCCCTCAACACTACACACATACGTCTGTGTGTCTCTTTTTTTCCCAAGACTTCCTTAGATCTTACAGAGCTCAGAATAACTATCTATTATACCCTCGAGTGAAAAGTGGTAAAGGGAAAAAATGTAATAGTTAACAGCAGCCGGTTTGAGAGTAAGACAGAGGAAGGGAGGCAGTAGGTCACAGAATAGATGTGTCAGAGAACAGAAAGTAATGAGCAAACTATTGTATTTCCAAGACCTCCATTCAAATGAATGCTTCCTATACCAGTAGGTCATAGATGAAAACGAGTTGGGTGGTTCCACCTCGTTTTGAACTCTGGTGGTTATTTGTCAATATCTCCAGGTAATACCTAATATCAGGACATATTTAATCTGTCATGTTCTTCAGATGAACTTGAGTAGTGGGAGAGATTTCCAAGTCAGAAGTTATGTGAGCAAGAAATACTTGCTATGGGATAAAACTATTTTGATAAGGTTGACCCAGATTTTCTATGTTGGTCTAGCAAAATAGACCCAGATTCTATATTTTTACTCCAAGGAATGATGTATTTTTTGTGGAAAACTTTCTCCTTTTCTCATGTTTTTCACAACCATCAGGTGAAATCTGATTCCAATTATATATATGTTTCTTTGACTGAATAGGACAAATCAAAATCCTGGCTGTTCTCAGTCATTTTCTGAAGAATTTTGCCATAGACATGTACACATGCAATATACTAATTTCAGGGCCAAGAAAGGGATTCTGTTTTCCTCATGCTAAATTTTTCCTCCAGGATCTCAAAGATGAACCTTTCATGGGAGTAATGAACTTGGCAAAACAGAATACCTAAGTACAGAGCCTTACCAATCTCTAACAGCTGCACTGATATGCCCTGAGGTTAAACATTTTTCTGTGTTGGCCCCAGGGCTTTTCTGGGCTCCTAAGTTTAGCTAGAAGTGTTACGAAATTCTCTCCCTTCCCAACAAATAACTAACTCAAGATCATGTAAGAAATTAACTAACCATAGTCACTGAATTGCCTTTCTGATTAAGTTTCTTTTGAATATCTAGCTCAGGTAATTTATTGCTAAGAAAAAGACTTATTCAGTCCCTTGGAAATTGTCTGTGGTTCATTTTTATGCAAAGAAAACCTCATCTTCTTTAAAGGAGAAAAATTAATTACTAATGAGCATTAAAAAACTCAAGAAAAATCACTCGACTTTAGTAACACATCACTGCATCAACTTTGTCTGAGAATTATGAATAGTTTTCATCAAAGCTTATTCCAACTTTTGATGCTGTCTCTTGATGGTGTTGTAGAGCTGTGGTGTCATTGCAGAATAATAATAATAATTCATCTTTGTACCACCTTTCATTAATGCCCCACATAAACATTATTTCACTTAGACTTACAACACTCCAGAATTTAAAAAAACCAAAATCATCACTGCTTTCATATTTATCTTTAGCACTGACACTGATTTATTGCTTTGAGAAAGCATCAGTTTCTCAATCCCTTTTTCAGTCTCTCTGGTAAAAGTATTGCCATTTCTATTAGGGAACTACTATGCAGATAAAATTACATACAGTAACTATTGCATGGAGCTAATTTTAAATGAAGCTTGTGCCTGAGAGGGTTAAGTGTCTTTGGAGGGTAAATCAAAGATGATTTAGTAGTCATAGCTCCTTGTCCCATTTGCACACTAGTAGGTCTAGTGAATACCATTCTTTCTGCTCACACCAGTAAATTAAAATATGTGCCTGGATACTGGAAATTCACCATCTGTGCTCGTAGAGAGTTGGATTCATCCCTGCAGGACATTGCCCCAGGTCAGCTGTCATTCTCTACTGAATATCTTCCGAAATTATGGTTAATAAACCAGCATCAATGACAGAGAACAGTCTTGGGAATCGCTTAGTTTACTGGTATGGGTGGACCCAAGGAGTTCTAGCTGTTTTATGAATATAGTGCTAACTTCACTAAAATTTGTATTGTCATACATCAAAAATATTGTCTTACAGACAGATAATTTAGAGAAAATTTGGAGCAGCTTGTAATTTAACACACTTTTGGTGGTGAGGAAGTTGGACCCTGTCAGCTGAAGCTGACTCCTATTCATTTTCTTCTTTACCGTATCAGATAGTAGTAGCAGGGAAAGTGTTCTAGTATTTTGCAGGTTCTTTAGGATGAGATCCTAAAGCATGCAGTTCAAGATAACATCAAAGATTGATGGACTCCTGGTGTCAGCGGGGGAGATTGTGCACGGCTGGAACCATGCTGCAAGCATTGGAATATACACATTCTATGGCGCAATCTTTAGTTCCCTGGTGAATCAGTTCATAGAGAGTTTAGAAATGAATGGAGTCATTGTATTGTACTCTGTAAATTCCCTTTAAAGGGACTTGGATTCTGTGAAGAATTACACTATGCTTGCTGCTTGAGTCTTTCTGTTAAGTCAGTAGAAGGACTGGTCTAACAAAACCGATATGGGTCATCTGAACAGCCTCTCATTTGGTTAATATGTAACTTACAACAGGGTGAGTTTCATCAAGATTATCTGGCCCTCTGGACCAGGTAATATGAATGCAAGTAACTTACCTTTTCAAATCAGAATGGAAATAATATCAGTAAGTTACACAAGAACTGTGATCTGAGTGACAGCCATTGGGTTATTCTTAACTTTTAGCAGATTCTACCTGGTCTACCAGACTGCAGTCAAATCTCTGGCATTTAAAGGTGTGCTCAGATAATACTAACTGAGACAGCCACACTCAATGTGAACCAAAATAGTTTACTTCTTCTTTACCTCCTCTTATTTCAATCCATTTCTCCCACTCTCCTTGTGTCAGCTCTGGCTCCTACCTAACTAACCATTCAGCAAGTGTGTTCAGAATGCTAATTCTGCAGAAAAACAACAAACCACCACTAGCAATTCCTAAATGAAAAAAAAACTGAACTGCGCAATCAAAGGGTGAGCAACAGTTATCCTGACACTACTTAAAGAAACCCTGTGTGGGAGAAGAAGGAAGTGCAATATAGTCCTCTCATGTTGTGAGTTTGGCTCAGACCTCTCATTCAACAGCACCACAATGGTCTAATAAAGCCAAAAAGCTTAAAATTGGCCCAGGATTTCCACCATGGTTGTGTCAGTAGACAAAATAATTTTACAGTTGTTCTTGTCTGTGTTTAAGATTTCTGACTGAAGAAGATATGAAGTCTTCAGTGTTCTGCCTGCCACATACATGCTTGCCTTTCTTATCTTCTCCTGCTGTGGCTGTCCCATATGCTAACCTTTTATTATGAGCTTCTTTGATCCTTAAATCACACTTAATCATATTCTTATCCACTTCTGTGGATCAGTGCCTCTTCATTCTTGACTTTATAACAGGACACTCAAGAGGAAAAATGAAGTCACAGGAGAATAGTTCAAATTTCTTCTCTCCTGAGAAAGAGACTCCAGAGGTGTCCACAACAGTGGTTTAAACTAAAAAAAATATTAAACCAGTCAGCTATGATTTAGATTTTTATCTTTACCTTTAGGAAGACTACTTTGCCCAAAAGTATGCATTCCTGATAAGAACTTGAGAGTGAAACTGCTGTCTTTGAGGTGGCAAAGGAATGCCTTAATGTACTAACAGATTCAAAAAGTGTTATTGTGCCCTTAGGACTGGTAGAAGTGTGCAAAAGTGAAATAATTGGTGTTCTTTACTTACTCTTTATAAGGCAGGTGCACAGTCATGTAGGGTGGGATATCCTGAACTTAAAAGGTTACCATCTCCTGTACCTGAGCTGAAGTAACTGATTAGATATACTACCTCATCCTACTGCAGAGTGAAACCTGTCATTGTAGTCATTGCAATCTGCGGTCACTTCAGTCATTCCCACTCTTTAATAAAGAATGTAAGTGTGCCTTTTCTTCTCAGATAAATCTATGCAGATCAGGAAGAAAAAAAAAAGAGAGAGAAAAAAAGGAAGAAAAAAATAGCAAGTCACAGGCTTGTTTCAAAAGCTAGAGAAGAGAAAGCCAAAGAAACTTTAAAAATGTTTGTAGTATGGTGGTTGAAAATCGGAGAGTAATTGAAAAAAATAGTAATACTGAACGCCGGCAGAACAAAGTGATAAAGAAAAAAAGGGAAAGGGATTTTGGAAACAATGGGCTAAGCAACAGGAAAGTTTTGCAATGTTAAATTCTAATTGAATTATGAGCGCTGGGTGTCCCTGTCCCTTCGCTGAAGTTATTGCAGTCACGAACACTCTGTGCTTTAAAATTAGTTATTGGTAAATCTAACTGTCTCCTGCTAAGTAGAACCCAGAATTACCGTATCTTAAAGCTATGAAGGAGAGTAGCAAGAGAGGAAAGAATTGGATCTGTAGCCTATAAGCAATGCTTTTTTGAGACTCCAAAGCCACCTCTTAAGACATGTTTTCCCTCAACAACCTTCTCTATAATATGGCCAGTGAGGACAATCAGAACTGCAATTCATTTCAGTGCATAACATTTTTTTTCTCCCAGGTGATCCTTACGCATATTGAAGACATTGCTACACCTGTTCAATACACACACGCATACTTACTATCTTCAAGAGTTCATCTTCTAAATCTTTCTCTTCTGGGTGTGTTTAAAGAAACCACCAGCCAGCTGTGCATTAGTCTATGCGTTAGACACCTCACATAAGGAGAAGATGCTGATTACAGAAGAAAAGGTCTGCACACCTGAATTATTGTATGAATCCCAGTTAGGTTTTTTTCTCACGCTTGCCTTGATAACTAGGTTTGGCTTGGTTTGCTGACTGTTAAGTGTCCTCCATATCTAAATTTTCCTATTAGCTGTATGCAGTATTTAGATGACAGTATGATTTCTGTGAACTAAAGGCACTTAATTTTTCATCACTATAGAGCTAAGTGTCATGACACTCATTTTGGGAGAACATGTTGATTTCAGCTGTAATTCACACTTTACTCAGAATTAGAAGATGAAAGGTTTTGTTAGTTTTGTTTTGTTTTAAATCTGGATTTGGTTCTACAAAAGAATGTGGGTGCTTCCTTACTCAGAGTTGCAATATTTAACTTTTAGACCGTTGGACACCTAGTGGAACCTACACTCCTAGTTTAGAGACTGTGTTTTGTGAAAGAGTAATAGAGGAAAAAGTTATCAAGAGAGTTCACAGAAACATCATCAAAAAAACTTTTGTGTTTAGATCCACCTAAACCAGCCAATAAAGTATGGGCAAAGGTCATACAGGACGTTTATTTATTTGTGGTTTTGAAACACATTTAATTGTTTCCAGAGAAATTTTCTATAGTGAAGGGAATCTTTAGCCACCACTTGCCTCCCTAACAAAAAAAAGACTGCCTCCAGCAGAAAAGAGGAAATAACATATTTACGTGAGATTACAAAAGGTTTCTGATTTTCATAGCAAATTTGAAGCTGCAGAGGGAGAAGCCCAGGGGAAAACCTGTTACTTTATGTCTTCCCTGAAGCATAAAATGCAACAAAAATTCAATAGTACTGTCAAATGCCAAATAGGCAGGTCAATATGTTAAACAGGAAGTAGTGACACTTTTAAAGAAATAGGCCAAAGATTACAGCCATCTTGAGATATAAATTCTAATGATTTCACACCTTCATTCTTAGTCCACATGTGGAATGGCACTCTGACCAATGGATGGCATAGAATTTACAGCCTTCTCTGATGGGATATTTGAGAGTACATTTTCATAGAGGAGTTCTCTCACTCTTTGGCGATGCTTAATATACATTTTTATTAGAGATGAATGAAAAACTAAAACTTCCACTGACCCCAGCTCAAGCATGTCAACCAGCAAGACATTCCAGTTTCCTGAATTCTGAAGTCATATAAATACAGGACTACCGCTACCTGTTCTTGCTGTCAAAACAAATATGACAAATATCCATGTTTTACAGGACATTCTTAAATTAAATTGTAGTGCCCTGAACCTGGAACTCACAAAACCTCCATGACCCTGTAAGATTTCATTTTGTTGAAAAGTATTTAGTAGTTCTGAAAAGTTTGGGATCTACAAACTAAATCTAGCACTTGAAGTACTATGAAAACTACAAGACAAACATAAGAATGACTCTTCTCTTTTTTTGTTTATTTATGTTATATGGCTAGCTCTTCAAAACAAGTGCTGCTTCTTTAGTATTTTTACAGCAATTAGCAAACCACTGTGGATTAAAAAAAAACAACTAAAGTCCTGTAACATAAAATGAGGCTCTCCTATATTCTTTTAAAAGACCTTTGCAGCTCAATGCACCACCGATCCTTGACATATAAACAATATCAGAAACAGCTTCATTCCATCTGAGGCTGTCTTAGAGCCTCAACGTGCGGCACTATCATCTGTATGAAAATAGTTTAAGGCTAAGCATGGCTTGAAAACATGGAATTGTCTTCTGGCTTAAATATTACTCCTTAGTTCTTCAACTGTTGTTTGAAATAAAATAGAAACTATGCAACCCATTCCTCTGTGTGCCATGTAAGAGCTGAATTCTTCAAATGTTTCATATGCTCTACGAGTTCTTTTCTTGAAATGATGCTGCTAGACTGGATTGTATCATTCCTAAATGTTTGTTATGTTAATAGGCCTCATATTGTACTGGGTGTATATTGCATTGATGCAGATTAACAATATAAAAAGTTAAGCTATGTTTTATATTAACATTTTTCTTAATGCTAATGCAATGTCGAACGACTAAGGCAGCATTGTTAGACTGTTAGTACTGTAGATTGTAATGACAAAAGGAATTAGATGAGTTTTCTATGTTAAATCAATCATTAAGTGGTGGTATAATTATTTGCTGTTAGTAAAGATCTTTTTTCCCCCTTATTGTAAAATTGACAGTGTACGAGAGTAATTGCACTGTTTTTCTCACAGCAGAGCTCCTTGAGATTAGAGTTTTGGAGGAAAGATGTGGCACTCCTAATCCTTTTGCCATTTCAGAAGGAATGCATGAGTAATATTGCATAACCATGTAATTAATCAGCCTGGATATTCGTGGTCTACAAAGCATGTATTTCTACTTGCATTAATATGGGAAGAATGAATGCTGGGTGGGAGAGTTTCTACGTTATGCCCTCCACAGTTTTAATTACAGTGAGACACTGTCTGCAATAATTCCCTTTGTTAACTTTGTGTGTGCCTTGCATGCTAAGATCATGTCTAGAGGACCCTCAGTTGAAATGTTTTATATTGCCATAGATGAGCTTGATTTTAAAATACACCAAAGTTTATCCTTGATGTACAAGACATCACAAAGGGTTTATGGATACTAGATTTAGGGGTTCTGTCTATGGTGTTTGAATTTTCTCTGTTTTGTGGTGATTGTATTTAGTAAAAACACATGCCTGACAGTAGAGAGGTACTGTGGTTTCTTTGAGGGTTCAGAAGTGTTGATGTTTTGTTTGTTTCGTTTGAGGTAAGGCAACACTACATATGAAAGCTTACACAATATCAGGAGCATCTAATCCTTCCTTCCCTCCTTCCCTCCCTCCTTCCTTCCTTCCTTCCTTCCTTCCTTCCTTCCTTCCTTCCTTCCTTCCTTCCTTCCTTCCTTCCTTCCTTCCTGCCTGCCTGCCTGCCTGCCTTCCTGCCCCTTCCTGCCTTCCCGCCTTCCTGCCTTCCCGCCTTCCTGCCTTCCTTCCCGCCTTCCCTCCCGCCTTCCCTCCCTCCTTCCTTCCCGCCTTCCTTCCTGCCTTCCTGCCTGCCTTCCTTCCTTCCCTCCTTCCTTCCCGCCTTCCTGCCTTCCTTCCTACCTGCCTTCCTTCCTGCCTTCCCACCATCCTGCCTTCCCACCATCCTTCCTTCCCGCCTTCCCGCCTTCCTTCCTACCTGCCTTCCTTCCTGCCTTCCTTCCTTCCTTCCCTCCCGCCTTCCCGCCTTCCCTCCTTCCTTCCCCCCTCCTTCCCTCCTGCCTTTCCTCCTACCTTCCCACCATCCTGCCTTCCCACCATCCTTCCTTCCCGCCTTCCCGCCTTCCCTCCTTCCCGCCTTCCCGCCTTCCTGCCTTCCCGCCTTCCTTCCTTCCCGCCTTCCTTCCTTCCTGCCTTCCTCCCTGCCTTCCTGCCTTCCCTCCCTCCCTCTCTCCCTCTCTCCCTCCCTCCCGCCCTCCTTCCCTCCCCACCTACTATCCTCTCTTCCCTCCTTCCTTTCTTTCTTCCTCTGTTCCTCCCTTCCCTTTCATCTCAATTTACAATGAAAATAAAATTCAAAGCTTTAGTTCCTCTCATGAAATAATGCTTATGGTTTCCATCCAAAACAGAAATTGTTCCTATTTATATAATGTCTTAGAATAATACCCCCTCTCCTTCTAGAGGTAGCAGCAAGTACGATTATCATTTTTATGAAATGGTACACAATTTTCTAGAACTATGATAAGATAGAAGAGGGAACTACTGAAAACTTGTGTTCATCAAATGGGAATAAAACAATAACTCAGAGAGGAACAAAAACCTTACGTTATTGTCTTCTACTTTGAAGAGACCTGGCACCAAGTGTGAATTTTAAAATATATAAGGCACTCTTCTGCAGAAAAACATGTTGCCTTCCATTGCAAGAAAACATTGATAACCACTCAGAGTTCTATTTAATCTTATATCAGCTTTTTTTCTCTTGCTTCTTGGGTAAATGTCAGTAATATCATCTGACTTGCTCCTTTACTGGGCTGTAATGTTACCGATGGGTATTAAATTGAAGGGCTGCAATATAAGGACTGAATACTTACAAACTTCACCAAGAGAGAACAGAAAATCTTGGAAAATGCCATGTTGAATCATTGTCATTAAAGAAACTGAGGAAAGGAAAGGAAAGGAAAGGAAAGGAAAGGAAAGGAAAGGAAAGGAAAGGAAAGGAAAGGAAAGGAAAGGAAAGGAAAGGAAAGGAAAGGAAAGGAAAGGAAAGGAAAGGAAAGGAAAGGAAAGGAAAGGAAAGGAAAGGAAAGGAAAGGAAAGGAAAGGAAAGGAAAGGAAAGGAAAGGAAAGGAAAGGAAAGGAAAGGAAAGGAAAGGAAAGGAAAGGAAAGGAAAGGAAAGGAAAGGAAAGGAAAGGAAAGGAAAGGAAAGGAAAGGAAAGGAAAGGAAAGGAAAGGAAAGGAAAGGAAAGGAAAGGAAAGGAAAGGATTAATTAACCAATTCTACGTCTTTATACCCAGGTTTATTCTAACCATGGATATATTTGCAAGGGGATATTTTAAAATATGTATATGAAGGTCCTTTCTGTGACATCTTAAGCTCTGACCTGGACCTCCCACATCAAGAGATCTATTAAACTTCACATAACCTTTGCTTTTGTTATATAAATATGAAGACTTTCTTCCTTGTGCTAGGCTTAGATGATTTTCAGTTGCTTTTATGTTTCTGTTTTTAAAATTGTCAAATGGATATTGGTAATAATAATTTGTGTGTCTGGTACACGTTGATATTTTCAGTACATTTGCTCTATAGATAAGCAGATGGGGATTTATTAAATTCTATAAAACTATATGTTTTAAAGAAGTAGTACATGAAGGCAGCTTGAAAAGGCATGCTGAGCTGGCCTCCTTTTTAACTGGTTTAGAACCACAACAGATGAATTGTTGGTGACATATTTTATGCTGCTAATTGATTATGGTCTCTTATGGTCCTAACCAAGAAATTAACTGGGCTCTTTCAGATGTTTTTTCTCACTTTTATTTACTTCAGGAACAAATAACAGCCAACATTTCTATCTCCAATCCCAGTTAAACAGTTAAATGTTAAATAAAACTCTGCTAAAAATGCCTTCATGCACAAGTGGAAACTGTGGAAATTCACCCTAGATTGTGATTTGCCTATACTTTCACATATCAAACCCATAATATGACAATCATGTTCATGTTATGAATGCACCAATTGGTAGAGAATTGCAGTCATATTATTCAAAAGAATGTATTTCTCTCACCTTGACTGCAACAGTTCTTTTAAGACAGCACTTCAAGGCTCTTTGAGACTAGGAGGAGAAGGACTGAAGGGCACACTGGGCAAGCAGTAATAAAAACAACATGAAAAACGGCAGAACCCATTGTGGCGGTTCCTTGTTTTAACTCTCCTGAGTGAGTCTTATATGGTATTTCATTTCAGGAGCACAGCCATGCGACATTATTGCAGGTGTCTTAGCACACTGTTCACCCATTCTGTTGCTATCATGCACAACCTATTTCTAACAAAAAGGCAAAAGCCATTGTAAGGGGAGGTGGCAGGGAGAGAGCCAGGTATGTATCAGGTGTTGGACATGTTTATTCTAGTCCTGAATACAGGCCAAAATCATACACCTGGGACTTGCTAGGGGACTTGCAAGGGAGGGGTGGGAGCAGAGGGTGGGAAAAGATAATCTGTTGATTTTGGGTAAAGTGAATATAACTGTGTGTGGAATTCTGGGTTATGACATTTATATAATCTTGAACAGTAAAACTATACTACAGCTCAGACTGGACAAGGCATTGATTTTGGGATGACAATGGAATAGAAAGATGGGCAAACTTTCAGATGTTCTCCAAAAGAAACCTGTCAGATAATCCCATTTTAAAGGGGTTAAATAAATATTTAAGTCCAATTCAATATTTTTAACTGCAGGAATTAAAAGATTCTTGTAAAGAGGAAGCTTTAATGTATTGCCATATATGTGGATTGTTCGTTCATTAAAGGAAAGGCCTTGCAAAGACCTATTTATGTTATAGCACTTATACCATCAAAGAGCCACAGAAAAAAAGGGGGATGTTTGTATGTTTGTTTGTTTGTTTTCCCCATAGCAGGAATATACTGTTATAAATAAATGAACGAATAAATGAATAAATACAATAAAACCAGGAAAATATACCAGTGTAAATCACAGTATCACAGTATCACAGTATCATAAGGTTGGAAAGGACCTCTGAGATCGAGGCCAATCTATATCCCAAGACTAACACCAACATTAACACCATCATCTAAACCATGGCACTCAGTGCCTCATCCAGTCTCCCTTAAACACCATGAAAACGTAACCAAGAATACTTTTTATCGTTTTAAGACTTTTTCCACAAACGTTGTCATCTGAATCTGAAAAACTAACCTACTTCCTTCTACCTTGAACTGGATACATCTTTGCTTCAATCTCTGCAGTATATACATCAGAACTTAAATAAAGCATATTCCTATTACAGCATATCTGTTGCTGCAAAGAACTCATTGTACTCCGAATTACCTACACTGGGTCAAAAATGGATCAATAGCTTGTTCTGAGGTACAGGTTACTATAAACATGTTGTTAAAATATCCTAATCTAATTACTTGAGGTTTGGGCATAGGGACTGTATTCAGACTGATTACTGCAACATTAAGTTCTGTAACTTCATTTAGAGGTTCAGATCTACCAATTTAGACAGAATTAGGCCAGTAAATGAGGAAAAAAAAAGTTGTGGGGGCATTAGCATAGTGTTGAAATCCAAATGTTCCTCTCAACTTTTGCTTTCTGTTGGTTATCTTAGGAAGTTCTGTTCCTGTCCTGAGTTTGACAATGAGATGCTACTAGCCAAAGACAGGGAATGAGTAGTGCTGCAAGAGGGGCAGATGAGTAAACAACTTGGAAATTCTGAAAATAAAACATAGTAATACGTTTACTTAAGTGAGGAAAAAGTGTACTCATTAGTAACTACATTCATCAGCAGAGCAACACTCCTTTAGTCTATCTTATGGCTAAAGGTAGGTCTTGTTTCAATCCAGACAGAACACTCATTCCTAAAATACAGCTGCCTAGGTGAAGCGTTTTCAGTTTCAAAACAACATGTAAGATAATATCTATTATACAACATGCCAGAAAACAAAATAAAGCAAAACAAAAGATAACTTTCATTAATCAGCCTAAAACAGTTATTACTGGGAAGTGATAATCCTCCTTATTGCACAAAGTATGTTCTCTAATGGCAGATCACTCAGCAACATAGGAGTGTTCCAGAGATGTAGATATAGGCTACTCTTCCTTTTGATTAACCACTAGATACTTCCAAATGGTGAGAATGGAGTTTACAACCAAAAACTTGTTCCATTTTCTTGGGAAAGTCTTTTAATTTCTATTTCCCAAGGAATGGGAAATAGAAAAAGTTTGTATATGACAAGACAAAATGACTGTATTTAAGTTCTATATAAATGTTTATAAAATTTATGGATAAAAAGAATGCATATATTTTAGTATTTTATATTTGTTGTTGAAAATCTAGTAGTCAATATTAAGAGATAATTCTTTTGTACTAAGATTGGATGAGAGAACACAGATAACAATTTGCCAGTCTATGCAGAAAAAGAAGAAAATAGCCTATTATCTGCATTTTCACCTGATAATAGGATGTCCAAGGAGGAATCATGATCTTTTATTTTCATGAACTTTGCTTTGAAAGATAATGGAAGCATTCCTCTTATTTTGTTGGAATCAGTCCTCCTCAATGTTACTAAGAATAGTTAAATATTGCATCCTATCAGAATAACATCAGTATCACGAAAGATAAATATTTCTTTTGTATAATGAAAACCACCACCACAGGTCCTCCAGTATCCAAAGAAGGTAAGTACAGGCTGAATTAAGCTGTGTCAAAACAACTCAATAAATCAAATATTCAAAGCTCTCTGAAACATTTGGATCTTTGCAATGCATGCTAAAATTGCATTTAAAAGTGGTGGCATTTATCCAGAGTCAGGAAAAATACAGTGAGATGAAAGAGAAATCTTGTGATCTTATATTCATAATTATTTTAATTATGAAAGAAAAAATTCTGATGATCTTTTTTTGTAATTTAATTTTGGAAACTAGGCATATTTTAAGTGAAAGACAAGGAAAAAAATTCTATCTGTCCACATCTGCTCTTTCCTGGATACAGGCCAGTCTTTCAATGTAGCACTAACTCATAATGCAACAGAGAAAGGACAAACATGCCCCCTCACTTTGTCTGATTAGAGGATGCCTCATAAATGCATTCCCTGGACAAGTTTTATAATAGACTCATCCACTTTGTGTTCAATTGTAAATTCAATACCTACCACTATCAGCTGTTCAATCTGTTGAACCTCATCCTGTTAAACATGTGGTAATAAAGAGGACTGGGCACAACTAATAAAAATTTTAGTATGTGTATCTTTAATATATACTTTGCAACTTGAGATTTTATGTTTGGGTTTTTTTATTTAAAAAAAAAATTTCACAACAACTTCTTGTCAGCATCAGAGGATGAGCAAATAAGTTGTATGATGTGCAAAGGCTGAGCGAATAAGCAATAGCTGTCACATCTATTCAGGTGCAGTTGTTTAAGGTGAAAATATTCTAAATGCAGAGGCCTGTTTTAGATGGGAAAAATGAATCAGCTCTTTCTCTCAGTACTGCCTTTTAAGCATGGATTTTGTCAAAGCAGCAGAATGTGAACTTGGTAGAAGGTCTGTGCCTTACTTCTTAACCCTGAAGATCCAGAGCTGCTGTGACCTCCCATTCCTCAGAGAAAACTAGAGGATAGTGAGGAATTGTATCAAAGCAAACTGTATGGCTCAGTTCTTCAGTGCTTTCTAAGAATGTAACATTTAATCCTGCAAAAGTCAGTTTTCCATGTTCCCATCTTCTGAGTGGGCAGCTCCCACTGCCTTCTGCAGCCCTATTGGTGGCTGAGTTGGAGCCATAAGAATCAGACTGCAGAACCTGTGTGGAACAGAGAACTCATGGAAAAGGTGTAGAACTGTTTTACATGCAGACAGCTACTAGGCCTGTGCTTAAACTTCTTGTCTCAGTAAAGCATCCATTTAAACTCAAAGCACAAATTACCACATTTCACTATTTAGTTTTTGGACCCCTTATTCAGAATCCCCCAAGTGTCTTGCAACAGTTGCACTAAGAAATCTTGTATGTGCCTGCTTAAAGTGCCTGTTGGTGCACACAGATCTTCCCAGTCACTGCTGCTTTATTGGTAATCCTGGTAACAGTGATGATGCACGCTAATTCTGAATATAACCACAGACTTGTCCTTTCCAGAATCAGTCACTGAAATTTTCAGTGTAACAACCAGTTTTCTACTGAGAAGGACTTGTCCAGGCATTCCCTAATGGGTAAATATGTTTATCATAGATTTTTTTTTAAGCTGGCTGTTATTGCCTTTCTAGACTGGGAAGCATTGTCTCTTTTTTAAGACACCAGAAGAACACACACACAAACACACAATTTGCTCAGTGCACTATGTAAGAAGATAAAAAATTTAGAAGGTGGAATGATGGTGATCAGGACATTCAAAAGATCAGCTCATATCTGTCTCTGTGTACAGGTCTTACAAAGTGACCTTTTTGGCCTTAGTTTATTCTCTGAATGGACTGCTAATTGCAAGGCATGACAGTGGAAAATAATTGATTTACTGATATTAACAGTGCTCAGAATATATAAGCCATAAAATAAATGCTATCCTGTTATCATTATCAATCATTTATTTTATCTCTTGAATCTAAAATAAAGGCTGAACTAATAAAGCAACTAGTGCTGATGAAAAACGAGGAAAAAACTCTTTCTCACCCATGTGGGTTAGGATGAGAACCGAACTTTATTCAAAATTTGAAAGGGACATCAATTGTCTGTGACTTCCAGTCCCATTCCTTGACTGAAATGTACTGTGTTTGAGGAGCCAAACTTTGCTGAAATTCACCCACTGCTGCTGAGACACAGGGTGGCCTGTGAGAGCCAGGAAGCAGAACGGATGGGCAGCAGCCCTTTAATGAAACAGTAGGCCATGTGTCAGTTGTCAGGAAAACATATCCTTCTATTTTCCTGCCCCTTGAGTCAGCTATATTTCACAGCTCTGATGTCAACAGTAAAGCTTAATATCAACTGTAGTGGAAATACAGCTTTCCAATTAATTCATGGCCCTGATATACAATTTTGTTTTTCTGTTTCTGTTTTTTATTTTCTCTCACTAGTAGTGCAAATTTGATCACAGGTGTGGCAGTGCAGTTAGTATTAGAACTGGTAAACTGAGACATTGCCTTAGGAGTTATCTATTGCATGCAACAGTCCCCAGCGGGATGACATCTGCATCTAACACTGATGTGCACTTTCATAAGTCAGCAATAAAAAAGGAGCTATCATCTTATTTATTTGTTTAGATTGCACTTTTGCAATGAAAATATATTATTCCTCATTTTGCTAGCATAGATACAAGTGGTGCAAAGATATAAGAGAGTTTATTACAATTTCTTCTTTATATACACAGAAGGAGGGGATCCTAAGAGAGATGCCTAAAGTGTTTTTTCATGGAAAGGTGGGAATTTGAATACTCTGCAGCTTGTCCTGAGCTATTTCTCTATTTAAGTGACAGCCTCTTTCCCAAAACAGTTAGTCTTTCAAATAAGGGAGTTAAAGTAGTTTAATTTTCTTCTAGATGCATTTCCTTCTTGTGTTCTATTTTTGATAAAAATTGTACTGAACCCGTTCTAATGGACCATATGGGTGCAAACAAGTCTGTGGCTTATACCAGCTCTTCATATTACACATGTATTTAATGTAGATATCTTTGTGCTGAGCATCTTAGATGCGTTTTATTGCCAAAAGGAAGAAATAAAGTAATTTCAAATGACATTTATTTTATCCTAATGCAGTAATTACTATTAGATCATGTGAAAACTGCTCTATACATGCTCACTTCTATTTGCTGACAGTAAAGAACACCTTTACACAGTAGTTTAGGTCCTGAAACAATATAATTCCTCAATGAACCCAGAGTAAATTTCAGGCTAAGGGTGTTTCCTCAAATTGCAGTTTAGTCAGTGACTACTCTAGCAACTTCTGTCCCCTCTCTTCTAAGGGGGTTGTCCTCAAACATAAGTTTTGCTCCCCCTATTCTAAATACAAAAGTAACATAGACAAAATTAACATTGTCCATGATTACCAAAAAATGGATTAGATTTTAAGCCCAACCACAAAACTCTTAGCTGTTGGTGAAGTGCTTATCATTACTTAGAATGGAATAGAATAGAATAGAATAGAATAGAATAGAATAGAATAGAATAGAATAGAATAGAATAGAATAGAATAGAATAGAATAGAATAGAATAGAATAGAATAGAATAGAATAGAATAGAATAGATCAGTTTCAGTCATCATCTAGTTTACCTGCCTGATCACTTCAGGGCTGGCCAAGTCAAAGCCTGTTAAGTTCGTTGTCCAAATGCATCTTAAACACAGGCTTGGCGTTTTGACCACCTCTCTCTGTTTCCTGGTGTCCACTCTAAACTTCCTCAACACACCTTTCAGTAATTCCCATACATTTCATCACATGATTCCAGGGAGAAGAGATCAGCTTGCATGCGTATGGCACCTGGTGTGTGTTTTAAAACACAGTTCTAACTGCTTATACTAGTTCCTATGCAAAAATAAGAATAGTTGTGCTAGCAGATGCCTTCGACCATGGGCTCTGTGAAAAGATATTAAGCTACTGTTTCTTATATTCAGAAAAGCAATATTCTCTTAAGTGTGATGATGTATTTTGCCTTGGAAATATTTATTCCTTCAGTAGATCATATGTGCACGTGTAGGTGTGTGTGTCTATGGGTATATGTCCTTGAATTACTTTTTACATTGCACTTCAAGATTTGATGACTCCAAGTGATCCTGCTATTGATTCAATATTAGGGAAACAAAGAGTTATTAAGTGATAACCTGTTGGTGTGTATTTTTGCTCTGTTCATATAAACCAGTGGAGCAAGATCAATTTACTCTCCGGTTGAATTGCTTTTCTTTTGGGCACCTAAAGCATACGTTAGAAAGTGGCTTCCAAGAAACAAATTTATTTTCCTGAAATGATGGTCTTTATTGGCAACATCTAGTTCTTTTAATTTTACAGTTGGTTTACCAGTTATTATCTCTGTTTTCATGAAGCATGAGAAAAATGCTAGAAGAGTTAAATGTACTTACCCTATAGTTTGCGAATTAGTGACTCCTTAAAATTGTCAGCAGATGTGGAACGAAACTGCACAGTCATTTCCCCTTCTTCCTCCCCACAAACACTGGGAAATCATTTGCCTTGCAGAGATTACCAAGATGCCATCCTAATGTCACACACAGTACGAAGAACAGTATCAAGTATTCATTCTTACTCCTGACCCCCTCTTTTGGCGGTGACAAACCGGAGAAATCTGGAAGTTGAGGAGGATGTGGAGGGGGAAGGAAGTAAAAACTATTCTGATGCTTTTTTTGCCCATTATGCATTTGATGGAATGTGTCTTTTAAATGACTCATATATCTCTTCTCAGGTGTGCTACGGGCAGAGTGGCAGCAATTGCTAGCAGTGACTAAGTGAGAAGTGACACTCTGTCTCTCTGAGGGTTTCTTAAGTCCAGTTTGGAGCCTTTCATTACATTGCAAGTATCCATTAAGACAGAAACAAGGTTATTCCATGAAATGTTTTTGTGACTAAAGAGGACATCCAGCTCTTTAATCAGTGACAGAACATCTACTCTGACAAGACTGAGTGATACAGTGCGCTTGACTAGCACCTTGGCAACTGAAGGGGAATATAACTTACAAGGACAGACAGTATTCTCATTAAATTGCCTTTGGTTGATTCATCAGTGCTCCAGTGGAAATAATTATTCTGTATATGTTTGATGTAAATATTTATGTCAAATGAAGCCTCATTTTGTATTTTGCAAATGTCTGATCCATGATAATTTGGATAATGCCTTTAGGTCATGAGATAACTGTCTACTCCCTCCAGTTATGACAAGGGCTGTGGTAGAGTATAGGAGTGATGAAGGGGAGAGAAATACACACACAATCACACACACACATATTTATATATAAACAAACAAACAAAAAATCACTATTATAATCTCAGTATAACCCACATGGATTTCATTTGCCCCCATGCGAGTGTATCAGATTTTGACTAGAATGAACTGAGAGTAATTTCATTGACCTTTACAAAGTCACCCAGAATAACTGGCAAGCAAAATTTCATCCCCAAAATATCTTTTGCTGCAAGATACTGGAAGTCACCATGAGGGGAAAGAGGTGCTGTTATATACTTAGATGTGCCAATACAATGCTATATAAACACGTATAAGGCTACAGATTGATTTTGGAGTCAGCCCTGAGCAAAGTGGAAGATGGATGCACAGTGAACTGCTGCAGAAATAGCCCGGAAGGTTTGAAGTCTCTCCGAATAGCTCTGATTTCATTTCCTTCCATTTGTTCCTGGGAGAGAGGAGTTATGCTTCATACATGTAGCAAATTACTACCCATATAATATTGTCTGATGGAAAATGAGGGACTAACCAAATAAATGTTCACCTATTCTCACTAAGAAGGTAGAAAGCCACTGATTAGCCCCCTTCAGTATGAAGTGAAAGATCCAAAATTTAAATTGATTAGCCTTGGGACTTCTTACAATATTGTTGGCTTCTTCAGAAGTGTATAATCTTAGATACAATCTCATCTATTTTATGTAAAATTGAGATCCTTAGTAATTTAGTTAATTGTTAATGATTAATACACCCTTGATAATACCAGGTTGTACCTCATTTTATGAGCAGAACCACTGAAATCAAAGGGACCAATTACTAGATAAGAAAAAACTCAACTATTCATTAAAATCTTAGGAGTTTAACCTTTTTTTTTGTCAAAAAGTCATTAAGAGGAGAGGGTGAAAAGGGAAAGATAAAGATGATGATGAGTCTAAGTTGAGATGATTTTTTTTGAGATTTTGTTACTTTCATATTCAATTGAAATGATGGAAAACTCCATATTTAAAAAGAAAAAAGAATCATAATAAAGAAACAGAGGGGAATAAATAAATAAGCCACAGAAATCAGTGATTACTGATAAGCTATTTTCCTTTCTATGATAAGAAAGATAAGTAAGTGGTTTTTAAATGAGAAAATTCTGACTGCTTTTGCTTTTCCAGAAGATAACATTATAGTTTCATAAATTATTCTGTAAAAATTAGAAAAATAAAAGAAACAAAAAAGAAGAAAAATCAAGAATAGTAGTTTACATAATTTTTTTCAGCATGAACTGTAGTAAAGGAAAGGAGAAAAAAAAAGGCATAGTGTTTCTGAGACAGCTCTGAGACAATCACGACTTGTAGAGGAATTTCTCAGTTAGTTTAGAAGAGAGCCATGCTAATGGAATAAAAAAGGATCTTGTCTTTAAACCACAGTAGATTATATTTTCTCATAAGTGTTTTAAACTTCTTAAAGCACTGAAATATGTTCCTTAAAGAGGATTGATAAGAAAAAAAATCTCACCTCCCATAGAGGTGGGAACTAGGCAGTACCAGGCCAAATTCTCTCCATGGGAAATAAAGTACACTAATTTGGGTAGATCTCTGTACTAATTACTAAATTTCTTTATTTTGTTGGTCTATGATACACTGGGTACATCCCCTTTACCCGTTGGTACTGAGCTACCCTCGCTTCTCTTTATCTGCCATTGGGTACCCAACCAGGCTGTGGCCCATTTCTTGTAAGCAAAGATATGGTTGGGCTCTGGGAGAGAAAAATAGAGTTCAGGACTTGATCTTCCTAAGGCAGCTAAAGCATCATATTACAAATACCAAGGGTTTTGTCTTTATGGCATCTGAAAGAAAGGCGATTTCCATGAATGAGAGGCATAAAAATCAAAGTACTCCAAGTTTTCCTTGACAAAGACATGGGAATTGAGAAAGGCCCAAGACTGAAACTCTTCACTGAAGCAAGATCTTTCTTTATGCCTCTGTAATCAACAGATAATTTTACAATTCAACACTTAGTAAATAATATGTGACTTAACCAGGGAAAAAATAGGAATGGATCTTTGGGACAGCTTTTTTTCTTCATCTCCAGAGGGATAGTACATTGTATGGCATAGATGATAGCATCATGTTTTCATTTAAAGGAATTTGAAGAAATGGATTCATCCAGTTAAAATTATTCAAAGAGTTAGTTTGTTAGCTAGAAAACCGTGTCTAGAAATACAGAGAAAATGAAAAAAAATGCTGTTTGCAGTGTTGTCTAGGAAGTGAAGTTCTAGGAAATTTAGAATTATTTTTCATGAGACCACCTCTTCTTTTTCCTCTTTAAATTTTTTGACGTATAATGAGAAAAACTAGTGTATCAGAGGGTGAAGAACTGACATTTATTGAACAATTCTGATACTGTCAATAGGAAATAAGGTAGCAAGGAAGCACAACTTCTTTATCAGTATAGAACCAATTATCTCACCATGCTGTGTGTGTAACATATAAACCAAGCAAAAGCCTTTCCTCAAAGAATTTATTACCAAATAAAGTATTTATACAGCTAATAGGTAAGTCTTTGCATATTAATGAATAATATAAACATGAATGTTTCTGAATGTGCATTCATTACTGACGGATAGATAGTGGCATAGATAAGAGGCACTATTTATACACACGTGCATACAAACACATATATATTAGACTGTGGCTTATATCTTTTTCTCAACTCCTAATATCATCTCTGTACCCAAGACAGGGATCTTTGTCAGAGATTTATTCTGCAAATTAAATGAGCTATAGCCTCTTCCCTTATTTTAATGTACACTTTATTCTCAGAGCGATTGCTATTTAAATTTGTTCCTTAACACATGCAGTTCACTTTATTTTACTTTTACTGTGTCTGGACTATTCAAAACTGACACATATAAAAAATAGTGCGGTTTCTCTGAAATAGCAGTGCCTTTGTATGTGCGAAGCTATAAATAAACACTGGCAGTTAAACTTCTGTGCTTTTAAACTTTAGCCTCTTTATCTCTGTCACTGTTAGAGGCCCCTATCTGGTCTTCCTTCCTCTTTTTTAGCTTATGAAAAAATGCTTATGCAGCAGCAATCAGTCTTGGAGCCCTACCCTCCCTTCCATTTCTTTCTTTCTCTTTTAATTTCCTAGTTGCAGACACCAGTTTCAATGGTGTCTGCTGCAGTTTGGCCAACAAATCAAAGTAGCAAAGCATATATCTTCCAGAATCAGCCTTTCCCTCTCTTCAAGCCCTCAGTGTTTTCTAGTTACAGACAATTAATGAATGCACTGGCTTCTTTCACTCATTCTGGATTTGCTACAGCCACAAAATGGTAAAAAGTACACCACCTTTTTTTTCTACTCTGTGATGCTTTGGAAATGCAACAAAAAATACTTTTGAATGTGACTTTTTGGACCATGCAAAGTAAGAAAATGGCCTATTGTCCTATTTCCAGTTGTCGCCATTTGTTAATGCTCAAGGAAAATATATAGAAAGCAGGATAATTATTGCTTTTTTAAGGTCTTCAGCAGTATAAAGACTTTCTAAAATAAAGATAGTGTGCAGATTTCAGAAATAAGTCTTGCTTAGAACACCACTTATGAAAGTAGCCAAACATTTGAAACCTTCTGATAATGCTGCCAGTGCCTTTGTACGTGAACACCTTCAAAATTTGGAAAACTGAGTTTAAGTTCAAAATAATAGGTGAAGTTGTAGAACTTTGGTTTTACTGGTTTTATATCCTGGTTGTTATGCTCAGTTCTATTGCTTCAGACTTAATTAACTGAAGTAGCTGCTCTTCAAAAGCTTCAGAAGTTTGCTGTAGCTCAGATTCAATTAAGGTTCCCCCTGCTCCCATTCCCCCTGCGTACAGGCTCTATAGGCATATCTGCCAATATCAAACATTGCAGAGGAACATCTTTTTTATATGTATGCATAGTATTTTCTGCTTTGCCTTTCAACTTTCTGTTTAATAATATTAATAATAACAACATTAATACGTGCTTCTGCTTAGGTTTTCTAACTGACCCTGGTGGGATTTTTAACTCAGATACTATTAACAACCCAAACAAGTTGAGTCATGACTGAATTTTCTCATGCATAAGTAATAACATACCAGTTGATACTGCAAATACACTGCTCTTCAAATAATTAAAAAACTCTTCAGACAATTTAAGATTACAGATGAGGAGACATTGTAGCCTAAGCATATGGATTCAATTTCAAGGAAGTACTTCAGCATGTAAACAAAACATTGTTCATGTATCATATTTATCAATATGATAGACATGCCCATCCTCCTGGTTTTCTTTAGAGAAACATATTTTTCAACTCAGTCAGCATTCTTTTTATAAGAAATCAATTCTCTCAAACTCACACACTTTTTTAAACAATATAATGCACCCCACCCACACTCAGCCTTACGTACACAAACATGCATACACATATAGAAAGAGGGTTGTGTTCTTCACAAAACACAAACCCAAAAATTACTCCCTGGATTTGTCTTTATTAGTAACTGAAGTAACTATGTTCTGACATAAACAACAAGCTATACTTGATTCACTATTCTTAGCATTTCCCTTAAAGATGCTTTCAATCTCCCCAACTTTTTTTTTCGCATTTTTGCTCCTATGTAAGATGTAAATTGCAGATACGCAGGCGAACCATTAAGTAACTATAGTGCTCCTTCTGTCTGGGTAATTATCTCCTGAGCATAGACTGAGTTAAAGAAGATGCTTCATCTTGTTATAGAATGATACTAGAGCATTGTCTTCTCACTATGGGGATCTGGTATTTTGTCATGTATAGTTTACCTCAGCTGAGGTCCTGCAAAGAAAACAGTGAGCACTGAGCTCCGGTTACTGTTGCAGGTGGTGGAGTGGTTAAGGGTAGAAGAGGTGAGATCACATGAAGTAGGGTAAGGTAAAGCTGGGAAGGAAAAAAGAGAAAGAAGAGGTAGAAAAAGTACTGCTGGGAAGAAAAGTAAAATGTGTTTTGGTAAAATAATTTGGAAGCAGAGTCAGACAAGGCAAGCAATCAGCTTTTAGAAGTATTTTGATTGAATTAATGGATTCAAAGATAATAGGAAAAAGCTGAGGGTGAGGAGATGACAAATAAGTACTGTATGAAACAAGGAGAATACAGAGAAATGCAGACAAGTGTAATTTAAAATGTAATTTATCAATTTATTTATCTGTGTTTCCATTACGAATAGAATAAATCAGAAACCAATGTCTCTGATAAAAGACAGTTCAGGGAAAATTAACATTTTCTATTTCTCAAACCACCCAAAATACAAAATGTGTGATTTCATAGAACATATGTAAGTTATTTTAATAAGTAAATAAAAACCTATGTATTTATAACTTTATGCAAACTCACTTCTTTTTCTTTTTCCTTATCTTTGAATGAAAACCTTTAGTAAAGATTATTTTTGCCTTATGTTTCTTGCTATTTAAGAAGAACTAAGATAGCAATATAATCAGTAACAGCAAAATTTGTCCCTCTGAAGCACCACCAGCACTTGTAATTATTTCACTACCGCAGTTCTCCTGCCATGTGTCATTCTTGACTTAAAGTTATTCAGAAAAGTTATTAAGCACTACATAATTGTGAGCAAATTGGAGGTAATAAAGACAAGATCAACCAACATGATTGAGCGGCTGGAGGGACTGATTTATGAGGAAGAATGAAGAGAACAACAGTAAATATGTATAACTTGGTCAAATGATAGCTGGGCATGCAGAGTAGGATAAATATCTACAGGGTTTGTATTTGAAGCATGTTGTCATCACAAAGGGCCAAATATATCCATGGTGTAAAGCCATACAAGTCAGCTTCAGTAGTATTACATCAGGGATTAATTTGGCCATGAGAATGAGAGTAAGAGAGAATGAAGGGCTTCTAAGGGAAGTCTGAGGGAATATAACTGTGAAAGCAATGAGAAGAAGTGGAGCAAAAAGCAAATTTAAGATGCATATCAGGAAAATCTTACCATGAGATCTAGAAAGCTAATGAATTAGTTAACGAATGAAAAGCACTTTGAAGATGAAAAATGCTATTCAACTGCAGCTAAGTATCATTATTAAAAGCAGAGCTGAGCAAATAATTTGTAGTGAATTATTCATTTGACTAGTTAAGAGTTAGATTTTTAAAGGCACCTGTGGGAATTAGACACCCAATAAATTGGTAATTC
This sequence comes from Dromococcyx pavoninus, assembly GCA_033558185.1. NCBI lineage: Eukaryota > Metazoa > Chordata > Aves > Cuculiformes > Neomorphidae > Dromococcyx > Dromococcyx pavoninus. The sequence goes on along the minus strand of JAUMJL010000034.1, from coordinate 1,478,759 downwards.
ACATAATCTTGGGTGCTGCATTTCTTTTGCAGCTCCCATCAGAAATATTTAATTAGGTAAAAACATACACATAGATGCATATACATATATATATATGCCTGTGCACACGTGTGTGTATGTTCAGGCACCAACGTATAAACATACTAACGTGCATGTAAGAAGACAGAGGATTAAGAAATGTTAGTAAAAGTATGCATGTTTCTTAGATCTGGTAGTTGTTACAACAAATTCAAAGGATGTCTAGTTCTGCCACTTCACTTCGAGGTCCAAGTCAGTTTCTTTTGCTGACTCAAGAGCTTTTAATGCATCACTTAGCAGAATTAAGGGTCACAACACCTATCCTCAAGTAATCCTTATAAAAAATGTGTAAAATCATAGAAGGGATTCAGCTGGTGTTAATAGATACCTTTCCAAAACTGAGTTGTGTTAATTTATACCAGTTGAACATCCAGATCATAACAGTCAAAGCAGAATAAGACATTAGAGAAACTCTCCAGGGCTCTCCTCTGCTCCCCTTCCCAACTATACTCTCATCACAACCCTTTTTGGAATATTCGGTCCCTAGACAGATCTAAGTTTTCTCTCTTGTTAAACAGAATTCATGCTTTTCCTAACCTGAAAAGACATTGTAACTTTTTTCAGAATTATTGGTATAGGAAAAGACAATTTTTTTCCCCAACATTTTTAAGTGTTTCATCTTCATATTTTGTAATTTATCTGGAGCAGGATTAATATCTTAGTATAACATTGTACAGGTAATAGCTGTCATCTCAGTTACAGAGTAAGGACATTGGCCTAAGGAGACCATCAGAATTCAAGCATCAACAGCGATGTGTGTGTGACTTGTCTGTAGGAAAAACACGTCAAAGATGTGACATTAATTAATCACTGAATGATTTGCCTGTGTTGGACAAACATAACAAAAAAACTTGCTAAAAAGATACTAAACAACTATTGCTATCAGATGTCCCTTCAGGCACATATGCAGGTTAAGACTTTTAAAATGTTACTAGCAGTATAGCAGACAAACACTTCAGATCAAGTTTTATTGAGAAGAATAGTTCAATAGGAATATGTATGTATACAGATATTTGTACTAGAATATTTATTCTAGAGAGAGAAAAAACTAAGATTTTTAAGGAATCATATGTATTTTGTTATGGCCTTTCATAGTAAAGACCTACTAATTAGGTTATTTAGATAAATTATTTCTAATGAAGGTCTTAGAGAATGTGACGAACATTTTCAGAAGTATTTTTCTGTCCAGTGATAAAACCAAAAAATACATCTGAATTAGTAGAACAGATGGAAAATAATCTGATCAAATATTAAACATCCAGCATTACAATCGACAAAAGTGAAATGTAAGGGCATATATCTTCAACTATTATATTAAAATGATAGTGGCTTCATGCTTTGGATACCGTAAAGCTTATAATAAATTAAATGAAACACCCGGAAAAAAAGTACCTATTCTTTATATACTGAGAGTAAACCAAGCTTAAAAAAAGGCAGTCAATTTTTTTAGATTACCATAGGGAAGCATTCCTAATAATTTTCTGACAGAACTGCTACTGATTGGTACAGACATACTAAAGACCACAAACAATTTGCTAGGCTCCTTCTCCTCCCCCAAAAAAATATCTGAACATTTTAAACAGTGTAGATATGCAGCTGACCTTTATTCCAGAGTTCACTGTAGAAGTGACAGACCATAGCTCAGAAAAAAAGAATTGAAAACAATTTATTCATTTGCTCAACAAAGTAATTTTCTTCCTTTAATAGATGGAAAAATCCAGCTAGGTAAGATTGTGTGCATATATTAATAATTATGTATTATTAATATTATTATATTAATTATTATTAATAAAATGTATTATCAATAATGCATTAGTACTAAGTAGGTAGTAGGGCCTACTTTTTAAGCCCTAACTGGACTTTGTTTAGCTAAAGCACATTTTGTGTTAGTGATATGACAAGAAAAGTATAGACCATTAGATGACTATTAGATGGTATTAACTTAGAATCACTTCTCACCCCCTTGAGGGGATTTCAATGCCTCAAATGATAGACATATTTAGATTTTCCTACAGACATGTCCTAGACTATCATTTTCCCTTTCTCCCAATCTGTATAATCTATAGTTCATAGTTTTCAGATTTGAAGACAGTGTCAGCATCTTCAAATATCCCATTCGTTTCTATTGACCACACTGGTCTGCCTTAGACCAGCACCTGCAGTTTTTTTAGGCATGGAAAGTGTCATTAAGCATATTGGTGCATATTATCCAGTGTAATTAAACCAGCAAATTATGCTAAATCTGTGTCCTCTTCTGAGCGTGTTTTGCTCAATTGTTTTCAAAACTCAGGCACAAATCTTACAAAGCATCTACTCCGTGGTATATAAACAGCTGGAGCTGTTTCAGACTACTTACAAGCTCTTAGTTTTCCTCTCAGCCTCTGTTCTAAGGAAGCCTCCAAACTGGACACTTGTCAGAGTGATACAAATGTATTTTGACATCAGCAGGACACAGAGACTGGGGTCATTTCCCTTGGCTTTTCCAATTACACAGCTTGCTGCAAGGAGGTGATTCAACCATGAATGTCATTCTGTTCGTACTGTCCAGGAGGGTGCTCTCTGTTCGGCCCTTGGCATTTAACCATGTTGAATTATGAATGTGCTACCAATCTCACTGTTTGCCTTGAAGCTGGAAAGGATGAATCACGGGGACCTTTTTTTGAATTAGATTTTAAAGTGGACCATATAATTTCTTCCCCTGCCACCCTCCTTCTCTTGTCTTTTTTTTTTTTAAGCAAAGTTTATTCACAAAGCCACAGTTATCTCAAGACTGGCTGGATAATAAGAAATAACATTTGTTCACTATAACATCCTTGCCATAATACATTGTGCTACTATCTGAACGTGTCATGTGTTTTATCTAATATTAGAAGAAAGTTGGAAGAGAAGCCAGGGCAAGTTCTGTATAATCAAATGGCTGACATTTTGCTCTCTGCCTTTGAAAAACAGAACTGTAGTAAAACTTGTGTAGCATCATTGTACAAGATGAGACGTCTCAGACAATGGTAGAGGGGGTAAAGATATAAAAATGGTCTGCATCTATAAACTGAAATTTTAAAGCTGTGTGGATTTGTGGTTTTTTTTATATAATTAATTTGATTTTGGAAGAGCCCGTAAACCCATTCACCTCAAAAACTGATGTCTGGTTTTTTTTTCACTGCAGAACAAATGACAACAGGGCAAATTTCCTGAAATATTTTTCCACCTATGACCTTCTCAACCGTTTGGATAATGTCATGATGAATAAGAGGGTGAATGGCAGAAAAGAACCCAGATTCATATTAGGCATCTAACAGAAATTTAAGTTCAGAGCGTAATTTTTGTATGTCCCCTCAGTTTTGAACACTGAAGGCAAAATACCAAAATGGCATTTTAGGTGACAGGTAGGAGAAATTATTATTGAGACATCCGGTCTGCACTGACTATGCAGTGAGGTTAGGGAAAGGACATTTAGCTATGTAACTTAGGAAACTCAATAATGTGCTTTAAAGTTTTCCGGGGTAAGCATTTTTTTTTCTTTTTTTTCAATTTTCAGGCTTTCAACTACAAAAAAAATAAATATTGCCCCAAATTGTGAAAGTTTCTTCAATTAGAGATTGGGATTACAGTATTAGTATGAGTTAAAGCCATACACTCATGTAATGAAAATCAATGAATTTTAAATGAATAAGAACAATTACTGAATATTTCTAACAAAGAGGGAAGAGATTTCTGATTTGTTACTAGCATTAGCTCAAAAACAATTCATGAAGCACACCTTTTTATATCTCTGGTACACTGAACAATATTTCTTTTTTTGAAATGAAAAGATAAAAATACTTTTCCTAGAACAATTTTGGAATCAATTCAATTAAGGTGGTTCTTATTCTCCGAACTTCTGTTCCAACCTACCTAGCAAACATCTGAATTTTTCATCCCATCTGCAAGTCCCTTGAGCAATTTATTTGGGATTTTGTTGTTGTTTTACCTTATTACTTCTGATGAACTTAGTCTAGTAAAGACCTTTAATCTGAAGGTCTTCTGCCTTTCACTGGATTAAATAGACTAATGAATACAGGAACCTTCTGGGTAGTTTTAAAGTATCTAACTTTTTATAGCACCTTCAAGAACAAAATCTAGGAAGTCAGAGGGGAGAAAAAACAGAAAGGTAGACATAACAGTGCCTGTCTTTGACATTCGAATGGCCTAAGTCCACTTGCTGATTCTTGAAAAGATTAGACATTTTCCCAAGTGGAAATTACTTTTCTTATTATTTTCTACTCCTTTTAATCTCCTGCTCACTCACATACTCTTCTCCTGTGATAAAATAAAAGGCAGCCTGACTCCATAAATGACCATTACTACACGCAAAACATGAAGAATCAGAACTTATGACTTGGAAGGAGAAATGTCAGCTACATAATTTTCAGGTTTTCAAACAAGAAACAAAATATTTTTCTTTCTTTTTTTTAATGTTATTAGTTTCATAAATTGTGTTTTTTAAAAAAGTACTTTCTAAATAACAGCTCTCCTAAATCAAAAAATAATTGTCCTTTATAACTACAGGGGTCTTTTTTTAATAATTAAGAAACACACAAAAAATAAATGAAAGTCATCACTATAAAAACTTTGACAAGAGGGATTGTTTTTTTCTCAAGCAAAACAAACGGGTTTTAGCTGCATTTGGTTCTCAAGGAAACCGTTGCAGAACCTTTCAAAGAATATCTGCCCTCTTGCTGTTTCTTGGAAGAAATTACAATAAATGCATAAACCCTTAAATACTTCTGTTAGCTGACAGGCATAACCCATACTCATTACATCTGTGCAGTATTAACATGGTTTATCAACTCTACCTACACAAAGAGTTGTATTCCAATCAGTATCTGATAATCTAGCACTGGAAACTGGAGAACGTTTCTTATTTCTGACAAGCCAGTTTGGATTTTGCCACATGGGAGAAACTCTCTAAAAGCTGGAAGTCAAGACAGCATCCATGCCTCCCAGCTCATAGCAGTCAGTCATACCCACCGTGTTATTCTTCATGTGGTAGCTAAATACAACCCAAAGTTAAGGCACTAGAAAAACAGGACATGTTCTAGTTACTGTCTGATAGGATGAAAGGTACACAATCCATATGCTTCCCCTGAGGACACAAATCAAATCAGCTTCTGCTATTCCTCCTAAGAGCATATTTTAGATCCAACAGATGAGGAAATAAGTAACAAAACATCCATTCAGCAGTGACAAATATTTCTATATGTAACTATGAGAAAAATGTCATTGATGTAAAGCGTATAATGCACAGCACTGAAAAGAGGTGAATTCTGAGTATTTGTGTGTTAGCCTCAAATATATTTCATGGTTTTAAAGTTTACTACTGTTGCTGAATTTTAAGTAGAAGCTTAAAGATGCAGCTTTGCTATTTTAGTCATCTGAGCCACTGTATATACAACTTATAATTATTGTGAGGAATCATATCTAACATTCAGAGGTAATAATTCTGAAAAACGGCCACAGGACCAAACTGTGAATTCTTCATATGCTCTGGAAAGTACTTGCTCACACAAATAATTTCTCTTTTTGGGGTAGCTGCTTGTCTAAGATGTGACTCTAAGTGTGATTGAGGATTTAGCAATCTAACATTTAAGAAGATAAACCAGACACATTTCTGGATTTTTTTCTTTGAAGTTAGGTGTCAGAATGTGCCAGTAACCTGAGCTTGATTACACATTTCCTCCATGTAATTCTTCTTCTTTTAATATGCCTTTAAATGGATTGTGTTGATTTTAGTGATCAGTGTGGGCAATTGTAACTTAGCATGTTTTTTGTTGGCTGTGACTGTTATAATAAGTTTCTCAAGATTTCCCATCAAAATAATGAAAGTACTTGCAAAAAAGTCCTCACTTCCACTTCATAACATCCACACTCAAGTGAATGAGACTATGTAGGTAAATTTGGTACTCACACTCATCAAAGCTTAGTCTAGATCTTCCTGAAACCATGCAAGTTTTTCCTTTACTTGAAGGATTTCGGAAAAAAAAAGTATGGATAGGCACACATCCAAAAAACTTAAAAAGAATAAAAGAAATAAATAGAATTGGACATTCAAAACATTTTCTATTATGATTTCTATTTATCTGACTGCGATATTTTGAAAAAAAAGATGTGTTGCCTTTGTACACCTTGGGTTTCATTTAGGTTGTATAACTGATGTTAAATTTAATTATCTCAGTGTAAAGCATTCAACAGTAAGGATTATTGATTAAAAACCAGTCTTTGAATCAGCAGTTTATCTTATTATTATTATTACTTGTATTAACTTTGAATTCAAATTTTGTTCATGGTTTCTTCGTTATTAATCCTGATTAAGTATAATTAATTTTTTTTCAGGAAGACCACAAAAATTAGAAAGAATGTAGTTTTTCATAGGATTTAACTGAAATTCATCCTCCTGATTGCTTACAGTTATAAGAGGTCATTCATATCTTACGTTATATACACAATAAATATGCTCTTGCCTTGACAGAATCTGCACTTGTTTTAGAAATACTGTATGAGAAAGCTTTGAAGGAAGAACTAGGTCTGTTTACAGCCACTGATATTAATTAAAGAGTATACCATATATTAAGTGTTGTGCTGAAAAGAATATATTGAACTCATCAAAAAAAAATCTGTGAAAGTTCTAGGATCTTTAATGGGTTCCAGTCGCCACATCACACAAATCTTTTTGAAATGATTCATAATCTTATTTAAAAAACAAAAATATACAAAAGTAGTTCTATGAAAACATAATCATTAACACCTTTTTTCTTGTAAATAACCGATAAATGTATGAACAACCTACTGGATCAGACTGGTTTGCCTGATCAACATGCTGTCCCCAAGAAGGGACATTGAACATAGTCATACCACCACAATCACCACACAGCATCACTAGGTCTCTCTAATACCAGGCTGCAATTGTCTTCAGTACTGCCAACCACAGTATTGTTTACAACTCTCTTCTGTGGTGCTTCCAAACCTTCCCACTCAGGTGCTTGTATCTGTTCATCCCTTACAGCCAGCCAAGAAAGGAGATACTTTATGGTGATACAGATTTGATGAAGAGAATACTGAGCAGGACTCAGTGGTGTGAAGGAGAAAACAATTCTGAAGGGAAAAACTACCTCATTTCATGCTTGCCATCCCACATCGGGAGTTACTGCTTGAACCCTTCGGACGAAAACTGTGGAGGTGCAGGTAGTACTGACTTACTCCTCAGCACAGATTACAATATTGTGCCAAAGGTTGTCTTGCTACAACTTAGTCTATGCTGGAAGATTTTATCTGCTCAGGAAAGGTTTACCTTATCTGGCAGGGAAAATTACACTACTGTGAGCTGTTCTCTGTTTCCTCCATAGGATGATGTGGGAATGTGTGCCAGAGAACTGCCTTTGCTGGTCCTCTTGGGCACAAACTCACGACTTCTTCCCTTCATCTAGGTTCTAGAACAACTGCTCTGTTTGGACTCTTATCAAGTCAACAACTTCTCAGCTTCCTCTGTCTGCACCAACTGGATCAGGAGCTCTGTCCTGGCATTTGGAGCTTTATGGTAGATGGGCGTCTCTCACGTAACACAGAGTCCAACAGATCACAGGTCAACCACTCGGTCTGGGAAACACTCTTTTGTTCACTGACCTAATTTCAGATGCTAAATTGGCAGAAAATGAAAACCTGCACATCAGCTGCAGGAATGAGTGGACAAAGCAGCTGCAGCAATGAGTGGACAAAGCAGCTGCAGCAATGAGTGGACAACTACAGTGATTTTCTTCTTTTGGAGGTGGAACTCATACCAACCAGCTAGTGCATACTCTGGTAAAACTCTTCTTCAGTTAATAAGTTATTATTCTGTACCCTTCGGTAGGTCAGGACTTCTGGGTACCTCAGTGTCTGAATATCTTATAGCTGAAAGGCTGGGAGATTTTGTTGAACAACCAAATGCCACGACTGAATCATCTGAGGTAAATATCCACACCTTGCGCATTATTTGTAGTCTGAGAAAGCATTACAAACTGGGTACTCAGTTGAGATAAATGCTTTCTTTATTATGCATTCACACTGAGTTCAGGCATAAGGCAAGTCTTAAACTGCCCATAAATCTTAAAGTAGCCTCAAAAATTCATTTTAGATTTTTAGAGACTCTTGCCATAACAATTTGGTGCACCACAACAGAGTAGCATAGTTCTGAATTTGGCTACCTGTATAGGTTTTGGTTGCTTGGGTTTGTTTCTTCCTTTCTTTCTTTTTTCACTCTTTTTTTCCGTTGGAATATCAGTAGCTACCTATTCTTTTATTTCAACATCTAATTATTTCTGAAAGTATGACTCAAAGTCTCATTGACATTCAGTAAAAGTCAAGGGGAATTAGGATGTGAAATATACCTTTAAGAAATTTCCCCCAATAGCTACTTATCCCAAAAAGTTTGATAAAAGTCTTCACCAATATTCACTAGGAGCTTTCAAGAGTGCTATCAGTTGGGTGTCAGCTCTATAGGTGAAGCAAAATTACTTTAATACAGCTACAATGATTTCTGTCAGCTAAGGATCAAGGCCTTAAACACCAAGTAGGTGCTATATTACTAAGAACAATACATGTCTGAAATTACCACGAAGATATATTTGAAATGCCCTTGAATTCAAGCAAGAATTCATCTTGGACTTGTTCACACAGTCCATCTTGTGTCAATAAGTGAATAAAATGTTACCAAATTTCATGCCTTTTGCAGCATTAACACCAAAAATTTCAACATTTCTTCTAAAATGTTTTGTTTAAAGTCTTATTTAAACTCACAACTCTGCTTTGGTAATATCTGCTGTACCACTTTATTGTGTGAGAACGTGTTTTGTCACGTTGCTTTTAATAGCTTTATCAGTGCTACGCTGTGAAAGAAAGTGCTACAAAAGGTTCAGAATTAAGAAATATTTGGTGCTTGAGGGGACTGTACATACGTGTGTGGAAAGGAAGTGAAACTCCTTGGGGACATCTCGATTCTTAAGACAAATAAATAAAAAATAAAAATACATAATTGCCACTATTATAAGACAAATTCAATTGCAGGTTTATTGGAGAGATTGCAAAACATCTGTGGAAGAAAGAAAGTAGAATCTGATATTAATGAGATTACTTGAAAAGTGTACTTTATTTTCATATTTTTAAAACATAAATATATGCACATATATAACTATGATAAGGTACATAAGGAGAGAAAGAAATATGTTCCTTCAAATACATAATTTCTGAGGAGAGGGTGGTTGTGGATTTGACTTATGAGCCTCTGAGGAATCTCTGCTCCTGTTGATTTTGTTCCTTTTTGCAAACAAGAAAGTTGCTCTAGTTTTAGACTCATTTCCCTTTCCTGGAAATATAGGTGATAGAACTACAAAAGCAGTTAAAAACAGTCTGTGGTTCTGCTTTATCTCTACTCCATAACTCCCACCACCATCATAACTGCAGAGGACCCATAGAAGTACTATTATCTTCATTATTTGCATTGACTAATTAGTGGGAGAATAGGACCTGGATTCGTTCTACCTAAATTTAAATTATTAACTCAATCCCTTGCTCACTATAGGATCCTTCCATAATCAATGGAGAGATGCTCTGCAAGGAGATGATTAGAAGGGCTTAAGTCTCATAAATAGCAGAGACAGACAAGGCAGTCTTTGTTCCTGTTCCCAGTAAGAAGGATTGGAGACACATCAGGAAATCAACCTGTGAAATATATTGTAGATACGCCAAACAGAACTAGAGTTTCAACTGAAATTCATGACTTTTAGATGTTAATACCAATGAATTGTTCGACACAAATACACAGAAAAACACCCAACATCATTAGTTCTTCTCCACCCTGTGCTAGGTTGTCACCTGAAAAAGTCCAATGGGAAGAACACCAACTTGTTGAAGGTCAACTTGTCAAATGTAACTAATGAAAAATAATCCCAAACCAAATCCACAGAACAAACAATTAATCCCCCCCCAACAAATAAACACCCCCCCCCCAAAAACACCAACAAAAAAAATCCAAAACCCATACAAAACTGTAAAACTTCTGAAATATTCTGGACCAGAAGAAAACATAACACCAATATTAATAGTAACAAAGAAAACAAGCAAATGAAAAATGAATGCTGAGAAAAAATAAAGTATAGCTTTTAGGGCTATTTTGATAGCACATACGTGTTCCCAGTACATTAGTTTCAAGGCAACTTATGATAAGACTCAAAATAACCTTTGTCTGTTTGTATTTAAATTCTGAAGTACAGAAGATTTTTTTAGTGGCATTTACTTGAATAAATGAGCTCCACTAACCATTGACTGCCAGAACGATTAATACTTTTCTTATTAAGAGCTCTTGCTTAGACAGGCTTTGGTTGCATCATTGTTCAACTTGACCGTGCTCACTTGTGAATCTAAGCTGAACATGCTTTCCCCATTGCAAGCATCATTGGGTAAAAATCTGCAGTTAACTTCATCCAGGAGTTGAAAGCAGATCATGTAACTATTCCTTCTGTTATTAAAAACAGTGAATTCCTTCTCCTATAGAAATCAGTAGACACTTGTACTATAGACTTCAGTATAATTATGTGTTACATACAGATTTCATCATATAAACCTAAAATGATTGGGAGATTACAGATAATAATTTAGAAAAAAAGTCAGTAGCAGTACACTTCAAACACACGGAGGACTTTCTCTTTTCTTCTGTCTGCAAATCTTTATGGCTTCCTTTTTTTTTATTTCAGTATTAACATAGTATGCAATGCATGTGAAAAATGGGTTAAAGAGGATTTTTCTCCTTGGTCAGTATACAAGGAACCAAACAAGTGAGTCCTTATCAACAGAAGACACAAACATACTCTGTAAATTAACATATAGCAAATAAAAACACATCGGCAATCCAGATCAAACAGGGATAAAGAAAGAAGATTGACAGGCTCTTTGTTATCTTTTAGAGAGGTAATTGCAGGTTTCCCTATTGATAATACAATGGAACACTTTCCATTCTCAATAACGGTCTTAAAATCCAAGGTAACACTGTTGACTCTGGGGAAGTCATTCTTGATTTACTGATGTATAAGTGAGAGTAAATATATTTTGACCTGATTGCAGTTTTCATTCTTTTGTCCATTCTAAAATACCTACAGAATTTTCTCTACTACAGACACTCTTCTCATTTTTAAATTATCAGTACAGAAAAGACCCAAAGGTGACGTGAGTGAGTTTTCTGTATGATTGAATCTTTTAATGTTCACAAGTCATACTTTCACATGGTTTAAAATGAATTATTTTCATTTATTTTGTAGTAAAACCTGAATGTATTTCAATGACAAAGTGTTTGGTCTTGTAAAAACTTCATCTGGCAGTAAGAACACACGTAAATTCTCTCCCACAGGTCAATGGGACTGTTCAATAGCATGCCCTATTCCATCACAAGCATCCATTATACTGGGTTCTAATTTAGACCAGAGGCACACACTGATAAAAAGCAAAAACATACCTGAATACCAACGCTAGATTTTCAGTTATAGTGCAGCTGTTTAACTGTACTTAGCAAATAGAGTACTTTGTAGAGAAACAAAGCTCATTTATAGAAGTTGGTAGGAAAGGTCAGAGAAAACAAAACAAGAAAATATGATTCACAATCTGTGTTTCTACAGTTTAATGCAACTGGTTGTGGCAGCAGCTACAGCAAAATAACAGCGACAGCATTTCCACTGCAGCTGCAGTGGACCGATCTGATGGCTCGTTAATGCATGGCACTGAAAAACACAGGGCAAATCCCTGTTACTGGTTGAGGTAAACGTAAAATGCTATTCCATTGGGCTTGTTTTCCTCCTTTCAGCAAATTCCTACATACAACCATGTGCCAACTTCTGTAGTCCTTGAGTTTTAAATATTTTACAGATCTCGTGCTTTTTCTCCTTCACTTCAGGGACTCAGCTTGTACTTTTAAAATGTGCTTTATATTCTTATGGGAGGGTTGTTTTTTTCTAGGCATTAAAGTACGCAAATAAAAGTCAGGACACCTGGCTTCTATTCCCAAATCTATTTCTGTTTTAAGTGGTCAATGTCTTTGTCCTTGTTTACCAGGCTGTAGATAGAAATCCTAATAGTTACCTATCTCAAAGGGGTTTTGTGAACTGGAAGACTTAATTAATGGTTGCAAAGCAATTTGAGTACCATGGATAAAATGCTTTCTGTAAGTACAGGGTAATTGTCATGGAAATAATAGCTTCTTTGCCTGTGGTAGAATTTTTGCTAACTGCAAGTCTATACCTTGTGGGTAACCTCAGTGTTGTAAATCCTATACAAAGTCCATTCAAATTCTTCAAATAAGTTTTTAACCAAGAACAAATGTGAAATAAATCCAGACTCCATAAAACGGGAGTGAGGTGAATCAGACATTGCATGTCCTGAAGAATCAGATACAGTGCAGTCAGCTCACTGATCTGTATCAACACATTAATGATTTATGTAGCTTTTAATTTACAACACAGACATATCTAAAATAATCAGGTAGAGTCAGGCATTAAAAATTCACTGCATGGGTCATAAAAGGATTAGTTATTCAAGTGACTTCAGATTTGTATTTCATTAAGGAATAATTTTAATTTACTTTTAAACAGTTTATATACAGAGATTTAAGAACTCTTGGAAGCTGATTATGCAGAACTCCCATTTTTATGCATTCAATATATTTAAGTCCCTTTTTTCAAGCTATTTTATTTTGTTTTGAAGCACATGGAAAAAATATGGTTCGATAATTTGAGAGGGGAAAAATTCCTTTAATTTACAGAAAATGGTGAGTCTATTTTATTTGCATTTTTTATACATGCATAAAAGCCAAAAGAGGATCAAAGGGGAGTCTGTTTTCCCTCCTGATCCAGCATGATTGTATCTCCCTCCCTCCAATATAACAAGCTCTCAACTTGGAGCTGATGGTAGCCTGACTGCATTTAAGCAGCTGCGTTCCACTCAGCTGCTGGAGGACTTGTTTCCTGCTTCATTGCAAGTGTTTGTTTTCTACCACTTGCCTTTATCACATGCTGCAACAATCTGTAAAACAACAGCATGCCTTCAGATAGTTTAAATATAAATATATAAAAAATACAAATCTTGCTCAGGTTATTTAGCAACTTTTCTCTTCCCCTTTCTTTTTTTTTCCTTTCTTCCTCTTCTTTACCCTTTTACAATAAATGTTTTCAGATGTCTCCTGCAACTACAAGAACTAACACAATTATGCCAAAAATATTACCATTATCAGCCTTGTCGGGGAAGCAGTCTAGCTCATCATGCAGGTAGTTTTTGTGTTCTGTTTTTTAACTATTTCTTTATTCACTTCCATGTCTTATCCTGGATCCCTGTAGCTTTTAACTTAAACAGATGCCTGTCATGTGGAACTTTATTGAGGGCTTTCTGAAACTCCAGATAAATCATGCTGTATGCATTGACATTGTCAACCTTGTCTGCAACCTTCTCAAAGTCAAAAGAAGTTAGGCAGATTCCTGCTTTTCGATATTCACAGCTTGACTTTGTTTTTTGTTGAGGAGATTATGGACCATACTCCCAGCTGATGTAAATTACTGCATCTCCACGGAAATCAATGGAGTTTTGTCATTTTACACCCTGCCTTGCAAACCTTTGCCTTCTCTGACTGCACAAAGTTTCTATTTTCAATGTATACTGTAAATGCCCAGGTTTAATGATGCAGTGAACATTTACTTAAAATATGGACCGTGAGATACATAAGTTATTCACAGCTGATTAATGCCCCCGAATCTGTATTCTTTCATTTTACTCCTAAACTTGCTTAAAATGAGTTTTCCATTTCCTTAAAAAAAATTAACAACAGCAAATCATGATTGAAAATTTTGTGTGAGGTGCTGGTCCATTGAGAAGGACTTGAATCATGTAGCATTCAAACCTGATTTGACTGACATCAGATAATGGATGATATACCTCGTCTATAAACCCTGCCAAATATGTCAACTATCTTTTTTGGGAGAGGTCACAGATTTTATTCACACAGAAAGGGCTCTGAGAATCCCAGATTTTTCAGAGCTCATTGTTATTATCCTATTCCTCTTTCCTTGAACCTTGATTTCAAAGGACAGGAATTTCCAGCTTAAGTAAGAGTTGGAATATCACACAAGTTGAACTTCAAGTTTTTTAGTGGGTCATATGTATTTACACCATTATTAGGCAAACCTGTATCAGGTAACAATGTCTAATACGTCCCTTATAGAATTAAAAAGCAGCTTCTGGAAACTATCTATATTTTGTGCCTTTTAGACCATGCATTCTAAATGCGTTACTGGCAACATTTCCTCCTTTTTAACCAGCAAAGAAAACATTTTTTTTTCCCCAAAGCCATTCATGCTTTTTCACAATCAAGTACTGTAATCAGGTACAATTCCTTACATGCTTTGTCAAGCTTGATCCGAGATGGTCCCATTCTTGGTCTTCCTATGAGCTGCATCTTCCTTGCCGAGCTTTTGTCCTGCCTCTTATCAGCATGAAATCTGATGTTCCTTCCTGTCTTTGGAAGAGAATGGCCACAATAACCCACACTACTGCTTAGTGCCCAGCACAGCTGTGTTCATGAGCTCCTGAACTTCGTTGTGGTTCAAAATTCTTTCCTCTTTTCTTTTTTTGACATCCAATTTTGAAAAAGGAAGCTTAGGTGGGAAGCCAGGGTGAGAGGGATTAGTCAATGGAAGCACAAGAAGTGTGTTTTATATATGCATTATAGTTTCATAAGACTATATATTCCTTAGTGTATCATTCTGATCTTTCTTGTCTTTAAAGATCCATTTAATCAACAGCAGGCATTTTCATTGTTCCTGTGTGAATGAAAGAAAACATTTCTCATTGTATTAGCTATACTTGCTCTTGCCCAGCCTATGCGATGACTTATTTGGGGAAGTGATATTAAGACCATTTGCATCACCAATAATTTTTAAAGGTATATCCTCAAGTATCCCAAGAAATGTGAAGACAGGAGAAAGGCTCTCATCTATTTTAGCGTGACTACAAAAGAGCTGTTCTCAAAAAGAAGGGAGCTGTACAGAGTGTTGAGAACGGTCCCTTAGCTGTCAGTGATGCTTTAACTTTGTTCTTCACTGGGTATGGAAGATACCAGACACAGAATGCTGTGCCTCCTGCTCTGAACATCCACATATCAATGAAAGATAGAATTTGACTCTCTAAGTACATTTGATCCAGACTGAAGCCTTCGCAGAGCTGTACTACATCTTCACCATTAATATGTGAAACTACGTCCTTCTTCCTGAAAACCAAAAACCAATAAAAAACAGTTTTGTAAATATATATACTTATTTCTAGCCACAACTTAGACTGACTCCAGTCCCCCAGAAGAGTTTGAGAGGCCCAGTACTGGTCACCAAATGAGAGAAGTATTAACATCCTTAAATTCCCTTGCTGTCTATTCCTAGTGTTCTTCTTTGGGAAGAACTTAGACATTGGTAATAACAAATGGTCATTAGGAACAGTATTAAACTCATTACTGGACAAAATTATAACTTTTTCTATACCACATTTCACTGGGTAATTTCTAGTGCTGGGAGATTTGTCTTTCTGAAGGAAATAGTAAATATAATAGGGTGGTATTTTTACTATTGTCCTTTTACTAAAATAGTGAGACTGTCTACCTGTTTTACTGGCATCCTGCAAGGGAAGACAGATGCTGTCTGAAAAGGTGTCTGCAAGGTAGTAAACTGGATCCGGCTCAGACATCAACTATTGCTAGTGCTTTTTTGATAACAGATTTAATTCAAATGTACAAAGTCACAGATCCACACTTGTAACAATTGGTGGTTCCTTACAGGTAGCAACACCTTTCAGATTTTTCACCTTCTAGGCCACTGGTTTTACTTTAACAGAATGATCTTTTAGGAACACACCTGTTTCAAAAGAAAATCAAGCAGCATTTGTAGTTTTTGTCTTCCCTCTCTTGCTAACCTGAGGACAAAGAAAACAAATTCAAACAGGAAGAAAATGAAGCTTTTGAATGAAGATAAACATAGCAGAATTGTAGTTTAGTAAGATGAAGTTTTAGATTTTGCCTCTTAAACTGGGACACATCAAATTCTGGTAATAGTAGAAACCTGGAGAATAAATAAATGGTGCATGACAATCTCAAGTATATGGCAATTTAGTCCTTGAAAGAAAAAATCATGAGTCCAGCACTTAATGGAAGTTCCCTCTCTGGGTTCTGTACTAATATATGTGACATTTTAATGTTAGATGATGTGCTTAGTGTAATTATGGCATGCAATTTCTCCTTGAGTGATGAAAAGCTTATGACTTTTTGTCCTTCACATATATATTTTCAGATCACTATGAATTCCACTTTTGGTGTCTTGTCCATGTTGTCACAGAGTGTATCAGAGGTCAGCCTTTGAAAATCAATATAAAATATGCGCAGATTACTAAGAAACACATAAAATAATTCAAGAGATTACACAGAGGTCTTTTAATCCCTGGCATGAGTTATTGTGATTTTAAAACATTCCCAGAGAGGTAATGAGTCAAACAGAATGCATTAGCTGTAGTGAGCTGGAGGTTATCTGTCTGTACTTCAGGAGAACTATACAAGACAGGGCTAGAGAGTGAGACTTCCTTTTTCAGAACATGGATCACTAGAGAAAATCTGGTTTAAATACTCAGAAGAAGCTCATAAAGCATATGGAAGACCTGGAAATCAGAGAAATCTCACAGGTCTTAAATGGCCTTCCGTCACTGAGAAAGAGGACTCAGTAAAAAAGGGAAAACCAAATGGTATCTAGAATTTAGTAAAGGAGGAGGATTAAATTAAATAAATCAATGAATGAATATATTAACAAATAAATAAATAAAGGACTAAAACCTACCTTGAATGCTAAAAATATATTATTCACCTGGAAGGATTTTCATAGAAAAAATCTCAAAGAGTTCTTGGAAAATTGGGTAGATAAGTGCACATGCTGAAAGAAAAGTTGTAGTAGAAGTCTTGTTGCAAAATAGCTCCTGTATTGGAATGAAATGTAATTTTGTTTGGGAAAGAGAGTCTCCCATGGACTTAGCTCTAATTAAGCACCTTCAATAGAAGCTGAATGGACTAGTTCATATTTCCCAGCTGACACAGTATCGGCAGTTTTAGCTGAAATGACAAAAAAATATGGCAGTTTTTCCTTCATGTTGCTATCTGTAGAAATGTCATTGTAGAAGACACTAAACAATTAAGTATTCAAAGATAGATTTTCAATGAAGCTATACAATTTTAAGATAGCTGAGGTTCTGGCCTTAAATTTTTAGTTTCTCAAGGCTTCAATATATTTTCTTTTTCATTTACTTTTTCCTTGTGCTTTTTCTTGCTCTCTTTTTGCCCTTTATTTTTTTTCCTAAGGAGGAAAAAAGGATCATATTTTTTTATTAATAAAAAAGAAAAAGGAAGGGGAAAAATACTAAAAGAACAAAATTTGTCTTTATGAAAGAAAATACTGTAGATATTTTGCCAAAAAGGACACATAGTGAAAATAGATTAGTTCATTTGAGCAGTATGTGGAAAATATATATTTCCTGAAGCAGGTGGTGCGAATGAAGACAATAGGAAGAAAAATGTCTTGCGTGGAAAGTATTCTTCAAAATATGATTTCTCTCATCAACTGAGGAGGCAGAAAAACATTGCATCACTGAAAGCTGCAGTGTTTCCTAGCAGGAATCTTCATTTATTTGGTTATAAATATAGATCTTTTTGTTAGCAGTGTTCTGTGATTCATTTATTTTTTTTTTTATCCTTTAAGTGAAGAAGTGAATAAAAACAAATTATATATCAGATGATAATGAAGTAAATGAGAAGAAAATGAAAAGGAAGGTCTGGGTGTGAAGATGGGTCATAACTATGTAGTAGAAAAAATACAACTCTGCATCCTTTTAGGAACGGGTTCTATTCAGTAGTCAATATTTTTTGTCTTTGTCTTTCTCACCCATTATGAATAGGAAAGGTGAGTCAGGTACTGACTTCATTTGACAAGACAAGAGTCCAACATTCTTCTAACTAATATAAGAACATAAAATAACAACATAAAAACTAAGTCAGCCAAAACAGTTCAGAAATATGTGTGAATCAACAAATCAATATATTTTGGCTTAGTTTTCTTCAGAGGTGAGAAACCGAGGCATCTCAGGAAAAAAAAAACAAAAAAACAGCCTTTGACTGTGTACCAACTGAAAATCTGACCAGAATTTATTTACCATCCTGCCACCTTCCAACAACTATCTCACTGTGT
Organism: Dromococcyx pavoninus; assembly: GCA_033558185.1. NCBI lineage: Eukaryota > Metazoa > Chordata > Aves > Cuculiformes > Neomorphidae > Dromococcyx > Dromococcyx pavoninus. Next base: position 1,460,373 of record JAUMJL010000034.1, on the reverse strand, counting down.
TTTAATCATATTACAAAATTCTAAAATTTTTTCAATGTTGTTGCTAAATCAAGAAACCAAGGAAATATGTCTTGCTAACTTCAATGGAATTAATAGTTACAGGAAAAAAAGCGTTTTATGAAAAATAACACTTCATATAGGATTAAAATCTATATTTATGTAAATAAAGTGGGTTTAGGTGTGTTCAGTCTTCACCATTGTGTACTTGACTGCATGGGAAAAAACAGAAGGCAGAATTTCAAGGTCAAGACATTTGTGGGAAAGTACTGAGATGTTTTTTTCTGATCCAAATATCTCTGTAGTATTTGTAGGCATTAGAAAATCCAATGAGGAGGGAAATGAATGGAGGGGGGACAGAACATCCTCTGCTTTCCACTATGAATAAGACCCTTCCCCTCAGTAGACACTGACAGGTGGCAGATCTATCTTAAACTAAGGTACTGAATCTCTGCATGTGCTTCATCAGAAACCAGGAATAGGTAAAACTAATCCAGATGTTACTGTATGTATACAGACTTGGAGAGAGATAGGCAAAAACATTGAAACTCATCTCCCAGAAGAAAATCAAGCAGAATCAGCATTCCATGTGAAGAAGTACAGTTTTGCTAACATTGTTTTTGTTCATTAGAACCAAAATACAAAAGAGATGACTGCATAGTGGTTAGTGCACTCATTTGGGAAGGGAAGTGATGGATTCAAGTCCTTACTTCAGTGACTAACAGGTTTGGCTTTTGTTTTGTTTATTTTTTTTCCAGTAACTGCTTCATGTAAAATTCAAGTGTCTCTTTAGTTCAGGGCTCAGGGATTTCGCCCTCTCAGGTGAGTGCTCTAGACATTGAGAGGTATGTTGTCATAGTTTTCATATTTATACTGACTCACTTTGGCTAAATGACTGATTTTTCTGTATTATACAGAACAGCTTTAGTGTCTCCACATTAGACTGAATGAATTCAAGGAATGGCTTAATTTTGGCTAGCTGAAGCTTTTTGTAGTCCTGAGTGTCTCCCATCTTAGGATAGGAAAGGCTTTCTGAAATAGATCAGTAATGCAGGAACAGGCTAATGAATGGTGACTGAAATGCTCTTAACACCTGACCACACACAGACACCCAGAATTAAAATTTCAGATGCCAGGAAAACCTAGGTGGCTACGTAGCAGTTAGAAAAAAGATTTTAGGAATTAAAATGTGTTCAAAGTTCATTTAAATAAGACATTAATTTAAGTATTTGAGTTAAATTTACTGTGAACTATCATGACACCTAAGACAGCTAAAAAACGTACCCAACGACTCCTAAAAGATTATCAATCCTTTACCTCAAAAACTGCTCAAAAGGAAGCAGCTGATTAAGAAAGATATGTGTATAGAAGCGTTAGATCCAGCAAATATCTCCCTTAACCTCCCTTTTTTAGGTATTTAAAATGAATAATTAACCATTCTCTAACAGTATCCATCCTATAAAACTGATTTTCAAGCAGCTGGAAGATGTAGCAGCAACAAGTAACAGAAGTGAAAGGAAATGTTTGCCAGATCAAGATGGAAGTGTCAGCACAATGTTCCTCCACCACTGAAAAATCCCTTTGCTGTGCTGTGCAGGGCTCAATGCTTCTCCTCATCAACTGCAGAAAGTTTCTTTGTGTGTGAAAATGTCAGCAAATGTACATTGTATGCATAATTAGAAACTGGGTTGATGAGAACAGAAAATGTGGTTGGGCGTGGCTGCAACTTCCAAATCCACTCTGCACTCGTAAATTTTACATTGCTATTTTTAAAGGTTGTTTATGCTCACACATTTTTTTTAATTGGAACTTGACCAGATTGCGCATATTTTACGATGTTGTCACTTTTCAGAATATCGTTCACAGTTCCTTTTTTCTAACATTTACAAAATTTAATGACTTTCCTCCTATAAAAGCATAGGCATCTGCATTTTTTTGAAATACAATCAGTTTAAGCTGTTTAAAACCAGGAGGGGGGGAAAATTCTGCTTGATAGTTTACCAATAAAAATGAAGATAAAACCAACAGGAACAGACATCCCCCACTTCTAGCCTGAGATTTCTGCAAAACAGAATGCACTGTGTTTTTCTGCTTTGAATGAAAACGCAGAGATAAGAATGACAGGATAGAGCAGGACAGAATTTTTTTTAGTAAAACTGCATTTATTTTAAAAAAATGAGATTTCATTGAGCTTATTATTCAAAAACTCATGGGTCAAATGGACTATCAACCAATTCTGAGGGAAACTTAAAAATTCCTTCTCAGTCTGGATGTCCGGGATTTTCAGAAATCTGTTGGTTCATCTCTGTGAAAAATACTGGTAACACTAGTTTCTTCTAGCAATTATAGGAGCACTCTATTACTCAATCATTTGCGTCAACATTATACTGATTTTAACAGCAAAATAGAAAAGAAGGTTGATCCTACAGAGCAGGTTTTGTAGGTTGCAGAATTTTGTAATTTTTAAAGAAATCAATAAAATTTGTGTTATGGGTTTAATCTGCGATGAAATAAGAGCCTTGTGTCTTGCTTTTCCAACAGAAATTTCTCTTTACTAACTGAAATATTTTTGTTAAATCCAAAGAAAGATGCTGGAATCTGAAAACTCAGCGCACAAGTATTATGAATGATTAGGCACTTTAGAATATGTTCTCCTGGTGTGGGCAGACTTTGTGCTATTTTTATTATTTTTTTTTTATTCATATAGGGTTGAATAAGAAAGCTGATCCTATAGGTCCACTTCAATCCACAAGATTTCCTGCTGTTCGTAATCTGAACAAATACTCTACAGTAAGTTACTCCCTTGTACTTTGCAAGTTTGGAGGAGTATGAAGTGGATGATTTTGAAGTGGTAGACAGAGACATATTTCCTAGGATAACAGTCAAAATTTAAAAGCAGTGAGTTTTCTGGTCTGTGAGTTGGCAGGGACAGTTTTGTGATTCCCATATTGCAGTCCAGACTTCTGCATAGGGTAGAAAAAGCACTGTATTCAGTTTTTAAAGTCTATTTTGTGATTTGAACCTTCCTCTTTAAGAAAATAAATAATGAAGTATAATTCCATCTTGTTTGACCTCCCCAAGGAGAGGAGAATGGATGTGATCCAGTTCTCTGGGCCCCGATTTCATACAAAGACATTTCCCTGCAACCTTAAATGGATAACTCAGCTACCCCATGTCTCTAGTCGTCATCTGTGAAATGGAGGTAGTGGCATTTCCACAGCAAATGTGGAAATTTAGCCTAATAACTAGGCTAAAGAAATATACAACTTATTACTTCTTTAGAATGACTAATTAAAATCCCACTTGCACCCATATACAGATCCAGCCACTCAAAAGCGTATCAGTTCCCATCTCCTTCATAAGCATTAGATAATAACTCTTGAACAGTTTGACCTACTAATATTGTACTAGACCTAAAAATTTTCAGTAAATTTTGTCTGTCTTCGTTTACACGCGAGTTGAATCTACCCATTTGCTTTTGTATATTTGTAGTATTTCTGAAACTTTCATCTATATGTTTTGGGTTTTTTTTGTTTTTAACAAGTTTCTACAAAGACTTTCTTTGTTCAATACATTTCTTCTTTTTTCTTCTTTTTTTCTTTTTTTTTAACTGAACTTAAAGGTAATTGTGTTCATCACTCTATGCTGAATTGTAATAGCCATTTTTGAGAACAGTGCTTTGTTCAATGGAGCCCACTTGATGACGGGCTGATATAAAAATAAACCTGGAAGAATAGATTGACTGAGGAACAGTGTTCCAGAATACACAATATAACATTTGTGAGAGAAATTGAACAATGATAATGCGAAAGGCAGCAAAAACTCCCTTGACCTGGTGAAGTTCTGCTCTGTTATCACACAACACAGCTCATCTTTTAATTATCCAGCTTGTAGTAGTGCAAAGAATCTGAAAACTTAAAGAAAAATGTAGAGAGAGGGACCCAGCCTAAATAAGACGATATGCATTGCAGAAGGGAAAATAAATTTTGTCCCATATTGGAGAAACAGGAACTTTTTATTGGCTTCTGTTTTGTCCCAAGCTAGAAAAGCTTTATAACCTGTGCAGCTTCAAAATACAGAAACTGATTTTGAGGATTTGTTTGCTACAATACAACGTGAAATGATTCCTACATTAATTTCCCTTTCCTTTCCCTTACTCATTTCAGGCAGTTGAAGAAAGCAATAAGGTCTACCTTTCAGCATCCAGAACCTTTACAAACTTCATTGTCTAGCAAACGCAGTCCAGCAACTCATTCTTACTTGTAGTGAGGGGTCCCAAACTGAACTCAGTGTTCAAGGTGTGATATCACCAATGCAGAGTACAGGGGCACAATAATTTCCCCACCCCTGCCAGTCACACCATTTCTGATACCAGGATGCTGTTGGCCTTCTTTGCCAACTGGGCACTCTGCTGGCTTGTTTAGAGCTGACATCTGATTTTCTTATAGCACTCTCATGTTCTTTTCTGGAGGGCAGCTTTCCAGCCACTCTTCCTCAAGCCTGTAGTATTGCATGGTGTTGTTGTGGCCCAAGTGCAGAAACCAGCACTTAGCCTTGTTAAATCTCATACAACTCACCCTAAGCCTTCAATCCAACCTGTCCAGATCCCTCTGCAGAGCCTTCCTCCCCTCAAGCAGATCAACACTCCCAGCCAATTTGGTGTCACCTGAAAATTTACTAAGAGAACCCTCAATCCTCTCATCCAGATCATTGACAAAGATATTAACCACAACTGACCTCAAGGAACACAGCTGATGACTGGCCAGCAACTGATTTAATTCCATTCACCACAACTCTCTAGGCTTGACCATCCAACTATTTTTTCACCCAGCCAAGTGTATAACTGCCTAAGCCATGATCTGCCAGCTTCTCCAGTTGACAGTATCAAAGGCTTTATTAAAGTACAGGTAGGTAACATTCATAGCTTTTCCCTCATGCACAAAGCACATAATTTTTTCATAGAAGGAGATCACATTATTTAAGCAGGATCTGCCATTCCTAAACTCATGTTGACTGGGCATGACTGTCTGGTTATCCTTTACATGACACATGATGGTGCTCAGAACAATTTGCTCCACAACCTTCCCCGATGTCACGATTAAGCTGACAGGCCTGTAGTTTCACAGATTCTCTTTTCAGCTCTTCTTGTAGATAAGCATCAAATTTGCTGACTTCCAGTCAACTATAACTATAACTATAGTGGCCTAGTGAGAACTTCCTCCAGTGGATGGTGTATCCCATCCAACCCTGTAGACTTATATATGTCTAGGTGGAGAAGCATCTTGCTAATCATTTCTTTATCTATTATGGGTGCTCCATTCTGCTCCCTGTACCAGTCTTCTTACGCAGCGGACGGAGTGCCCAGAGAACAACTGGTCTTATTATTAAAGACTGAGGAAAAGAAATCATTAAGTACCTCAGCCTATTGCTCATCTTGTATCACTAAATCTTCCGTCACATCCAATAAAGGATGAAGATTGTCCTTAGCCCTCCTTTGGTTGCTAATGTATTATAGAAACATATTGTATTGTCCTTCACAGCAGTAGCCAGATTAAGATACAGCTGGGCTTTGGCCCCTCTGATTTTCTCTCTGGATAACCTTATAACATCTTTGTAGTCCTGAGTTGCCTACCTTTCTCCAAAGGTCATAAACTCTTCTTTTTTTTTTTTTCCCTGACTTCCAGCCAGCATTCCCTGTTCAGTCAGTCTTGTGTTCTTCCTCACTGGGTGATCTTCTGGCACATGGGGGCAACCTGTTCTTGCACCTTTAAGACTTTAGCCTTATATTGTCTAGCCTTCCGGGTCCCCTTTGCCCTTTTGGACTGCCTCCCAAAGGACTCTGTCAACCAGCCTCCCAAACAGGCCCTCCCAAACTTCTGCCCTTTGGAAATCCAAGGTGGTAGTTCTGCTGACCTCCCTTCTTACTTCTTCAAGAATCAAAACCTCCATCACTTCATGACTGATATGCCCAAAAAAGCCTCCAACATTACCCACAATTCCTTCTTTGTTGGCAAAGAACAGAGGATCTGTTGTTTGTGAACAGCATGGCAGCTTTCATAAAATAAGGGGTGTTTTAGAAACGTGTTTAATGGGGTTATGCTTTGCTTTGCTGTTTCTTAATAGTCTTGGATTTTCGCCACACCTTCCCTCGAAAAAAATCAGAAAGTAATTGCAAGTATGAGCAAGTAGAAGACAGCCAGCGATGTCCTTCCAGTACCCTTCACACTAATTCTTGCTGTCTTTAAGTGTGCAAAGTAACCGCACTCTGGAACATTATGGATTCTGAGACCCTAAATAGGTCATTGATTTGATCACAGAAATCACAAGCAAAGACAGATGTAGCCTCAGTGTCCATTCTGTTTGCTGACCCTGCTATGCTTTCAACTGTGGAGGAAAATCCTGGGAAATATGCAGTTGCATTTCTTCCCTGATTCGTTTCCTTCTCTACTGGACTGCTTAGATCTCGTTTCTTACAGCTTTGAGAATTTTCTACTATTGATCTCAAATTATGCCATAATGGAATTTTCCCTTATGTATAGTGGAGGTTCTAACAGTGATGTTTATTTCAGTAGGAACTGGTGCCTTACTGCACATACGAGTATTGGCCTGAAAATTTTTGAGCTTGTTGACACTGTGCAGCTGCATCAAGGCCACTGGATTTGCAAGATGTGACCTTGCAAAAGCAGTGCTGACTGGAAAGAAATGTAAGCCCCACAGCATAAGGGAAAGTGTTTACTTGGGCGTATGTAGCTCATGTGTACACTGCTGTGATATGCTTGTGAGATAGGCCCATATGTAGTATGCCGCAGATTCCTTTCTGAAAGCAGTGCTCAAATTTCAGACAGTTATTCTGTGTTTAAGCAGAGGCTGATGTTATTAGATGTGAGTCTCTGGACCATGTTTCTAGTTCTATATATGATGTGCAAAGGCAGCTGGAAAAAGGCATCAGAAAGAAGAAGAAAAGTCTACATCCATAAAAGAAGCATGTCCTGAAGTCATGTGTCCTTGGAAATGTTACTTCTCCTTTCTGCTGTGAGAGTTTATATGTTCCCAGGCATGACACTGCACCCCCTCTGCAGAGGGGATAATGGCAATAGAATTAGGCTTTTATATTCACAAAGAAAGGTCAACATATGCCTTTATAAACTTTGAAAACATCCTTTTTGCACTTTCTGATAATCAAATGTGTTGAAAGAACCAATCAATTGTACGTAAACATTTCATGTTCAGCAGTATATAGTCAGGCAGGACAGTATATAATGAAACGCTCCAAAATAAAGAATGAACAAAAGTACATCCCTGTTAAAAGCATAGATTTATTGACCTATTGATGTGTTTAAAAGGTCTCTACTCTGAAACTAGGCTATATGTAAATAAGAACAATTGAAAGCAAAGGACAAATTCACTGGAAGAATTGAAACTGTATGAATCACTCTGGCTTTCTGTAGCTGTACTTAAAAATTATTTTTAACCCGTGCATGTCTTCAATGCTGAATTCCTTTGATATGATAAAGAAGACTATAAAACCAATTCTTACCAAAATTAACAGAATGTCTCTTAACACTCCTGACTGTCTTATTTTTAAATCATAAACATTTTAAAGGACAGGAATATAAGAATTTATGACAGCCATTTTTTAAACACTAAAAATCAAGAACAATGGAACGTAAGTAAAATTAACATTGAACAGAACTATATTCATTCCTTTAAAAAATAGGAAACAACAAACAAACAATAAAAACGAAACAAACAACAACAACCTTCTACTCTTATTTTTAAACTTTTATTCATTGAAGTTCATAAATTCTTGCTTTATTTTCTCACAAGGTAAAAAGCATACTTTACACCTAGATCTGTAGACATAAAAATAGTACTTCAAATGTGTTGTTATGATTTCTATATCTATCCAGGAAAACATATTGAAGAAAGTATCGGTCTGTACACACATACCTGCATTTTTTAAAACTAGCACTTATCCTTCTGTGGAGCTCGTTGTCTCAAGATGAGCTGGAAAGAAAAAAATCAGGAAAGGTTTAGGCTGTTGACAGATTATTTCTGGAAAATGTCTCAGTGTTCATGGCTCTATCCTACTTGGAAGTTCACTTTTCCCCTATTCTGCAAATCACGGCACCCTGAAGCATTCAGTAAAACAAAATATACACTTCCTAAAATGTTCAGATTAGAAGATTGCTTCTAATTTAAATTAAGATGCTAGTCTTCCTGATGGTGTAGCTGAAGTCTATTTACACATAATCTTTACCCAACTTTGCTATAGGTCTAGGAGAGGGAAAGACAGCTGGAGGGAAAGACAGCTAGGGACAGTTGTGTCTTAAACCATTGAAGAATGGTTTTGAGGATGCATCTAACAGAGCCTTTAGATATCTTACATACAAAGGGACTATGGAAACTTAAATTAAATGGGGCAGGGAGGTTATGGGAATTCAGATTCCACAACAGAGTTCGTGCACATAAACTTTATTTTGATGCTAAATCTTCTATTGAAATTAATGGAATCTTATGCAGCTAAATGTATTTGCAAATCTGATACATAGACGAAGATATTGCTTGGACCAGACCATCACTGAGGTCTCTTCCAACCTGGCATAGCACGATTCTATGTTTCAGCGCATCTATCTAACAGGGTTAGGAAGAAATACAGTTTAGAAGCACACAGTAAAATAAGTAAATTATTACTGATTTCTTACTATTTCTACTGCAGTATCAGATACTGACTAATGTCGAAGATACGAGCTCGGACAATGAAGACCAGTTTTTGTGATCTAGAATAATGGAACAGTTTACATAATTGTAAATTGTGTTGAATCACAGTACATTATTAAACTATTAAAATTTGGTGACAAAAATCTCATTCCACTTCTTCATAAAAAAAAATAAATTCCTTTCATTTCAAAGACTCTATTAACTGCAGAAAGAAGTCTTACATTATACAGGTTAGGAGAACCTGTTGGTGATGAGGTAATAAGTTTCAAACAATACCCACTGCAGATAAGCAATGATTTGTTGATCACATAGATACCTGTTATTAGAGAAAAGACTGATGTTTTGGGAAAAATGACTTGTACATAACATACTTGGGGTGTACCAATTTATCCTAGTATTTCACTTACAGTATCTTCCCAATGCTTTGACTCCACTAAATAAAATTTGCAGCACTCCCTGGTGATGAAAGACAAAGTTGTTGGATCGTTTAACTTCTCATAGTAGCCCAAGAGAAAAAAGAGAAAAAGTGGAGGGAAAATGGTAAAAGACATGATGCTGAGTTATTATTAAAGTTTTTCAGATGATGAGTAAGGCATTTCAAATGAAAGGCGGAATCTCTCAAACACCATCCAGCTTTCAGACAGAACCTTCCGGGTGAGATCAGAAAGTCTGGAAAAGCATTCAAAGAGAGAATTTTTTTTTACACATCGTTAACTACAGAGTTCAGCAATTTTAATGTATTTGTTTATCTGTTGGCATCCATTTACTTGCTCATCGTCAAATATATGCTTACATCAATCAAAACAGAAATGTCAGGCAGTATCATAACTTCACTGGATTTATATCATCTTTATCATCTGTCTATGAAGTAATTTTAATTTAGTCAAAACAAGTTCTAAGACTCTTTCCACACAGTTAAAAAATTAAAAAGCTTTCAGGCCTTCCTCCCATGTTGACTATCAAAGTACTCCTTAGCAATCACTTGCAACTCATTTAAATAAGTATCCTTATCCTTACATCACATTTTATTTTCTTACAAAATGTGGATTATGGTAAAATTGTTAATAACTCAAAGAGCTTGTAATAAGTCAAATTAATCTGTTAATGAATATATAAAATCAGCATCAGCTCACCAGTTCTTCCAAAGTGAGTGCATTTGTAGCTCCACTTTTTGGAATCCCTTTTGTGCAAGACCTAATAAACTCAGGTAAACGATGAAGTTTACTTTTACTAGAAGGATGAGATCCATAGGAAAAGAAAGTAAAACATCTTTATTAGAAAACCCAAGTAAATAAGAGAACAAGCTTTTGACCACTTGAGATCTGGAGAAGAACGATAATAGTTAGTGTGGTAAAACTGATTTATTTTGCTAGAAATTTTACCTTTGACTCCGCAATCACAGGAACACCATTGCTCACAAACATATTGTAATACATGTAATACTGATAGCTATGGTGATAGTCCATTGTTACTTCTAATCAAAATGAGCAGGAGAGTTACTTAGGAAAGCTAAATTTTAGAAATGTCTTTTCATGAAGTGTTTAAGAGAAAAGGTACCTTCAAAAGTCAAATGTTTCATTTTGTTTGATAATGTAACTCATCTAGATAGGAGTGAAATTGTTACTGGAATGTTTGTGAGCATGAAACCAAAGTCTTAGGTGCAAAGGCATTCCCATTTCTAGAACAGGTGGAAAAGGTTTGCTCTCTGATCACAGAACTAGTTTCTGAGTTTTCCACTTTGAAGGCAGACTGACTACTGAGACATACATCACTGTTTCAGCACATAGAATCTTTTCCTGAAGCAACAGTGCAAGTCCTGTACATCTAGTCATGTTACTCATGATACTATACTCACGTATTTTGCATTGCTATGCAGGAAATATTTTCCTATGTAAGCATGTATAATAACTAAAATCAGTTAAGGCTGTTGTTCCTCTTACAAATGAACACATCAGAATCTGACACACGAGATCAAGCAAGAATGACTTTTCAAAGAATCTTGATAGTGGAATTTTATTATGCAAAAACATGACCCCCAAATCTATGTTTACATGAGAGAAAAGAATGGCTCTGAAGGTAATAGATTTTACCTTTTAACAGAATTTGCATTATAAAAAAATACGTTTAAGTGTAACTAGATCTAAAATAATACACATTTTAAAAGCTGCCTCTAAAATGCATTTACCTGGTAGAACAGCTGTTGTAGTCTCCTGAGTAAATAATTAAATGTTTTAAAGAAACTGCACATATACATATTTACCTGATAGACTGGAACAAATATAGCCAATATTTTTTATCATGCTTGGAATACACAAACATTATTTCTGCAAGGACATGAATCAATACAGTCCTCATTATTTTGTAAACTTGTCCTGAGGGACAGACTTTAGATCTGATACAGAGATGTTTTGGCAAAACAAAACAAAACCAAACAAACAAAAAACAAATACACCAGTAAAAAGGAAAAAAAAAACCCAAACAAACCTGTTAAAGTCTTGGTTCCTTAAAACTATAAAAAGCAGTCTGAAGATCAAATTATTTTTAGTACAATTTTGAAATACGATATTTAGTAATAGGGATGGGAAATTAAGAGTCAATAAAACCTTCCAGTTTTATATTCTCAAGAGATTATTCTTATTTTCTTCACCTAAATATATTTTCAGTTAGGCATAGGTATTCTTTCAGTTTGCTTTTGGATGGTACTTGTTTTTCAGTCCCAGAGGAGAGTGAGAACATAGGCTAGGAAAACAAGATGAAATGACTTTGAATAATCTGTGAGGTTTCTGCTTAGTTTAGAAACGAATTGCAGAATTCCAGGCTTTCAGCCACAGAATTGCAGAGAGACTGACCCAGATCTTCATTCCGAACATGCAAAAGTAACATCATACAACATGTGGCATGCGTGACAGCTGCCCACATCACAGCAGGAGTTAGAGAAGACATCCAGCTCATCGGCTGCTAGTATTCTTTGACAGCTGCTTTCTGTAGGAGGCAGAGACAGAAAATGTCATGTTTTATGAACATGCCTCCCTCACTCTGAGGATCCCAGTGAAAGACAGAAACAGAACCAATCGCCTGCATTTTGCGAGCAAGCTATACAGAAGTCATCTGAGACACTCCAGTTCTGGTTATTTTGACCAAAGTTGTCATAGCACACTTAATTTTCCAGCTGCCATTATCAAGTAGAATAATAATAATAGAACAATAGACTCAACATCAATCAGTATCAATTTAGTCTGTTTTGTTTTCTGCGTTAGATTCACTATCATATTTTTTTTTATTTTCTATATTAATAATCATTTCTACATATGGAAAAAGTTTTTTACAGTAATTATCAGGGAAAACTTTCCTCCTTATAAAGCAGTGGGGCTATAATGATTTTAACAAAAGGAATGAAGAGGAAATTCCGATATTAACTCTTGCTTCCCATCATCTTTCAACCCATAGAGGAATTCACATGATTAATTGTAGATGTCTACGATGTTGAGATCACCTTAGGGTCTCTTTATAGTCAGTGGGCATTTCTTGAATATAATTCATTTTGTACCAAATAAGACATCTAAATTAGATCAGATGGGTTGTGATCTGGAAGTGGTTATTGGTCTTCACTGACCATAAAGGAATATGAGTGACTAGCTAGTGTTTATTTCTACATTTAGTAAAAAGAATTCCTATTTCTTCCCTGGACTGTGCAGGAGCAGACTCAGTAGCTGCAACTCTGTATTTCAGGTTGCTATGACTCATGTTGAACTGCACTTTGGCTTGAAAAAAAGCCATAACAAATTCATAACAAATACAGTTTTCACTTTAGACACCTTTTCATTTTATATATATACACACTGCTGTAATTAATGTGTAAGAGAGCATCTTTTTTTACCCAGAAAATCACCAAGTCAATAACTCTGAAAAAGATAATAAACAGATGTAAGGGATTAATTCCAAACATGTCTGAAAGCCACTAGCATCTGAGCTCCTCTCACAAAACTGAGAAGACCAATTTTTGCTATATGCAGCATATGTTTTCAGAAGAGATGTCTGAAGTATCCTTTTCACAAAACATGGATTGATGCAAACTTTTTCTGCATATGAATTTAAATTGTAGGAAAACTGACCTTCAGTATTGGAAAATCAAGTCTAGCTTTAGTAATGATATGAGTGGGAGAATGTTATGCACACGAGAACACACATATAGCTGCAATTGTGGTACCAGATTTCATTCGGTTCATCCATCTGAAACAACACACCAGAATCTTCTCAGTCATAAGTAGGAAATAGGACCAAAGGAACAGTTCTTTTACGGGGGCTTATCCTCCCTGAACATTTCAATTCCATAAGAGTGCTAGGACATAGCTGCTGATAAGATACAGTAATACTAACACAGAGCTCATACGAAAATAATAATTAAAATTTTTTAAAGAATGGGTTCTCACCCTGTTATCTGTTCTACCCTTTGTGTTCCATTCATTAAACAAAATCTCTTATATGCATAGTTTCTTAGATGTTCAGAGAAAAGAGAAACTTGAATCATGAGCGACATAGACTGAGTGCTTTAACCTTATGAACCTTTTCTTGTTGATAAGAGGAAGAACTGACCCGACTTTTTGAATTATGGGAGAGTATTTGTAGACAACAGGAGTCTCCAGCAGCCAAGAGTCAGATTGTCTCTGAGATGATTTTGAAGACATTTCTAAATACTGTCTGTTGTAAATTGCAGTTTTAGGTATCTTACTCACACGTGTTCTCAAGAGCTTATGACCATATCATATGTCTGGTTGCCTTTGGATATCACAGCAAAGAGCGAGGCATTACCACATTGAGATTAGGTCTCATTTATAGACTGGACCCTTCCTCTCCCCATGCTTCAGTCAGCATCTGAAAAAATGGTGACAGTAGCAATTGTCTTTTTCCCAGGAGCAATGAAAATAAATATAAAAGTACTGCAGTTACAGTGCCTTCTTAATTAAGCTGTTATGGAGTAAATTCTCATTTCACTTACCCTGGTGTAAACCAAGAATAAATAACTACTACCTTAGTTTGTATACGTGTAAGATGTCAAAGGAAAATCAGTTTGGGGATCCTTATTTTAAATTCCATTTTGTCTGTTTGTTTTTAAAGGATTATGGTGAAATTGTTGATTGCAGGGGAGAGGCTTTATTCAAACTGAAAGATAAAGAGGAATAGCTGTTGCACTGATGAAGCATAATCACATTAATACTTTATTTCTGTATTTGTCAATATATTAGTACAATATTTTATTGTATACATTATTAACTGTTGCTTTTAAATGTTTTATGCTCATCTGTTACATTTTTTATTTTGACTGTGATAAATTTTGATCTGAGACACTTTTTTTCCTTTGGAGCAAGAAAAAAATTATAACATTACATTAAAAGAAACCTATGAAATTTAAGCCAAACCTAGTAAATAAAAAGGTGGTATTTTTCTGCCTTCCCCCCCCTCCCACCTGCTTCTTTCTTGTGAATATTCCATTCTTTACTCAGAAACTGGAGGGTTTATGACTTTAAAATCTGTGCTCTTGTAGACTGAGAACTCTTTGCTTTTTACAATATCTGTACAAAGCATCTGTAAGTCCTAGGCAACAAGCAGGAATTTGTTCAAGGAAGAGTTACAGATGAATCTCTAAGTAATATTGTCTACAATATAAGTTTGACATCTCAGGGGTAGTAAAAAAAAGAGAAAACCCTACAGAAAATATCATTGTAAGTTAAAACTATTGAATGGAAAGTGAGGGGAAAAAGAAAAGAAAACAGAAAGCAAGGTAATGCTAACTCCAGTAGCCAGGAAATTAAAATCACGGCATTTGAAGGCTCTCGGCACACATAGATCCTTAATAGGAAACTCACGCCTGTCTGCCATTTGAGCCTTTGAAAACATCCTCCTGAAATCCTTCATCTCCCTTTCATGTAAACATACCATAGCCATAACAAAGTCATAGAAGGCCTGAGTACCCTTTGACATGAAAGGAAGGAGGGAGGGAAAATGTATATGAATGTGTTGGAGGAGTTATTCAAACTGAACAAACACTGCTTCAAAAATGGAAATCCAAAACCTGAGGAATCATGGAGAAGAGTATAAATGCCAGAGAAGCTGAAAAAAATACTAAACTAGGATAGTTTCTGGCTTCTTTTAGTTCTCTGTTACTGTTAAGAGCAGAAAGCTATCCCCCCCTCCCTGGTGTGGCATTCTTGCTTTTGCATAAGACTCCTGATTTGGGGATTTTGAGACAATCTCCCTAAGGAATATCTCCTGAGGCAGTCATGTGTTCTGTAATCACTATTGGAAGCTGATTGCCTGGAAATTTAAGAAATTGCTGCTTGAATAGTGATTCTTCGATAATCACTGAATGAATGTTTAATAAATTTCGCAAGACCATAGATTTGAAAATACTTTTCCATTTTATGGGAATAATATTTCTGCCAGAGAAGCCACACACCACACCTATTTCCTTCAGGCTGTTTTCTGATGTTGAGTAAAAAAGAACTTGAACTCAATTTATTTAGAATAGCCCTGCAGTCATTTGTGTAAACCGTGGGTCCTTTTGAAGATATTTTGATAATTAGTCCTAAAGCAAAAGACCTAAATTCTTCCTTTTGCAAATACCAGCTGTCTCTCCTCATCAGTCTACAGTAGGAGTTAACCTTTTTTATTCTATAAGGCAAGGGTATTTCCTCAGATCCCAATGGAGAAGTATTTATGAGTGTAATTGTTAATTGCAATAACGCTACTAGATTTAACTGAGCTCTTGGTCATCCTTGACTGAATCTTCCTTCATCACTCAGAAAATCCTTTTTCATCTTCCACTATAATTATGATACGGCAACCCTATCTAAATAAGTTCCGTTTTACAATTAGCTACTAATTATTGAATTTTTCCTAACATCAAACTTTACCAGAGCTATATGTCTGTATATAAATCATTGCATTTTGAGAAGACCAACTGAGAGGTGTAACAGGGCTTTTTTTTAGATATTTAAAATGAAGATAATTTAGTAGTTATAAGGCATTAGTCTTTATGAATGTCTACATCCACTCATATGTGTGTACCTATAAAACATGCATGCATGTTGGTGAACTTGTACTCACATATGCATGTAGGACAAAATGCTTTGTTGGTTTGGTTTTGTTTGGTATTTTTTTTAACATTTTGCTTGTTGTTTTGACATTTTTCCCATCCAAAATATTTTGTAAGTATTGGTTTGTTTGTTTCTTTGTCTTTCTTCTCAAGTAAGCCAAACTTTTTCACGAGACTTCGATGAAAACTGTGATGTTAATGACTGTGTAAAACATAAACATTAATCTAAGATATAATGTTAAAGATATGTCAATATTGTTCTTTGGTCCTCTGATAAGTAGAAAACTTGGTTTTCATGAGTGCAATAAATACAGAGAGGTTAAGGTACTTTCCACACAGTGGTACCTGCTCAGCTCTTGAATAGTCAGTCTGGAAACAGAAGGAGACAATATGATGCCAAACTATTCCAGAGAATTTCCACACATGGGAAATGGAGGCTGCCACCTCTATATTAGGGGCAAGTAAGGTTTATCTGCCGCTCCATATTTGCATTTCACTGTGTAAGTAGAGACATAAGGGTCATGCCTCAATTCTTTGTTTCTGATTTCTGGAGGAGAAATAGTGCTTAGAATCCAAAGTGAGAGACAGGACACCAAACTGCAATTATCAGTGACTCACCTTCTTTTGGCTCCAGTGACAGAGGCTTGTAGTTTTAGAGCTGGACAATATGAGCTCTGTTTCTGGTGAGATATGGCTGAGGACAGTACAAAGTGTATTGGCAGCTGCAGCATCAATGAAGAACATCAGTTAGCTAATCACAGTGTATGCAACACAACAAATCCATCCTTTTTTTTTTTTTCAAAGGTATAGAGTTTCTAAACAACATTTGGTCCCAGATACTAAGCGTTGTATTTTCCCAAAGCAACAGGGTATCCTTGCCCCAAACAGTTCAGAACCAGATCTACAGAGGTATTCAATTCTTACTTTCCAGTCCATCAAGATTAGTTACCTTGGTTTACCTTCATGAATTTAGGCCCTGGAGTTGGGAAACAAACAATACATAATAGAAGAAGTATGACTGTCCATATATTGTATAAAAGCACAGAGAAATGTGTTTACCCAAGGTCATGTAGGGCACAACAGGAACAGAATTCAGGTCTTTGAGGCCCAATTGAACATATTAACCACAGCTTCTGTTTTTTTTTTCCTGACTGTGCTTTTATACTTTCAGAGATGGCACAGAAAAGATCATGTGCCAGGTATTATTGAAGCAACCTCTCCTTTTTTAAGTTCTGGACTCTCTGTTGCAAAGGGGCTAAGCAGGAAATTAATCAAGGTTAGAAAAATTAAAGAAATCCATAAATATATTTCCAGTAATTTGCAACTAGAAATTTGGATCAATACAATATGAATTAGAAAGTACAATAGGAAAATGAAAAAGGCACCCCTAAGTTAAAAGAATGTCATTCTTACATTGTCACTGTGTTAAACCCATTAGAAAAATCCTCCTCCTCTCTGCTATTTCCTTTCTCTTTTACCTTTAAAGACAAATCTCTTTGTTTCCACTTTTACATATGCTAACACCCAACCTGATTTCAACAAGGTTTTCAGCAGTACCATGCCCTTGTAAGCCCCCTAACCTTTGAAAGCTGTTCTTGAATTTGTTTCTCATATCTATTTTTTTTTATTATTATTATTTAAGGATCATAAAGTGGAAGTCAGGTTGCTGCATTTTCAGAGACAGATGAAGCAAAGTGCTCCACTGGGAGTATTCAGCCCCAGCGCTTTGCTGTATTATGGCATATGGAGTTGCGTCTCCAGGCGCTGACATTAGCAGTCCTGCTTCAGGTAACTCATTTAGCTTTGGTGTCATTTTACAATAAATATACCATCCACCGACACAAATTAGACAGCTATTGAGATTAATTTTGAGGCACTATCGGCAACATCTTAAATCAAAAATCATTCTTTATTAGCATGCTAGGCTGTACAGTGCTCTCTTTTCCCCTTCCCCCTCTCCCTTCTCTGCCTCAAGAATAAATGAGCCCCCATGGTTGACACAGCGCATCAAGTGTTTTATAATAGTCTAATTGTAGCTAATGGTTTGTGCAGCTAATTAAGGCCCTATGAATTACAGTAATCAGTCAGCCTCATCTTCTAAACCAGATAGTTCTATTCAAGCGTCCATTTAGGAAGAAGAAAAAAAATAGAATCAGGAGAAAAATGCTGAAAAGAAAGAAAAAGAAAGGAAAGAAGGAAAAATGAGAGGAAAAAAAAGACTATAATGATCTGGCATGTTCATTAGAGTGCAAATAAATAATGTAACATTTTCTTCAATTTCTTACTAGTTTTTGCAGAAATGTTTATGTAAAGTAACATGGATCCTTGCATTATGGTTTGCAATAGCAGAAGAGGAAATTATATTGTTCTTATTTCTCAAGTAGAATATATATTTTAATTATGGTATTTTACTGGAGAAGAATAACTTCATTTGGGAAAAAAAACCCCTGTGGATGAACAGTGATTTTTATTATATCATCATTTAGGATAAAAGTCTAAATACAACAAAGTGCTACTTGCACCATAACCAAATGTTGTGTGAGAATCTGAAGCCTGTAAGTACAGAGCATATCGTTGAGTTACAGAAAGGACGTGGTTGTGCTGCTAAGACAGAATGTCCATAATGTCCAAAATGGTTACTACTCCCTGCTTAACCTCAGTAGGCAGCTAAACACCCCACAAATGGTCATTCATATCTCCTTCCTTTTTCCCAGTGGATTGGGATAAAAGGAAAAGCAGGCTAAAAGCAAGAAATCTCAAGGGTTGAGATAAAAATAGTTTAATGGGAGGAGAGTTGGAAGAAAAGAGAAAGAAAACAAAAGAAAATAAGGAATGCAAAGACAATCACTCACATCTCCCATGTGCAGATCAAAGCCTAGCCAGTTCCTAAGCCAAAGACGGCCTCACCAAACTTACCACTTTTCTCTTTTATTGTTGAGCATGCAACTTTTATATAGTATGGAACACTTCTTCAGTTATTTTGGGTCTTCTGCCTGGTTGTGCCCCTCCCAGCCCCTTCTGCATCCCCTTTTTACTGGGGAGTAGACTGAGAAACAGAGAAGACTTTGACATTGTGGAAATACTGTTCAACAATAAATAAAACATTAGCCATTATCAGCATTGTTTTGGCAACAAACCTGAAACAACACTATATACAAGTAGCTATGATGAAAATTGTCTTCATCCTATCGAGACCCAGTACCTACAATTTTTCCTGCCTGTAGGGTATCTATCATTCCAATGGTGGAGCTCTACTTTTGCACATTCCACTTGATGGAGAACAATGTTGAGGTCCCCTTTGGAGAATTTCCCTGGTCATGAGATACTGCCAAAACAGTAGAGGAGATAAAAAGAGACACCAGCTAAGCTGAGCACACCAAATTGAATTCCCTTCACCCAACTTAAGATAATGCAGATGTGCAAACTCATCATCTGGATGATGATCTTCCCTCACTGGAATCAGTGTTGAACAGTAGGCAATTTTAGCACATAATTCCTCTAACTAATTTTAAATAGATAAACACCTATCTTTAGTAAGCCAAGTCTGAGCAAGTGAATACTCTCAAACAGCATGTCTACCTTGTCCACTTTGAGTATGAACATGCATTTGAGTTGACATTAAAGGTAGTACAGGACAAGTTTTCTTCTCCTGATGGGCACATCTCATTTTTATGAAAAGTATGTGCAAACATAGTTTGACCTAGAGAAAAGGAGGCTGAAGGGAGACCTCATCACTGTATACAACTGACTGAAAGGAGTTTGTAGTGAGGTTGGTGTCAGTCTCTTCTCCCAAGTGACAGGTGATAGGATGAGAGGTAAAGGCCTCAAGTTGTGCCAGGGGAGGTTCAGATTAGACATCAGAAAAAATTCCTTCACCAAAAGGGTTGTCAGGCAAAGGAACAGCTGCCCAGGGAGGCAGCTGAGTCACCATCCCTGGAGGTGTTTAAAAGACAGACAGATGAAGTGCCTAGGGACATGGTTTGATTTGATGATCTCATAAGTCTTTTCCAACCAGCTGTTTCTATAATTCTATGTTTCTGTGAACATGAGAACATCATTCATGTAGAGATGTAGAGATGGAGCACTTAAGAGACAGCTGAACTAAAGAACTGTGTTGAAATATTAACAATCCAAACTTCAAGGTTCCTATATACACTCACTTTGATTGCATCTAGCAAACTAACAGTGTCAAGGGATGTTCCCAGGCACAAAAGCTCAGTTCTTTCTACTCTTGCATTTTGAGTGTGTTAACTGTTACAACTTTGTTGTATCTCAGTTAGCTTTCTCTCAGACAGTGGGAAGACCACAAGCAAGAAGCAAATTCCAGTAGGTAGTCTGGATATGGCCTTTCTCTTTGGAAATTAAGATTGTTTAGTAAAACAAAGTACATGATCTTTCCACTAATTGCATTATATCACATGACTTGGGCCATTATCCAGGTATCAGGTGTCCAGAGGGATGTGATTGAGGGTAAATCTCAGGTGCTGACAAGGACTCTTCTCAGACACACAGAACCCTAAGAACACCAAGTGCTCTGGATGACTGCTTTATTACAATGAGTATTCTTTCCCCAGCATGCCTGGTCAAGATGTCCAGTTATCAGTCCCCTTCTTCACATGATTAAGTGTTCTCTTTCCCAATTATAGCGGTTTCAGGCAGGCTGAGGGACTGTCTTGGCACCCTGAGTGACTGTTCCCACACAATGGGAATTCTTCTCCTCACTGGATCACATAAGAGCCCAAATAAATGAGAAACAGTGTTTCTCCAAGTGCATCCAAAATGCTGTCCAAACCAGCACAGTGTTGTCTGTGTGTCTAGAGGAGTGGAAAGAAACTCCACCACAGCAACTGAGTTCACTTTCCCTGCATCGTAGGTATATTGGCAGATGTGACTGGTTTTGTCTTTGTAATCCAGTGCTTGCAAGTCTCATGTAGAGCATAGGAAGCCTGGATTCATTGTCTGCTTTGCATTAAGAGTAAAAGAGAGACAAATTAATTATTTTTTTAAAAATTATTTCCATTCCCTGGAACCATAATGCAACAGGGAGGTAAGATATCTATAACAAAGCACACAAAGAATCTGGGCTTCAAAGAAATTATTACTGTAGACATACTCTGTGGTATAATTTTAAGAACCTTAAGAATAAAAGTAACAAATGTTTTAACATTATAGAGAATGGAACAGCTTGGAAGAAGAAATTTAGGAAAAGTCTTTGTAACTTGGAGGTTATTCACGAGTTGTAGTATGTAGAAATCAAAGCTGCCTAACTCCAGGTCATCAATTTATATATAGTCAGCACACGTACCAATTAGATACAGAAATTCTGAACTATTTTTCAGTAATCTATTTTTACCTAATTTATTACTTGTAACAATGTCATACAGAGCTCTGTGATGTAACAGAAAACCCTGGTTCAATGTTAAATAAGTGTCTTTTTAATTTTTTTTTTCTTGCATGAATGTAGATTGCATGAATGTATCATAACTTCAGGTACCCCTGAGTACTATGTTGATGCCAAATTTATAATGCCTTCTACCACTCCAACAGTTGTTTGATAAATTTTGAAATTCTTGATCTTGTGGCACTAGACACTAAGATTATGAGAAACATGATGTAAAATATAATTATTTGTTGGAGCAAAATTAAATAAACAAAAAAACCCCCACCAAACCAAAAAACATGGTTCTGATTAAATGTGCAGTTTTTTCCTTTCCCTCACTTGTATTATGAGAATTTCTTATTTGTAGAATCATTTTCTTAAAAACTTCTAGTGCCAGACAGATTAGCAAAGTGCACTGTCTGACAAATTGCAATTTTCCTCCTTTTACAAAACAGCCTATCCACAATCTCTCAACATCAGCTGTTATATATTTATAGTCTACAGTCTGGCTTTGCACTCCAAGAAGTTGCTGTCCAGTTTTTGTACAAGAGCAAACCTTGGCTAATATTTATGAATGATTCTTTCCCTGCTAGTAAGAGACTAACGTAACTGGTCTGAACCAGCTATAATGCACATAAAGCTCTGCCTCATGTAAGCGATGGTACAGAATGAGTACAAATACGTTCAGGTGCTTTGCTGAATCAGGACCTGATGAAGTCCATTTATATCAATCCATTTAAATCAATCCTGATCTACCTCTGCTCATTGCTGTTTTGAATGAGAATTTTCATTTACAGGATGGACTGAGTACTGTTGGTTTTGTGATGAACAGAACACCAAGAATGATGAAAGGTATCTGAAATACATTTAATTTGTGATCTACCTAATGGAGAAAAGATTTTGTGCCTCCAGAAGTGAAACCCAATGTGCTAGCTAGAAAAGAAGTGAAATTTGTGTTGATAAAATTAGGCAAACAGTTTTTTCTTTCCTCTTTCTTTTTTTTCATGAGCCTTGCTTTTACTTAATGCATTGAATCAAATCCCATATTCCTGCTTTTTCTTTTCTTTTAATCTTGGCTGTCACTTGCCCTGAAGTAAGTATGGTTTCAGGTACAAAAGATGTTATTTATGCTTAGGTCACGATCTTCTTTCACTATATACTTGCTTCTTACATGAACAACTGTAACAAATTGGGGATGAAGAATCAGATCAAGAATGCCTACTACAACGAAACTCAGGGTGGAGTCATATTGAAGCTTATGTTGTACAGAATTAGAGCTAAATTTAGATACATTTGAAATTCACTTATTGTAAAATCTCCTAAATGACTATGGCTCCTTCAGTAAACTGTTCAAAGTGAAATTATCTCTTTTTTTCCTGACCTGATTATTAAGCTATCATCTTGCCACAGTTACTGTAACATTTTCTAAAATTAATTTATTAGTGAGTCTTTAGTGCGTGTTGTTGGTTTTAGCTGAAGGTATAATATTGCATTTCATTCTAAATTTTCTCTATTTCTAATGCTCCTAACTAAAAGAATACTCCTATACTGTCCCAGAGTTATATAGGCTGTGCATAGTGTAATACCACTCTGTTCACAGGTATTATTCCTTACCATTACCGTAATTAAAATGAAGTAATTAATAAGATACCTAAATATGCATTGATTAATACTAACAAGGAAGAATTCCTGCATGACAAGCTTGTCTTCTAAATGAAGTAGACATATAAATATGGATAAAAAAATAGAATAACAAAAAGTGTTGTGATTTATAAAGGGTCATATAGCAGATTATAGCAGAGCCATAGATATAATCCAGCTCTCCTAATTGCAATTCCAGTGTTCTGTTTTTTTCATCTAGATTGTGTCACTGCCTAAACAATGGTTGACTACATCTACTGTAAACTGATTGCATAGGGCCATTCTGCTCAATTTTGGTAATGGCAACATTTGATCCATACTTACCATTATTACTACTGTATGTTGGAAAAATAAATAGATAAATGAACACTGTGTGCATTGGTACTGCTGTTTGAACGTGCATTTTTAATGATTTCATGATATTCTAGATTTCTGAAAATTTTCACAGAGGACTTATTCCACTCCAGATAAGCATGCAGTTCAATAATTTTTTTTTTCTATAAAAGTGACATCAAGCACCCCTGGAAAAGCAGAAGTTCACATCCAGTTTGTTGAGTAGCTTTCTAGACTTCTTTGAGCCAAGGCAGTCACACAAATACAGTCATGAAAATATAGCATGTTATTTACAGTTAATTAATTTTCTTTGGACAACAATGTGGAGCTTTGGTGGAAGGATCCCTCTGTTTCTCTCTTCTGAGGTGTAGTCATTATGTCTGAGAAGAAAAAAAACAACCCCCCAGGGAGATTCAGGTACTCCCTCCTTTTTGGTGTTTTCTATTTTGTGAAAGAATTTATGATTAGTTAAAGGATGAGCAAAAGAACAAAGACAAAGCAAAGTAAGGATAAGTCTAACTTCATTACTAGAATGAAGCTTCTTTTTGAAAACCTTCTCAACCTCAGAAATAAAAATATATTTTATCTTATCACTTCAGGAGAGAAGGAATCCATGAGGACCATAAAACTCTTTGTGGCATCCAGACTAGAGACTCAAGATTTATGTATGCATATACTGAATATTTTTTAATTTCTGCTATGCCATCCCCTAATTAAATATGGATTATACTAATACAGATGAAATAGGAAGAAATAGAAAGACGTATATATGGTTATCTGTATTTTAAAAGTTGGATACTGTCTGGAGACAGGAAATCTATAGGTTTTCTCCTTTTCTGGAGTAATCTCTTCACGTTTTTCCTTTACAAATGCTCAAATACCTGAGCTGTTACATAAAACTAACTTCTAGTGACCCTTCTTCAACTACCATAAAAACTTCTAAGACACAGTCCTGCTTTAAAGAAGATATTTTCTAAATATAATGAATAAGGTACACAAAGCACAGGAAGAAATAAGACTCCAGGAAGTCGCTTAGGAGGTGTCTTTCTGTTGCACATTTCTCAAGGCATTTCTTATGAGCACAAGCACCTGTTTTAGGATTGTGGGTTCCATTTCAGAAGTTATTCAAACAAAAGTTCAGTATAGCTACTCAGAACACAGAGACTGAGAAGTTCCTCTTAGATCCCAGCTTCAAAATGAATTAAAAATGCCATGGAAAAGTTAATTATTATTAATAACAGTTTATTTATTTTGTTCTTCTGAACTCACTTTTCCTTTGTTATGAAAGGCTAAACTGGGACACAAGACTCTAGATGGCACATCATGCATGCCAGGTAGAGGGTAATAGTCACTTCTTAAATCTTGCTGGTTACACTTTCATTAATGAAGCTCATTATATGACTAGCCTGGGTTGTCAAGAAGAGACACTGCTAACCTGGGCTAGTAACAGTCCAGGTCTTTGTCTGCAGAGCTGCTACCTATCTGATACTGGTCCACTCAGTTATTTTGCTTTGATGAGGACACAGTGTATCCTATAGTTTAGATTTCTTACAAAGGTGTTAAATTGTTGGCACCAACTGCTGAGGAAGTCTACCACTAGTTACCTGCCAATCAGATTTCAGACTAGTGACTAACAATCTTTGATTCCCATAGTTCTGCCAGTTTTTCACCCACTTTGTAATCAATCCATCGAATCCGTATTTTTGTAACTTGATTAGGAGTAAAATATTTCAATGGGAAACTTTGGAAAGCTATTTCAAAAGACTTGTCATAAGGTAAATTGCATTCACTGTTCTCATCTTTACTAGGAAACCAGTTATTTCATCATAATAAACAACCAAGTTGGTCAAGAGTGATTTGCCCATCATAGATACGAGTTAGTTATTGCCAAACACCTTCAAATGACTGGCAGTAGCCACTGTGAAGGTTTTGTTCCCTATTTTTCCCTGTAGTGGAAGTGAAGCTACAGTCCCTGAATAGTCTTTCTTGACCTTTTCAAAGATATGACATTTTTCTTTTTCCAGTCATACCCATATTCTTTCAAAGGTGCTAGAGAGCAACTTTATGAAGGCATGATCCATGTTCCCTCAGCCCCTTTGAAAGTATGTAGTTACAAATCATGAACATTTTGGTAGCCCAGTTATTTAATTTGCATCTATCTCAGTTCTGATTTCCTGTGGGTAGTAATTCTCTCTTCTAAATTTTGCTAATAGGCATGGAAAACAGGTATAACTGTGAGCGAACTTTGCCAGAAACACTGAGACAAATGTTAAGTACCCAAGCTTTTTCTGTAGTCTTCAGCACAGGGACTTCAGTCCTATTCACAGCAGGCCCTTATTTCCTTTGACTTCCTCTTGCTGACATTGTAAGTCTTGACAATTTTAACTCTATCTGGGATCTGGCCTTCGTTATTCAATTCTTAGATGATGTTTCTGTATTATTTCTCAGATTCCTACATTGAGCCAAGTTGGAGTCCAATCATGTCTACTTGTGTCTTTGTAGTTCAAGATGGATCATTCCTGTGCTTTGAGGAAGCTTCTCGTAAAGATTTTGTCTTTCAGTGCATCCTTCTAGTGTTAGCACCTACTAATTCCTCAAACAAGCCAAAATCTACACTCCTGAAACACAGGATCTTTGCATTGCTATTACCTTCTTCGCTTCTCTCAGTGCTGCCTCTTGTTCACCACAGTCAAGGATACAACTATCGCATTCCTGACCAGTTCTGCTTTATTTGAATAGTGTATCCAGCATCTTTGCAAGTTGGCCCATTCAGTATTTGCAACAAAAAAATAAATTACAGCAGTCTAGCTTAGCCTTCTGTGCAACACCAGCCAGAGAATTTCATCCTTGACTCCAGTGTTAAGTTCGATAACTTGTCTTTGATTAAAGCACCTTTTCTGGAAAGACATTTTTGGTCAGAGGCCCAAATACTGGTGAACAAGCCATTTTCATAGACAGTTTTAATTCCTCATTGAAATCATATGTTTATTTTTATTTTAATTCACCTGAATTTACCTTTCAAAATTGATTAATCTTCTAGTCTATTCTGCTAAGTTACAGAACCAGTTGGTATTTTTTTCCCAAAGTTGTACACTTGGAAAAAATCATGATAGTGCAATAAATATGGATGCTCAAGTTTTCAGTCTGGGAGAATATCTTTAAATTTTTTCTGCTTCCTGGAAACTGTAACTGTAAAAGTTTCAGTTAGGAGAAAGCAGTGACTCCTGATGTATCTAAAAGATTTTTTAAAGGCTTCAGCTAGTTCATTCAGGCATTCACTGAGTTGATTCGCCCATTCCTTGGCTCTGGTGTATATGTAATAAGCATTACTGTGGGCCTAAGGTAAGACTTGAGCTGGAAAGTAATAGTATAACCTTATCAGAAGCAAAGACTGTAGCTTTTGAAAAAATGACTTTTACATAGTGAGTATGATAAATGAAAGCACTTTCTTCTTGTTTAAGAAACTAGGTTTTTATGAGTTTATTGTAGGATATTTAGAGGGATGGAAAAATCCTTTATTTGAGTTTGCAGATTTTATTGGCACCAGTGTTCTCATCTTCTTTTTTAATCCATGTATTTATTGCTTTTTATTTCAAAGCAATAAGAACGTGAGACAAAATTCTCTACACAGTGTTTCAGATTTTCCTGCCCAGGTGGAGAAGGGATTTTTTGGCTTCCCTCTTCAACAGTTTAGCTGACATGCTGAATTTGAGTCTTTGTTTATCTGTACTAGTAGTCATTTAAACACTGGATTTTAAACCTCATGATTTAGAAGTGAGATTTGTTTGTTTGGTTTGAAGGGAGATTGGCAGGTTGTTGTTGGGTTTTCTGTTTTTTTTTTTTTTTGTTTTCCCCTATAAGCATCTTTGTGTCTTTCTTTGCTTTAGGATTTATGAAATTTTAAAAATTTCCTTCCTCATTTCTTTTCTTTTCGTTCATTTCTTTCCTCTATATTAGTAGCCCCTGTTTTCTTTCAAAACTTCTGTTATTTATCAAACCAACATTAAGCTTTGGATTTCAACGTAGTAAAGTATTCTCTGAATGATGGATGGCAATTTTCTGAGCTCAATTAATCTGCAATGCAAACTGATTTGATGATTTTATTGTCACAATTTAGAGTCACTGCATTTTTTAAAAAATCCATTTTTCTTTCACTTATTAATATGAACATCAGTTATGAACTTCATCATGAAAGTTGTTTTTTTCACTTACACACAGTAAAATAGAAAGGCCAGTTTAATTTTCTGAGGTTTTTTTATTCAAATGTCTGTGTTAGTTTCTTGAGGGCTGAGCTTAACTTAGGCTATTTGCTATCTGAAAGTTCTCTAAATAGTAAAAAAAGTAAAACTAGGGAAGCAGAGAAGAAGAGTCTGAGCAGTCCTCCTGCTGGAAGATTATGCTGAGACTGAAGTCTGGTGTAAGGGTTTTTGCTATCAGTGGGCATCTCTGTTTCAAAGTCAGTTGATTGAGATTTGACTCTGAAATCAAGAATAAGATCTTCTAGAAACAGCTTGGGGTGGGAGCATCACTCATTTCTGGAGTGCAGACAGACAAAAAATGAGTTTATAATTTCAGTTTCTGTCAGTAGGTTACTTTCCACTTCCTTCCTAGCAACTTTGACAAATTCACAGTATTGTAAGGCATGATAATCTAACCCAAGTTATTTAATGAAATTAAAGAGACCATAAAAGGGAAAAATCTTCAATACAGGTGTACAAAATTCATTTATTCACTGAAGCACCATCCATCTCTATTCACTCTCTAGAATATAGTCTAGAATCCCTCTAGAAACATCAGTGAGAAATAAACATACAAGGTAATACACCCGTTCTCAAAGTGGTGTGGCAAGTGCATGGGAAAACCTCATATAAAACCGTTTTTCTTTTCAAGACCTAGAGATGGAAACAAAAAGACTACCACAAAAAGATACCAAACAAATTTATTATATAAAAATATTTTATCACTCATAAATATTTGTTTCATTGTAAGTGTATAATTGAAAGAAGGAACCCTTGTATAGCTATTGAACTAAACAGATTAATGAGTATTACAAGTACCAGCAATATGGAAAGACTAATTTGTCACTGTTTGACCCAGTTGGCATTCCACGGAGCATCCTGTCATAAAAATGCAGCTCTAACTCACTAACAGTTTTTTTACTTCTGTACAGTAAGCCTGTAAACATGTTCTAATCCTGTTGGACTGAAGGACAGTATATTTTCCTAAAAAGCAGTAATTCCAAAATGAATTTGGTCAACTGTTGTCAAAAAGTTCCTGCAGCACAAACTATAGCCTCCAGGTTTATTGCAACTGTGAAAAGCATTATGTTGACAAGATCTCTCTGCTTCCAATGTTTGACTTTACTCTGTCACTTAAATTATCCAACAAAAGTCACATTTTCTAATGAGTGTCATTTGATGTCTTTTTCTTCTTAACGTTATGTATCTCAGGATGCCAAGGTGACTTCAAGGAGGAAATGCACTTAACTTATTGTTCATTTTAAATGTTTTTTCCTGTGGACAGCATGATTATCTCATCTTGTCAGAGAAGTGGCCAGAGGTTAGCTTTTGTTCTATCTTTATCCTTTTTCCTCCAGCTCCAGTTTCTTATTCTCTCTCTGCCAGAATACAAATCAAAGCAATGATGTGTGTTAGACAAAACGTCCATCATCTTTCTGGTGTGCATCTCTATCAAGCTATAGTAAAGCAGAGTATTTTATAACAGTGAAGTGAATGTAGTATTGGTGCAATCAAACCAGTGAATAATGTTGCTTTATGAGACTCTTAGTTCCCACTAAGAGGTGAGTTAAAAATGGAATCTTTCCACTTTGATATGTAACAGCTGAAATGAAGTTTCTCAAATCTATGGATTTCTAAACCAGACACTGCTGCTGTGTTTAGATATAGATGCACAATGTGGAGTCAAGGTTTTTTGGGATATTCATGTAAGACCTCAAAAATAAGAATTTTCTTTTGCTGACTACAGGCCTCATGTTTGACTTTGAGCAGTTACTGACATTATGCGAATGCCTATATCCTAATAACTTCTAGTATCTTAGGTCTGGCTTTTATTATGATCCAGATCTGTAGAAGTAACTAATACTTCTATTCAACAGTATCTTACTTAAGCTGGTTTTCAGACTTTTGTTGATAAATACATAATGAAGGTAGACAACAAGACAAAACAATAACAAACTAAGCTAAATTTAACATATGGTCATGTAGCCTTAATGTTGAGGCAGCCACAGGTTATGGTACTGCTTAAGTTCTTGAATTCTCAAGTTTTAGTTCTCACCATCAAGTCCCAAACTAAAAATTCTTAATACCTCACTGGACCCACCAATGCTTAACAAATCTCTGCCTTGTATAACTGGAAAAGTGAGTCAGAGAGCAGTAACTGCAGTAGTAATTGCAGTCTACAGGCTCTAGATTCATTTTCTGAAACCAATTACAGGGGTGGTCCTTTCCAACATTTTCACTGTTACATAAAAACGGAAAATCCAACTACAAAATACAAGATTTCCCCCCCAAAATTGACAACTCAGGTTCATAACCTGAGACAACATCCATTTCTTGTAAGTCAGCAAAAAACAGAGTCCATGAAATCTATAAAGGATTTGTGACCAGTCTGTTCGTCACATTTTTAGCTGAGTCTACCTCTGTCACTCTTGTTCTTACATTTATATCAGAAGTTGCTTGATACAGTCCAAGCTGAATGGAATTCTTTTCTCCAGCTCTTTCTCACAGTACATTCCCCAGTGCCTTCAATATCATAATTTAAGATAATCTGGTCATTCATAGTGGTTTTCTTTGTCACTTCAGGATCTTGGTGGAATTTTCTGGCACATAGCAGGTTTTTTTTTACTCATGCATAATCTGCAGTGTCAAAACGTCATGAGGAGCATGCTACCCTGCTGTGGCCAAGGGTAGATCATGGAAATAAAATCAAGAAAAAAAAAAACTCATTGATTTCATGGAGAAGAAAGCAAGCAAGATAAACGAAGGAATATTCTGAAAAACAATCTGCTCAACGAAGGGTTTACAAAATTAAATTTGAGTTTGGGAAAAGTGACTGAGGAAAATTAATTTAGGTGGGTTTTGAAAACATGGGGCAAACCCCCTCACTCTCCCTGCTGCCAGCCACCTTGCTAGAATTCATTCATTCAGCCTTCAATTAAATGAACACGTTCTGGTTGTAAACTTGAAACAAATTAAAGCCCGGGGAAAAAAAAATGAAAACTATCTTCTGAATTTGAAAAGCAATAAACTTTAGATTAAAAAGTGCCACAATTCTATGTTAAATTCCATGAGGATTGAAGGTTTGGAGATATATTTTTTCCTTCTGCCATGACTTTGAAGTTAAAAAGGTCATATTTGTTTCACCTGCTCACTAATGGCTCTGTGGCAGTAACTATAATTGATTGTAAAGGTTTTTTTGTCATTCTTTATGGATTCAGATCCTACAGATTAGAAGCTTTGGGGATTATCAGGCAGGCACAGTCAGAACTGAAGAATTATCAGAGGATAATCTTGTACTATTGCAAACTCCCTGCTATTAGGTATCATCCAATCATTCATTCAAGGAATTGTTATATATTTGTTCAGCTGCTCTGCATTGTTAAAGTCTCTTTCACTCCCTTTCAAATTTACTTTCATGCACTGTATAAGCATTATAGATGGTACATAATAAGTCCCTGCTCTAAAGAAAGAGCTGATTCTTTTTAATTTTATTTTTATTTAAACCAAGGTCAACGTTCAAGAATCACGCCCACACACAGAACTTAAGTTAATTAAAAGTTAACTTTTTCTCTTGATTTCCATACTGTCTCTTCAACCTACACTTCTACCTGGAGAACACTACAGAGGCCTAACATGAGTGGATCAAGAAACAGGCAAAATGAGAGTAAATAGACCCGAACCTCTTTAGCTGCTGATTTTACTATTTAAGGCTGGGAAATTCTAGAAGGAGAAGGCTGAGAAATCCTGAAAGAAGACAGTCTGCACACCATAAAAGCAAAGGGAGAATGTACCAATCTCTCTATGACCTTGGCTACGTATCCCCAGTTACCTATTCCTATGATGCCAGAAGAAAATTTTATCAGAGAACAAAGTTGAAATGTCTCGGTGACTGTATTGAGTTGTTCACTAAGAGATTGATGGATTTCCCTTTGCATGGATGTCACTGATGACACAAATTGCAGGGCTAGGGGGAATAGGGCCTTGACATACTGGAAATAACCCCAGGCAACAGTGGGAACAGATTGAAAAATGACACCATTTATTTAGTGCTTCTTTGTGCTAATTTTTAGGTTATGAGTAAATGTGAAGGGCTGGACAGATTCTGAAAGGCTACAAAATAATGTCACCAAGACTTGGTATTTCACGTACTCTGCTGTGCATGAAACATATTACTCTTTTTACATTGGAATAAGCAACTGGAACCCTACAAAACTCAGGGACAAAGACAATTACTTATCTGTGAAGATGAATACTAATCAAACGTTAAATTATGACCACTTCACAAATTATCTCCACTACCTGATCTTCTATAATATACCACGCATGTTCTCAATATGTTCCAGGTTCTAGGTACAATATTTTAGCTCATATTTCATTGAAATAGGATTAAGCTCTTATGTTTTGTAGCATAGTCATGACAGCCCACGAATGCATGTGTAATCAGTTGTAGAAACTCATTTAATGGGGTGAGATGTTAATAAACTGCCCATTCTGTGCAATCACTTGTATATGCCCATGAAACCGAAGTTTTTGCATTTACTGAAAAATGCTGCTACACTCCTTTTGGAAAGCTTCTGTTGGCATAAGACACCTATGCACCAAGTAATAGATTCAAGACTCACATCACATCTCCCTTGCAGTGATAATTTTCTAACCCTCCTCCTTAAATACATGCAGGGGAAGAAAACTTTTAACAGAAGAGGGTTTTTGGCTTTGCAGTTGTTTTGCATTTCCAAGTAAGTCAAATTTCCAAGAAAAAATATTTCTCCATCTGGAATTTTGGGCATCTAATAAACTAAATGCATGTTTGCCTGTCTATGAGTAAGTATGTTCTGAATCCCATTGGCTTGCTAGCACATGCCTGCACAAAGAACAGGCTAGTGTCTCTGACAAAAACTGTATTGAATTAATGATACTTGATATGAAAAATACATAGTTCATATCTTATAAATACTATAGCCATTCATGAGAGCTGCAACACTAAATATCTAAGGGGAAATAAATATTTGTCAATATTTATTTATTTATTCACTTAATTGGCAATTTTCCAATAATTACATCAAAGAAGCTGAACTCTTGAAACACATGAAAACGACAAATTTGTGAGTCTGTTGAGGGTTTAAATATTTTTTTTGCTTGTAACAAAACTCTCTTGATGAGATATGCAATTTTTCATGTGGAAAGAGCAATTACCATTTCTAAAAAGAGTTCTGAAGGGAAATTATTTTGTATTTCATTTCAAACCGTGTCTAGACTCACTAGCACATCTGCCAAGACTTTAGTTCTCCCTATACCCAATGAGTCTGCTCGGACATTCAGCGCATTCTGTGATGACTGGTAGGACTCTGTATAACATAGGTGGTGTTAAGAAGAGAGAATGAGTTCTGTATCACCCTGAAGCATACTGGAGATTGTTCTGGGCTTCCAAGAGCCTTAATCCCTTCCTGGCGTGCAGGTTATTCTTCCAGAAAATGAAGGATACTTTGTTTCAGAACAGAGCTCCCTCCCACTGTAACTGCCTGGCAGCTCTAGGTCTCACCAGAAATGCAGTAGTATTGAGCTTTTGCCTAAACAGTCTTAAACTTCTTTTTCCTGGCTGTAGTGGATTGACTTTTGATCCACGGAAGTACTCCATATCTTTCTTTAATGTAACCCGACATATAAATAGGGTGCAGATAAGAAAGTACACTCTCTTCTTCTTCCGGCAAGGCTGGGGAGCAGAAGGTCCCTGTGTTGGTCCTGTCTGCTGCCAAGCCTGCAGAAAATTTTTTAACAGGTCAGATTTGGCCGTCTGGCTCTCCACGGGGGAGGTGGCGTGGTAAGATTTCATTAATTCTTTACTTTGTTAGTTACTGGGTGTTATAGTTGTATGCCGAGTGTTACATAGCTAGTTTTTGTCCTTTTTCACATTTCCCTTCCCCTCTTCACTTACTCCTTTGCATATCGTTGTGGTGTAGTTCTTTGTATTTAGCAAAATATAGAAATACAGAAATATATATACATTTGGTGTGATTTTGGTTTCTTCCATAGTTTTTTTCCTTTGAGAGGGGGAAGGTTTGGGAGAGAGGCAGACTGAGAGGTTGGAGAGCTTGGGAAAGCTAGCTCAAACCAGCACACTGGCATAGGACCAGCTATGTATTTCTGAATAAAGACTAGCAAATTACTGGCATGTACCTATTTCTAATTTGGGAGGAACAGTTCATCTGCTTCCCAATGCTCTGCCCAGAATGGCAAGCAGTTGTGTGTGCCTGTCTCTACCAAATAAAATAATATTTTATATAAAATAGATGCTATGTATTTTATATAAATATTCATTTTATATAAAATAAAAGGTATAAAATACCACTTAGCCATAGGAACTACTGTACAGTTTTCTACCCCTCTTGCCACAGAACAGTTTAAAACTGTACGATAATCCAGATGCCTGGATCATGGTGCAAAGCGTGCTCTCAGCAAGTTTGCTGATGACTCAAAATCAGGCTGAGTGGCTGGTACACCAGGGGGTCATGCTGCCATCCAGAGGGAATATAACAGGCTGGAGAAACAAGGAGAACATTAAAAGTCCCGCACCAGGGGAAGAACAACCCATGGGAGAATAAATGCTGGGGCACAACACAACTAGAAAACAGCTTGAAAAATAACCCCAAAACACAACAGGGATTCTGGTGGACATCGAGTTGAATATAAGATAACAGTGTGCCTTCACTTCTGATAAGGCTAATGGTATCTTGAAATGCATCAGACAAAGTATTTCCAGCAGGTTGATAAATGAGTTCTTTCCCCTGTGCTCAGTACTGGTGACGTCACACCTGGACTACTGTGTCAACTTCAGGGCTCTCCAGTACAAGACAAACAAGGATATACTGGAAAGAGTCCAACAAAGGGCCACAAGGGTGATCAAGGGACTGGGTCACCTCTCGTAGGAGAAAAGGCTGAGATAGCTGAGGCTGTTTAGCCTGGAGAAGAGAAGGTTTGGGGGGATGTCGTCATTGTACATAAGTACCTAGCGGGAAAGTGTAATGAGGACAGAGCCAGTAGTGCCCAGAGGCAATGAGCACAAACTGAAATACAGGAAGTTTCCTTTGAATGTCAGGAAACACTTCTTTACCATGGGAGTGACTGAATACGGGTACAGATTACCCGGAGAGGTGGTTGTTCGCCCTCCTTGGAGATACTCAAAAGCCATCTAGGTGTGGCCCTGGACAGTCTGTTGTATATGGTCCTACCAGAGCAGGGAAATGGGACCAGATGACATCCAAAGGTCCCTTCCAATCTAAGACAGTCTGTGATTCTCAGTTTTTTGTGCTGATTAATTATGTTTGCCATACAGTATAATTCCTCCTCACTCACAGTTTGACCCTGTGCACTGGGTCCAGGGAAGAGATTTAAGTACATAAATTTATGCACTCACATCTTTCTAGGTCATATTTGCCCCCAGGTGATGATTCTGGAGCCCTAGACCCTGTCCTGAATTTATCTCTTTCAAAAATCAAACACTTACTATTGTTTAAGGGCAAAATATTACTCAGTTTATGAGCCCAACAGTTAGACTGGCTGGCAGGCAGGCAGGTAGGCAGACGGACAGATAGAGTGATCAGGTATTTAATCCTCTCCGGTTCAATGTCTGACCTATCTAAACTCTCACAGCTCTGTTTAAGCACACGCAAAATCCTGGCTCAGAAACAAATGTTAGGTTTATTGTACATATCTCACAGATGGATATATTACAAATGCAAAAAAAAAAAAGGATAAATTTTGAATAATTGCTGTGTGTTCTCCTGATTCACACATAATGTAAGTAAGATATCTTTAGTCCCTTGTTTCCTTCCTGTTGTTAGTTTTGGTTCATATTTATTTGGTTGCTTTAGCTCTTATTATTTTGTCAGTTTCAGGTGTTTCTTTTGATTAACACACAGCATGTTTTCCCCTAGTCTATGTTTTTGTAGTATCTCTGTGATAACCTGTCAGGTACATTATCTTTTTATATGTAGAGATTGTTTACAAAAAAAATTCAATAAGCAGATTTTTAAAATATACGTATATGTTTAATATAAATACATCTATATACATTTTAGCAAGGGAAAATAGATACATCTGGTGCTCAGACAATTGTGATACAGAGGGCTGTGTATGCTCAATGCCTTTTATACGTGCAGTAAATGGGAAGTGATGTTCACAGCGCTGAGAACTCTTCCATCAATTGTTTAGCCACATTATGGAGAAGATTCCATCTTATATCTTACATCTCCTCAAATGTCTCTTATGTGCTGTATTCCTGTGTTGTACCTGCTATATTGGGATCCCTTTACAATAGGTCGTGGGCAGAAACAGTGCCTCAGGACTGAGGCTTTCTGGTATGGCTCATGTTAGGATATTCTCTCACTTTGACATAGAGATTTTACTCATTTGGATTCTGTGTCTTCAAAAAGGTCTGCTTCAGCAGCCATGTAGGATCCTCCATACTTAATGACTTGTGCAAGTCAGTCCAGTGCCAGCTCTCTGCAAGGTCTGTGCAAGGTGTCTGACACAAATTCATGTTTGGGGAGGGCTTTTTTCATGGAGTTGGCTACTCGCTCCATTTTCTTTCAGAGTTGCAGGAAGAAGAAAAAGTATTTGTGGTGAGCATTATTATCTTCCAGAAATTCTAATATCAAGACTGTGTCATGTGAAAAAAGGACCTGGTTTTATAGCCTTTAAGTGGTCCTCGGTATGTTTTAAACATTATTCCTATGCCAAAGACGACTTAAAAGGCTGGGTCATGGGTAAGGTGACAGTAACTAGAACCAGGAAACTTGGTTTCCAGGCTTGAATTTACCATTGTTTCGGGCTGGGGAGCGTGTGGAGGGTGTTAAAGTAATATAATTTCTTTGCCTTTTATTTTTCTGATAAAGACAAATTTTATTTTTCTTCCCTTCAGGATGGGCCTTCAAAGGTCTGAATGCTGAGAGAAATTAATAGCAAACCAAAGAGCTATGGGTAGAGGAGCAGATAACTATATGCAGACAGTCTGCAGCAGAAGTCAGAGAAAATTTTCTCAGCATCAGTGGACTACATTCACAAATGACTGGAGCCCTACTGAGATTATTGGGGAGAGTAGCAGAAGCTGTTGCATTGAAAAACCCGAGGAAAGAGTTAACAGAAAGCATGTCTCCTTCATCCAGCAGCCTTGAGCAGTGCTTTGCCATTAAATATTTTCACATGTAGGTTTTCTATTTGCCTTGAATTACTGAAATACACTAAGCACATCTCTCCAAGGACCCAAAGCAATGGTGTAATAGGTTCCTGCTAATAGCTTGAAACTGTACAGCAATCTAGTTTTAAAATACAACACAAATCTTTATCTAAAAGCACTAACACCTCACTCCTGTGTTCACAGAGTATGTTTTCACATTTCATTTTGCAATGCCTAGCAGGGAGGGGGTAGGCGTTGGGGAAACAACTACAAGAGAAATGATGCATTCCAGGCAAAGAGCCAATTTAAAAAGTCTGTTCCCTCCAGTTTGCTGTCACTTGTCGCGGTTAAACAAAACATGGAATAGAAAAAGAGAAATTGGCTTCAGTGTAAATGTCAACATTCTGATTAAAGCAAACATGAAGCATTCACAACTCTTGACAAAAAAAAAATTAAATTGAATTATGAAGGATATGCAAATGAGGTCCTTCGTCTCTGTGATTAAGAGTATGTATGAATTTGCATTTTCAGTTTATAGTACTAAAACCAACGTAACAGAGCTGGGTGCTCAGAAATACGCAATCATGCCTTTGCAGGGGTTGAGGCTTTTCAACATATTTGTGTAAGTTGTGTGAATTAGCATGTATCTGCATACTCAAGTGTGGGTTGAATATGTTGGTTCTTCCCTAGGGTATGCATGTGTAGGTAGGTCAATGCATGTTTCTAACTTTTGTCCACTGTTTGTATGAATGCTTAGAAGTGAGAAAAGGACAAACAAGATGGTTCTCAGCTTCAGAGGGTTATTCCACTTTCAATATACAAATACGTAAATAATGCCCTCAGTCAATGTCAGAAGCAAAAAGAGACTTCTGAAACAGGGAAATAGTAAGACTTGGAAGCAAAAACAGAATCTGGAAGGCAAAAAAAAAACCCCTCATCACTTGAGAATACTTGAAATGTTCTGTTTTCCAAGAAGAATAATGGAGAATTACGAAAAATATATTAATAATTTAAACCTGGGTAGGATATGGTCCCAGTTCTTCTGTATCTTGTTAGGCACAGATCTTGGAAATTGAATTGTTTGAAATGTGCTTTTGCAAAGCTCTCGGCATGCATTTGTGACATAAAATTTTAAAGCAAGTATAATACATTTGAATTCCATAATTAAAATTAATGGGAAAATGAAAAATAAATGGCCTGCACTGGTCCAGTTCCCTGCTGTGGAATATATTTTACTGGTATGCCATTCTGTGTACGTGATGTGTTTGTGTGGTATACTAAGCTTTTCTTTCGCATGTGTGCATGTCTTTTTTTCCCATATTGATTTTTGTGTGTGAGTATGTTTGTATCTATGATTTCAACTACTCTCTCATCAGAAAACATGTAAATACATTAAAATACTGCAGAAGACACCAGACAAGGTGCCTCAAACAGCATTAGAAAGCATTTCTACTTAGCCAAAACAGTGGCTGTGAACTCAAAACAATTTATTCATGCCAAGATTATTTCAGGACACTACCTACAATATCCCCTCTTTCCTTAGAAAATGGTATGTACAGAAAAGGAATCTGAGGAGATTACCACATATTTATTTTTAATAGCTGCATGTTAAAATATGAATTAAGTTTCAAAATCTGTATAGCATGCGAAATATACTAGGCATGTCTACCCTGTGTCAGGGTTTATCTGGGTTGCTAATAGTAAAGCCTACATGCATTTTACTTGTTTGTTTCCTACAAGAAGACTACAGTAATATCTTCAGCATAGTACTTAACACAATAATCTATCTATTTTTCCCCTGGGTTCATCTTTCAGGAGCTAGATTTTTCTTGTTTTCCCTCTCCTTTCTAACATTCCTTGCAGAAAATATTATTGCACTGCAATTAACAAGCCGTTTATCTATCTAACCTAATTATTTGCCCGTATAAGGAATGGATAAATATGTATTTGGCATATTCTTATGTATCTTGGCAATGAGATGGCACTATATTGTGGCATGTAAAATACTCTGCTGTCCAATATACCTGTCTTCTTCACTTTTCTGACCCACAGGCATGAGGTATTAGGACCTTATTAGTCCAACATACAATGCTGCAGCACATCCTATGCTTTAACTGTTGGGTTTCTGAGATCCTTGTAACAGTTCAACAATTTTCTTTCTTGTAAGAAACTGTTGTGTTGATCATAAAGCCTGTTCAAAATGACATTAAGCTCAGGCATTCCTCCGTATTCCTCCCCCAAAACACTCGTCGTTCTATTAACATATTCTCCCTTTTCTGTAAAATGCATTTCCTTTACCTGTGGCATGGAGAGAGAAATGCACTCAAGCAGGAAAGGGAACAAACTGAGTTCACAGCCTAACTGAGTGAGATCTGATTGCTACAGATGGGTTCTTGCAAAGCTGCAGAATCCCAAAGATATGGGGCTCTCCATGGGGCAGGCAAAATAGACTGATGGACAGGCCACTGTTCAGGGTTTATGCCACAGCTGTTAAATGAACTTGAATTCAGCATGCAATCAAAATAAAAATAAAGCTGTACGGTTTTAAATTTTTTTCCCTAAAATATTTTTTACTATTGTTTACAGTTGAGATTATTACTGTACTTAAATAAAGCCTGGATAAGAGGGAGTCTAGGTTTAACTCAGCAGTGACTGTGATAACATCTTCAGGCATAAGCAGACACCCTACTAAGTTACTCAGCCCACATTTAAGGATACCTGGGCTTGGGCTTCTTTATGGTCAGAGTAAAGCAACAGTCATAAAGCCTAAATTAGACATCGATAGTATCTTTTCACTGACATCAATAAGTGAAGGGGTGACCAAACAGCAAAAGGAAAAGCTCAAAAAATGATCATGTTATCTGTCTGAAACAAATTAAATATGTTTGCTTTCTATCAATGGAGAAATAAATTTTGTGATCCAGTGAGACTCAAGTGTCATTGTAGAATTCCTGATAAGAAATATATGTTATCATGCCGCCTTCCCCCATCACCATAAACCAGATTACATAGGGTCCTGAAAAGAGAATTCCATAAACACAAATTAATTACAGTGGTTCAAAAGCAACATTGATCACAGGCAGATCATAAACTTCTCAGAGTTAAAATGAAAGTGTGTGCATGTATAGATCTGGTGGAGAAGAAAGCGGATTTTCTGGTCTTTTCGTTTAATCCAATATGGTTGTTCTTATATACTCATTATATTCACTTCTAGAATAAAGGATACTGAGGCTGTGCTTGTACTTGTTGCTTTAGATATTTAAAAAATGAAAGAACAGCATGTATACTTCACACTTTATTAATATTGATCATGTCTGTAGATCTGCCAAGATTCACAGTTTCTATAGACTTGAGCATTAAAGAATGTCTGCAACTCTAATATGAATAAAGCCTTAAATTTTATAGGCGAAGATCAAACTCTTCCACCAATACAGTCACTCCATTGCAGAAAGCAGTCAGATCAGCCAGGTAGGAAATGGATTCTTAAAAAATTCATTTGAAAAAGAGTTGAATGTGTCTTTGAGCAACTTGATCTAGTAAAAAATATCCTTGCCCATGATAGAAGGGTTAGAACTAGATGACCTTTAAAGATCCCTTCCAACATAAAAAAATGGTATGATTCTATGGTTCTGTTACAAAGAATGAGAGAAAGGAGAAAAAAAAATTATCTGTACATGTATATATGCATCTTCCCTCAATAATACAAATCTGGTATGTGCCCAGCTCTGACAGAAATGGTAAGTACAATAAAAAAAAAAACAGATCTCCAGAGGGACAGACATCAGAAAAGAACATTGATTTAACTGACTAAATAAACAGAGACTAAGAGGTGAGGAAACTTTTCTCTCAGTGTAAAGTAATTAATGTGGAGACAGAATAAACAAAGGCAACCACTGTAGATGCTCCTGCAAGTATGTCTAAGAATAAGTTACAAAACCCCTTTTTCTGTCTGCCACTAGGCCTCTTAGATGCATATATATTTGTCTGTAGTCTAAACCTTGCAAAATGTGTGTAAAAGTCTCTTGGCCAAACTAAAGCAGCCCCAGCCACGTGTTTGGGGTAAAATATGTTTCCCCAAAAAGATAAGACAATTTCTTTATTACCTACAATTAACTGTGTATGTATGTATGCAACTGCACAAATACTGTCTTGATTTGCAGATTAAAATCATATACTTAAATCCACCCAGCTGCTCATGTTTACTGATGAGACTTCATCTCTGGGTTAATGTTAGGTGTGTGAGTACATAGGCACATGTACACACAAACTCTTTCTTTCTCTAAGCATTTCAAATACTTGATCCAAGTGCAAGGGAATAATATTTGCCAGCTGAGCCATCACAGTGGCCAATGCTTTCTTTCTCAAGTCAAGATGTGCAAGTTAGTTTAACAAAGGCAGTTTAAGCTAGAAAGGTTCATCTCAGAGATGCAATGAACTGTGACAAAGCAATGATCTAAGAGCTGTGTCTGGTCAAATGATGGGCAGCAATAGCTTAACTAAGCAGTTAGGACCTTATTCCACCCTTGTTTTATCTTTTCTATTGCATTGTTTTTTCCCTAATTTCATCCTTCAGCCCCTCTCCTGGCTACTCACAATCTTTCTTAGTTTTTGCTCTCTGTAACTACCTAAAAGGAGGTTGTAGGCAGGCAGGGGTTGGTCTCTTCTCTCAGGCAACCAGTGACAGAACAAGAGGACATGGTCTCAAGTTTCGCCAGGCTTGATATTAGGAAAAAATTTTTCACTGAAAGGGTGATTGGCCATTGGAATGCACTACCCAGGGAGGTGGTGGAGTCATTGTCCCTGGGGGTGTTTAAAACCAGATTGGATGAGGCACTTAGTGCCATGGTTTAGACGAATAGGTGTTGGTGTTGGGTCATAGGTTGGACTCGATGATCTCCAAGGTCTTTTCCA
Source organism: Dromococcyx pavoninus (assembly GCA_033558185.1). NCBI lineage: Eukaryota > Metazoa > Chordata > Aves > Cuculiformes > Neomorphidae > Dromococcyx > Dromococcyx pavoninus. The sequence goes on along the minus strand of JAUMJL010000034.1, from coordinate 1,418,887 downwards.
ACCTTGTGATGCTGTGCTGTATCTTAGCTCAAATATAATGTCAAACTCAGATTCAATGTGCATTGAATGTTTGTTTATTCAAAGCAGACTGTTAACCTCTTTAAATACGTTGCACCAAAAGTTCCTGCTAAAATTGTATTAACAATTATAATCGTTAATAGAATTAATGGTGATAAAAAGGAGAAAAACCTTGGTTTGTTATTGTAACAGGTAATTGAATAATTGTCTGGAGTTAACATGGTTATAATCAGAATATTTCGAAATCCTGCTTTACTATACCAGCACTGAAACTTACCTTTTCAAAGGGGACCTGGTGAACCAAGATGCTTTAATTTTGATATATATTTTAAAAGGTTGTCAATTGCCTTCTATATAAGAGTGTCTGAATAATTAACCCTTGTGTTCAGGCATTTACACATCAATTGTCTTTTTTGATATTTAAAAACTCCTTCTGTGACATCTTTATTAGCACTAGGTTAACTCCACAGGAAAAAAACCTTTACTAGAGTGAATTCCTTCCGTTTTATAAGTCTTAATAGGCAAAGACGGGCATCTCCAAATCCAAAACAATAGTTACCATTAACTGTCATTCTTCTTAGAATTCTTGGCCCAGAGATCAGATGAAACTTGGAGCTACAACAGCAAAAATGGTTTCCTCTACTGCTAATCATCTTACTTTTTTGTCTTTACAATTATATTACTCCAATGATTACAGAATATTATACAAATAATAACTAATTAAACAATTCATTGAATTTGTGCTTCCAGGTTAGAGGTTAAAGTGAAAAATCAGCACTTTCCAATTCACTTATTTATTATTTAAAACTCTTTCTTTCTCCACTTGTTAATTCTTTTCTCTTCCTAGAAGAAAACTGTTAAATTATTATTATAAATAAGATTTCTATTAAAGATAAGCTTTGGAGTGTATCTTTATTAATCCCAGAGAAGATAACATTCAATCAGAAGTAGAAAAGAAGTGTGAAGAGAAAAGAAGCATCAGGATGAAATACAGAGTGCAAAGAATTGAACTGAATTTTTCTCTGGTCTTGAGTTTGTATTAGATTATACAACAGTCACCATGCTGGGCCTGTATTGTTGGAGAGAAAAAATTCTAAACAATTTCAGGGAACATAAGGTTTATCCCTCTATCCTAAAACAAGGATTAACTCACCACTGATCTAAACAGGTGTTTATTCAGCTTCTTTAAAGATCTAGTAGAGACGTCACCATATAATTTGACAATCTGTTTCAGAGTCTAACTTTTTATTGTCGAGAAAACATTCTTTGTGTGTGTAATATTAGGCAAGAGAAAAGAAAAATAAACATCATCAAACAACTATTTATAAACAAATTGAAAGTAGGAACATCAAAGGTAGAGAATTTTTCAGACTGATGCAGAAATTGAATGTAACAGTTCATAAGGAAATAAATGAACTTCTAAAATGTGCAGTATTCTTTATCATAGAGTAATGTGCTGATGTTCCACAGCCTATGGAGTCTGAATTCTTTCTTCAGTTCAAATCTAAATTCTAGGATTAAACTTTAATCACACATTCATTGTGTCTCCAGATGTGGAAGTATGATCTAGTATAGTTTACAAAACAAGCCAAACAACAATTAAGCTATATCTAAATTTACTCTATGTAAAAGCTAGAAGAGGTTGTGTCAGGAGATTATCTAGGCACATATATATGAGACTCTAGTAAGTGTGAAAGCTACAGAAGACCATTTAAGCTAATACTGAAGTTAAAGCTGCTACCTGCCATGTGAGGTCAAAGTAATGCTGAATTGTTAGTATGGGCAATCACATTTATTTTACCACAGTTGCTGCTGTAGTCAGGAAACTTTGAGTCCATATGTGCATATCAGAATTATCTCTGAGTTTGATGGAAATTTTCTGAAGATAGGTAGCAGATTTCCATGCACAAAGAAAGAATGATGAATGTTTATTTCGTTAAGGCCAGCTGGGGTCTAGCCTATACTTATTAGGCTCTGTATTCTGAATTAAAATTTAGAATTTATGTCCTTCATGGAGATGTTTTCCCAAAGTACTTACTCCACCAAATAATCAGAGGGGGCAGGTAGGCACATTAGAAGACCTCCAAATGGAAAACTTTCTTTAAATTAGGCATGTCATTGAGCATTCGTGTGATCCCAGATTTCCAAATCCATGAAGTTGTAAGTGACCTAGAAAGGATGTACAACAAACTCCTGCTCAAAACAGGGTCAGTTCTGGGGGTAGAACAGGCAGCTCAGGATTCTAAAAGCCTCCACAAATTGGATTCTAAAAGCCTCCAGAATTGGAGACATCACAGCCTCTCTGCACAGCTTTGATGCTCATTATTAAAGAGAAATATAGAATTAAAAGCATAATCATTCTTTTAGTCACAACGCAGAAACAGACAAAGCCAAATCACAATCATTTTCTACCACTATGGGGAATGATAAGATTCTTCTATGTGCTTATGCATGCACAGATGGGAAAAAAAAGTGCAGATTTTCCCTTCCCTTCCCTTCCCTTCCCTTCCCTTCCCTTCCCTTCCCTTCCCTTCCCTTCCCTTCCCTTCCCTTCCCTTCCCTTCCCTTCCCTTCCCTTCCCTTCCCTTCCCTTCCCTTCCCTTCCCTTCCCTTCCCTTCCCTTCCCTTCCCTTCCCTTCCCTTCCCTTCCCTTCCCTTCCCTTCCCTTCCCTTCCCTTCCCTTCCCTTCCCTTCCCTTCCCTTCCCTTCCCTTCCCTTCCCTTCCCTTCCCTTCCCTTCCCTTCCCTTCCCTTCCCTTCCCTTCCCTTCCCTTCCCTTCCCTTCCCGTACTGTAGAACACACATTGGATATCTGCTGCAAACTGTCCACTTTAACCATTATATTAAAGATAATTTCTGTCTCACACAACTACAAGTCACAAAAAGTCAGAAGAAAATTGTTTGATCTCATCTTCTTTTTCTTTAGATTCAAGCTCACAGTTTCTCTGCATGTTTGTCCTAGATGTTATTTTCCTCGTAAAAATATTTTTCCAATTTCCGGTGAGAATGAGAATCCTAGAATCCTAGAATCGTAGAATCATGGAATGGTTTGTATTGCAAGAGACTGCAAAGCCCATCCAGCCATGGACAGGGGCACCTCCCACTAGACCTGGCCTTGAACTTCCACTCCACCTCCCACTAGACCCATCAAACCTGGCCTTGAACACTGCCAGGGATGGGCCATCCACGGTTCCCCTGGGAAACCTCTACCAGTGCCTCACCACCCTCATTGGGAAGAATTTCTTCATAATGTCTAACTTAAATCTTCCCTCTTCCAATTTAAGGCCATTTCCCCTAATCCTAAAACTACCTGCCCTTGTAAAAGTCCCTCCCCAGCTTTCCTGTAGCCCCTTCAGGCACTGGAAGGCCGCTGTAAGTTCTCCCTGGAACCTTGCCTTCTCCAGCCTGAACAAGCCCAACTCTCTCAGCCTGTTCTCATAGCAGAGGAGCTCTTGCCCACTGATCATCTTTGTATCCCTCCCCTGGACCCATTTCAACAGTTCCACGTCCTTATGATGTTGAGGATTCCAGAACTGGACACATTACATGTGAGGTCTCACAAGAGTGGAGTAGAGGAGAGAATCACCTCTCTTGACCTGCTGTCCACAATACTTTTGATGCAGCCCAAGACGCAGTTGGCCTTCTGGGCTGTGAACACACGTTGGTGTCTCGTGTTGAGCTTCTCATGTATCAACACCCCAGGTCCTACTCTGCAGGGCTGCTCTCTGCCATGTCATTCCCCATCCTGTACTGAAACCATGGATTTTCCCAATGCCAGTGTAGAACCTTGCTCTTGACCTTGTTGAATATCATGATGTTCTCACAGGTCCACTTCTCCAGCTTGTCCAGGTCCCTCTGGACGACATCCCATCCTTCTGGCATGACAACTTCCCCTCTTAGCTTGGTGTCATCTGCAAACTTACCAATCATTCAGTCTGGCTGTATCATCAATGAAAATACTAAACAGCGCTGGTCCAAGTAGGGACCTCTGAGGGACACCGCTTGTCATGGTTCTCCATCTGAACATTGAATCACTAACCATGAGTCTCTAAATGTGATGATTCAAACAGTTCCTTATCCACCAAACAGTCCATCTATCAAATCCATTTCCCTCCAATTCAGAGAGAAGGATATTGCAGGGGATTGCACCAAAGGCTTTACAGAAGTCCAGATAGATTACATCCATTTCTTTTCTTGTGTCTACTGATGCGGTCACCTCATCATAGAAAGCCACTAACTGGTTCTTCTGACTCTGACAAGTACTTGTCCATGGTGGGATATTTACTTATAAACAGAATCTTTATGCAGAAATCTGAGTATTAAAAACTCATTGAAGACAATGCAAACTTTTTTTTTGGTCCTCCCCAACTTGGGAAAACAATGGATGAAGAGATGGCCCCACCCATCTCCACAAAATATAAATCTATCTTAAACTAAGATCAAGGCATTTATTGTTGAGAAAATAAAATAATACGATGATATTACTGTCAGTTCTTTAAGTCATAGCGTGTCCCTCATTTCTAATGAGACTTTTTTTTTTTTAAATTTTCACTTTTACCTGCCAAACAAACTTTGCGTTTCTGAGTCCCTGCATCCAGGTGTACATCCTCTATGTATCCTCATTCCACCCCAGAGTGATACTCAGGAGTACAGTATCCCCTTCACACACTGTGGTTTTCAAATAAAGGCCAAAACAAAGTCCTAGCATAGTCCAGCAGTTTTCAGATCTCTACAATGATATGGGAATCCCAAGGCAAGCATTAGTACACTCTTCTGGGTCTTTTTAGACATGAAGACAATATTATCCATGTCAGAAATAGGCGGATTCTGCTTACTGTTCTTATCCTTCAGTAAATCATAGATATTTTCAAGTTCTAAGTACCTATGTGAAGTTATTGTAAGACACCTTCTTCCTCTTCTTTCAGTCCATTGAATAAACTAAATTCTAGTTGGTCCTATTGTAGGTTTCATTTTCCAGTCTGTTAGTTGTTTTTATTTTATATGTGTATATGTGCTTCTGTGCTACTTTCGATATTCAAGCTCCCTTGAACCATGGATTCCAAAAATAGCTATCATATTCTAATGTCATTCATTAAAAAATACTATACAGAAAAGACAGTCCAGTGTCTTGCCTATACTTCACAGAAATTATTTTTCCATCCACATGGAAAGAGAAAATTTACATCTGTTAGTTTATTTACAGTCAGATACACCTGAGTGTATCACAAAGAGTCCTCTTATTGAAGCAATTGTCTCCCAGGACCCTAAAATTTTCTTCTGGGCTCCCTGTTCTATAGAATAAATCTTAGCTTCTTGAAGGTACATCTCTACATCCTTGATTTCCTAACATAGCATTTTTTATTGACGTGTTAAATCACATAAATTACAATGTGATGATTTAGAATTATCCTTTCTGAAAAGTACCCTGTCCCATACTAATTTGATAGCAGAAATTAAAACATACCAGTAAATGCTTATATATGGTTCCTTACACCAGGAGGTGTGGATGTGTTTTCCACATAAGGGAAACTTGAAAATAAACAGTTTATATGTACTTAAACATTTTAATGTTGAATATTTTAAATATTCATATGAAAGTTTTAAAATTTTCACTTCAAACACTACTTATCTCACAAATCAATTTCATTTAATTTATAAATCTTATGAGTGAAGATTTGTAATTACTGTTTAAAATTATATGACAATTGAACACCAAAACAATCCCAAAGATCACAGGATGAAGAATCAAATCCTGTAGGATCACCTTGCAAACAACCATACTAGTTGAGTTCTCCCATTTCAAAGATCTCACCCAAGATGCAAAAGAGGTTTTGGTGTATTTTATATATTCCCTGGAAATCTCATACTTTGTAAAATTTAGAGAAATAATTACATAGTATGAAAGAGAACACTTTGGGGAGTTCAGCTATATTTTGCCAATGAGCATTTGTCTTTATCTGTAAGACACGGAAACTGCTGAAAATTTTTAACAACTGCTGACTAAACTTCAGTATTTATATTCTCTATTCTTGGTCAAAGTTTTAACAAATTTAACACTTGTTTTCCTCTGATATGAAAACATTCATGTCTGTGCTCAGTCAGTGGGAAGTTCATCTATCCAGGTAAGTAGGCTGTGACTGCAAAAAAAGCAGATGATACCTCAGGGTGGAATATAAAAATGAAGTAAGCAGACATGCTACTACCACTGAAAATTCTCACAACAATGAAGTACTTCTTGCCTCACAGTTGGTTTCCATGTATTTTTTGACCTGTAACAGTTATATTTGTCACAAACTTGCCCAGTATTCCCTTCAATCTTGTGGTAACAGGGATATTTGGCCAGAGAAACCCATTGTTAAATGTCATGCCTTATGAAGAACCATGTCTTTTGTTTATGTTTTGAGTCTGATTCCAATTTTTTTTACAGTACCTAAATTTTATATTTCCCTTTTAAATATAATAAATGAAGCAACGACCAGTGTAAAACCTTGATTTTACTCAATGTCTAAATGCTAACTTTGATTTGTAAAAACATCTTTAGCAGTGCCCAATATAGCTGTGATTTTTATTTGTAAGATATAAAATTAATACAGACACAGATACATCTTCGTATTTCCTCTTATGTGAAAAAAGAATGAAAGACACTAACTTTTGTTGGTACTGTCCAAGCTCTTAGGAAAGGGGAAAGTGACATATTAAAATTAGACGCACATTGTTTCTACTGGTACAGGCAGGTCTCTTCGAGATGTCAATATTTTATGAACTGGTTTGCCTTGTAATTGGGAAAGCTAGTGATTTAAAAGTAAAATGACAATCAAGCAGTCAATGTGAGAAATTAGGCAAAGTCCATTATATCAGACATGTGCATAATTTATGAACTCTGAATTTCAGCAATAAAAAAAAGAGTCTGATTGTTGTCTCAGGGTCTGATTGAACCTAGATGAAGTGTTTTTCTAGTGATATTGGTAGCTTGCAAATCAGACCTTTTTTGTTCAAATAAGTAATTACAACTACATCTACATAAACAAAGCTTCGGAGAGTTTTGGTTTTTTGTTTGTTTGTTCATTTAATTTGTCAAACATTTTAACTGAATCACGTCTTTGAGAATTCCTAATCCCCAATGAAAACTAAGGGAAAAATAGCTACAGAAATACACACAGCTATCACAGCTACCAGTGAGTGTAAACAGTGGGGAGAAATTCTTTAGGTAACATTAATTGATCTATATCTAAGGCTAATTATCCAGGGTAATTAATACATATTTAAGGTATTTCTTAACAGGACCATACTTAAACAAAGATATAGTTTTGACCATGTGCTGACATACAGTCATGTTTAATAGTCTTCATTTGGATCAAGGACAGTGGAGAATGACAAACACAGATCCAATTTCAGCACAATAAACATGTCTTCTTCTATTGGTTAAATATACGTGGGATAAGAAAATTTTCTTCTATAGAAACATTACTGAAAAGGCAATAATTTTAATACAAACAAAAGACAAAGCAAAAAAAAATCCTGCATCACAAAGAATTTTCGACCCATAAACTGAGGCTTTTTCCCATCTCCACTCTACATTTCTATGACAGTCAACAATATTATTCTGAGAGTATTAAAGAATGTATTTGCAGTCTGTTTCCCAAGAAGAGTGTATTCATATACATTTAGATCTATCTATCCTGCTATATACAGCTATATTTAACCACAATAAAACAACTGAGCTCTCTCAAGTGTTATGCCTTTAAGTTAAACTTTATTGAAATAAAATAAGGAAAGAACAATACATTTTGCATTCTTCAGAAGCCAGTGTTCAATAAATACTAAGTTTTGATCGATTGATACAGTGTCATATTTGACTAAAGAGGTGGGAAAGTTGCTACTGTTGCTTTGTGCTGGCTAGAAGAAGAACACACTATTGATTTTATATGTTGGATGGGCTGTCAGCGTACAGTGCATTGTTGATTTTGACTTTTATAGCCAACATGTTTCCTTTAATTGGATCATTTGTAAAAGAGAGGAGGGTACCTGTTCCCTTCTGACAGTGACTGATTACAATCATTTCATGTTTGTCAATATTTGATAAACCCACGGTTACCCAACAACATGGCGGAAAGCAGCATCTTTATGCATTTTCTTGTTTCCCCTTTTACCTGTTTCTGTTTTCAGTCTTAGCGTAACCAACAAGTTGTGCCAACAATTCTTTTTTCATGTTTTCTTTTCCTTTTTTTCTTTTTTTTTCTTAAATAATTTTCTTACATTCTCAGTTCTTATGGAGCAGGATAAAAAGAGAAAAAGAGAAGGAGAAAGTTTTTACTTTGGGTCAATATCATTGCCAATATATAGAAAAATTCTGCGACACCCATCTACGCCCTTGTCCTTGTTGCTCTCACCACTATTTTTGATGATAGGTGCAGTTCTGTAACCTTGTAACTGAGATTTCAGCTCTCTAATATGCTGAAATGAAAACCGATATCCCTGTATCCTGACATAAACCTTTGTCTTCCTTCTTCTTTTTCACCTTTTTTCCTATTATTATTGGGTTTTTTTCAATATTCTTGATGCAAATTAAAATATTACTACAGAGAGGTCTGGGCTCAGGGAAGAACAGAGATGTGTGCACAAAGCATTGTTATAAATTGTTTGAAGAGAATTCATGTTGGTATTTTAATTGTGTCTTTGATGCTCAGTTCACAGATGGCTGATAATTTCATCTGATGTACTGAACGGTTCTATGTTTTACTCTTGAAAGAGAAGATATATTTACAAGTCAGACTCAATCTTTTTTCTCTCCTGTTTAGTAAAGCAAAACTGTTTTCATTTTCACCTATGTTAATTAGGACCTAGTAATGTAAATATGATGCCATGAGGTCTGTCAGGAAAATTTTCAAGGCACAAAGCGCTGTGAGGTGGAGTGAACACTCCCAGACCACAGGCCTCACATTATAATTTGAACTTTAAGAGAACCCCTCCTGTCAGAAGTGCCTCTTCTGTGATAAGATATCCGCATCCGGGAAAATCCAGAGGAGACGGCAGGTACCTGATGCATTGTTTGTACCTCTGGAAAGCTGCTTTGCAAACACAATGGTTGTTGTGCCTTTCCCTACCATGCGTTCTCTTAGTAAAATGTGTTCAACATCCTTCTTGCAACTAACACATAGACAATAACTATACGGTTGCTTTACTTCGCAAGCCAGGTGCAAAGAAGTCACGTAAAAACATGTTTAGCAGTTTCTACCGCACTTGCCTAGTTGATGGGAAAGATCAGTTACTAAAATTGGTCTGTTTGAGGAGAGGAAAGCAGAGGAACTGGCTTCCTGTCTCCACCTGCTTTGCTCAGAAGAGTATATGAGAAGTACTCTCCCCTGGTGTTCCCAGGATCTGAATACTGAGCACAGCAAATTTCTTGTAATTCTAGGTCCAGCCCTTCTAAGAACCATAAAGACCTCCAAAAAAAAATAGAAGAGAGTCAGATGCATAAGCATCAACTTCGGATTTATTTTAACACAAGCAAAGGGGAAGAAAGGGACTAGTTTCAGAGATTAAAGGAACAAAAGAATTAAAGCCGCTGGCATCAGTGTCAGAACAAAGTCCAAGGCAATGTGTACTCCTGGTAGCTCATCTTTGACCAAAGAAACACAAAAAAACCCTCTCATGTGACAGAGTAACTAGACGAAGAGGTCACCAAACAGCAGGTGATAGAAGAAGTGACTGTGAAAAAAAGAGTGTGAAGCAGTAAATTGTGTCGTAATTCACTCTCTGCCCTTAAATCCCCTTAGAATTAGTAGGCACTTATCCACCAAAATCATGGTACAGTTAAGGTAAGCAGGAACCTGTGAAGTTTAAAACCAAAGATTTTCTCCTCTCCTTCTACTAGAAGGCAGTGACACTCATCTAAATGAACACCATGGATGGCTTGAAACAGTTCCACTCCACTTTATTGGTGTAACCTTCACACCACCACACTCTCTTGATCTCGAAGCACACCTGCATTGACAGATCTTTTGCATATTCATACACAGATTCTGTCCATCTGCAGTGCAAACCCAGACCCCCTTACCCAGTCACCAGCTCAGACTTCGACTCTGGAGTCTGTTCTCCTGCACACTGGTTACTCCACCCTGAGCTTCATCAACAGTGAAGAGCAGCACACTGCCAGATAAGCACTAAGCATCTACTTGCTTATATGCAATCAGCCCCTTTCATTTTCCTTTTTTTTCCTCATGAGTTTTCTTCCCACATCTATCTTGACCACTTCATATTTCTGCTCCAGTCCCCTCCCAAATGAACAACTTGAACCAAATTACTTTTTCCACACTGATCCCAGCTTTACTACATTTATACTTTTAGTATTTTTGATACTGTCACTACTGTAATTTTAGCCTAATATAGTGCTCATAAAGTCACCAAGTCTTGCTAGTCTTACAAGACTACTCCTACAAATGTCTCCAGAACTTCCATTCAATTTTCTGTGAGGACTGCCCTTTTCTCTGTCAGCCCCCTTGACTACCAATGAATTCTAGCCATTCCTCCCAGCACTATCTATGATTTCTCTCAGCTTTCTTGTTCCCTTGTTTGTTTGTTCGGTTTTACTTTTTTTGTTATATCCATCAATTTCTGATGTTCTGTCTGGTAGTTTCTTATGTTCTGTTCATACAGATGAACCTCATGCCGGAGACAAGTTGTATTCCTTCATAACTTAATGGATAAAAATATTACCTTCTTTCTCCACAAGTATATTTTCTGGTTCATACATGCACATATATAGATGCACAGCTATAAGCACATCTATACAAGCATATATATGTATTTGGAATACTCATAACATTGTTCATCTAAATACAACATTGTTCATCTAAATACTTAACACTGTCCTTATATTCACACTACTTATAAAAAAATATTTGAGAAAGAAGATTTTATCCTACCTCATAGTAAGTAGAAAGACTTATGTAACTTCTTGGTATAGCTAGAGACAGAATTCATATCTAGGTCCTTGGCTCCTTGGATCTACAAATTTAAGATCAAATTTGTAATGCAAAATAACAGCTCTAAGTTTTTAAGTAACTGTGAGACACAACTCTTCCCTTGTAAGGAAAACTTTCCTAACAAGGAAGATGGTTCCTTAATAAGAACAGTATTTTAAAGTAAAGTGCTTAAATTATTGTCTAGAAAGAAAAATAAAGATCACTTTTTAGGACAAAAACATTTTAGTCATTAAATCCCTCTTCCACTTTACAAAGAGTCTCAAGAAACATCTAACCTAGCTTTAGAGATCTGCAGTGTAGACCCATTATACATAACTAGTCTTTCTTAATTATCACTAAAAAGAGACAAACATTAATTTCATGAAAGTATGTGGTAAATTCACATCTACTTAGCTGCATCTCCATTTATATATTAGTTTTAGCAATCTACCTTAACTAGTGTGTATCTATTACACACTAAGTGATTTGGGTATTAATGTAAGAGTAGGGAATACGGTTTTAGTTTTCTCCTGAGAATGTCTTTGTGGAGAATGTTTCTTAATGTTTTACTGAACTTTAATACCTTTAAAAAAAATAAGAGACTAGAGAAAGGGAATGTTCTGTAACTTATTTTATTGGGTAATAAACTGGTATGTCAGAGTGTTGGTTCTAATCCCTGTTCTCAAGCTTGGGTTTGTGTTTTACAGAAACAGTCGTCAGATCAAAAGTACCAAGTGGTCAAAAATAGACCTTGTCAGAAACAACACTTTTAAATATGGATTTTTAAACTGTAAAATAACAAACTGAACATCACAATGTCTTATTTTTTAAGTATTCAAAAATTTAACCCTTTTCAGAGTAAAACAGACTGGATTTGGAAATGCACTGCAGTATTTCACGTAGGTGCTTCATTACCTCTTTGTTGCTATGTGCTGAACTTAATATCCAGACCAATTTCATATATAGCTCGTATCCTATATACTAGGAAAAATGATAACTGCTTGTGGATGTTACATATTAATTTAAATCCTTTGTCAATATACCAGCCTTAACTCCCAAAGTTTCCCACACTCAGCTGTTATGAAGCACATGCTCACCAAAAATGAAAATCCATTTATATTTTTATTTTTCAAATGGATATTTTATTGCAGGGTTTTTTTAGTCTTTTTTAAAATTAACATTTTGAGTTGAAAATGCTGAAAAATATAACTATGTATTTCTTTTTTTCACATTAAGAGGAGAAAGCAAACAGAAAAGTGACTCAAACACACCACACACACATTTCCTATCAATTTTGCTTCACTTATTCAATTTTTTTTGGAGGCAGGGGATAGTGATAAAATATTGACTTCTGAGATTTCATTTTGGGTCTACCTGTAAGCAGAATCCAAATAAGTGTTCATCGCATCCTGTGCAGCTCAATAAGATGCTCAGTCAGTCTAGTGGGTCTCACGTCCTGCACTGCACTATCATCTCTATTAAACACACCATTTTGTTAAAGATAGGTGTCCAAAAGGATGATCCCAATTAGGCAGCGATCATTATGAATGAGTACCTGCTATTTTTCCAGCAGTGTGCATTTGTGTCAGATGAAGGGAGAGTTCCATCTCCTGTTAATTTTTATCCCTGATCTAATCCCTGCCACTGTATTCAGGTCCCCTCATCCGTTTTAGGTCCTTCTTATTCCCACCAATACCTCTAACCAAAGTATGCGTGACTGCTAATATCACACCTTAATTGGAAATATTAGGACGATAGCCTAACCTTACTCTTTCAAACATCCTGGGTGAAATTTCTATTGGAACAGATCTGCAACTCGTCACACTCTTGCCAGAATTTTCTTTTTGAAAAACGCAAGTGAGCTTGCAAAAACACTTCGACACAAAATATCACATAAACTCTCCCTCATACATTTTCTTTTAAGGACCAAGTAATTTTTACTCATATCAATCACAACGTGAAATAGTAGCTTGTCATCTCCCCTTTTAGTGTTCCAACCCAAAATTATACATGGGCTGACATTAATGGGACACCAAAATTTAATGTCATATTGGTAGTGGGTATTGAAAATGTTTTGATATGACAGATGAATTACCTATTGCAGCAACCTTCATTGACTTTACCTAACTACATCTGGCTAAAGGGAAAAAATAAAGGGCTGCAGGCAACTAATTTTAAACATATTTCATTACTTCCCTCCCACAAACCCATCCCAAAAGGCTGTATGACCCGTGCCAGCAGCTCAAGATTTTAAAAACTATAACCACTTCTCAACTGTATGAGAAGTCAATTCCTCAGTCTCCTGGTAATTTCTGGTGACCTGTGCACAATACTCCTGTTGACTGAACAAGACAAAACAGACCAGATATGGCAGGTTGGATCCTGAGACTTCAGTGTCTGTATCGACATATTCATAGTACTTGGTAAAAACAAATAGCTGCTAAGTTGAAAGTGCGTTATAAAGATGCTGCACCTAGTGAGCTTCAGCTAGAACTTATTTCCATAAAAGCTGTCTTAACTGAGCTTTATATTTAGGTTGCTGTCTAATGTTTCCTAAATAGAGACAGAAGTACAATTCAGTCAGTCAGCAGCCCTTATCCCAAAGTTTCTGATAATCAGAAACAGAACCCAAATACTCTGCAAATTTGTCCAGGGACATTTTTTCAGTTACCTCCAGAAAATTAACATAACAGTTATTTTCATACGATGATTATTTAGTTTCTTATCTGACCTGTCTGTATATTAGGAATAAGACTAAAAGTCTCTTGGCACCAGTCAGAAAAAAGTAAGGAAGTAAACCAAAATAATTTCTAACAAACAGATAAACCAGTTTTGCTTTGCATTTGAGACTATCTCAAATTAGTATGAATATTGACTGAAATCTCTTCTTTTTTGTGGTTTTCAATCTGAACTCTTTACCTGCTTAATGATTTTTTACGTCTATTTTGAAATTCTTCATAGAAGGAAACACAAGAGACAGATGTTTAAAGAGAAAGACTGGAATTTGTTGAAGTTATCCAGTTAATTTTCCCTGGAATCAAAGCAGGCTGGAGTTTTTATTTAGTTTAAGTCCATATTTGTAACTATTAGCATGTCAGCAAAATTCCCCTTCCCTTTTCTTTGAAATCCTTGCTTCTTTCATACCCACTCTTTCTAATAAAAAATTTTTAGAGACATAGAACTATACTAACTATGAAATTAATCCAAGTCCTGGCATTAGACAAACTTAATGTGTCGATCACAAAAACATGGGGAAAACCGAAATAAATGTCAGGTCTACCTAATTAGATTGCATGTCCTGTTAACTCTAAATACAAACTTTCAGCTGTCTTTTACTGTTGAATTGAGCTTCTTAAAGGATTTGAGGTTTTTTTCCTTCTTAACTCTGTGCTGAATTTCTCCATCATGAGTTGCAGTTTGGGAAAATGTTACATGGATAACTGAGACCATCCTTTGCCAGAAGAGTTCTTAAGTATATGCCTAATTTAAAGAACATTATGATTTCTACATACTAGGAAAATGAATTTATACTGTGATGAAGAAAGAGTAGATAATAGTAGTAGTAATAATAGAGTGATCAGTAGTGGTAGTGATGGTAGCAATAGTACTATTTATGATACCAGCAACACAGGAAAAGAGTTGGAAAATTCTTGAGAATTTTAGCCCCCTGCCAAAGAGTGGTCTTAACTAGAATATATGCTGTCATACGTAAGTTTGTTTTGTTTTTAAAGGAAAGGTCTTTCCAATCTTATGCACTCCGTGTTTCTTGAATAATAAATGCCACAATGGCTTGTTTCTAACTATGTCATTTTTCCCTTTCATCAAAACATTGCAAAGTTGAATCCTGTTACTAATGATAAATAGATAATTTTTACATACTTGGATTTTGTAATTTCCTTATGCTGTCCATCTGTAACTATCAAAATCACATTGTGCTGCACTGTAGCTATGACAAGGATTTGGAATCTGACATTACACATCTGTCACAATGGCCCTGGCATCCAGGTCAATCTTGTAAAAAAATCTGATGCAGGTAGTTAGCAATTATTTGAGACAAAACAAGAGAAGTCATGCACTAGAAAAGCTCATTTCTCTAAACAAACAGTAGAAAACAGTTGGATGGTCAATTTAAGAGCTATTATCAATTTGATGATAGTATAAATCCAAGCGAAAATAATCACAACTTATATGTCCCAGTCTGGCTGGACACTTACACAGTACATATTCACCTGTAAGTCCTGACTCAGAAGAATTTTCCATTGGTTTGTTTAGTTTATTTTTTTTTATGTGCAGCTGACAAGCTGGTTTTATGTGAAACAAAGGCCTGATTCTGCACCTCATTGTGCATATTTATATGATCAATTCTTTCATGCTCTACCAAAGGATGTTAAATATGATTAAGCCTGAGGATCCTCTATTCATGCACAACTCCATAATCTCCATTCTTGAAATATCCCATATAGTGTCCAAAAAGAGAGAGGAGGCTGAACAAGTACCTAGTTATTTATCAGAGAGAATTTATCATTTCTACTACTCCCTACACACTGTGTTTTAGCCTCACACCTGCAGACATTTGTGACTGGTTCTTTTTTGTCATTTTAAAGTTAATTAAACTATTTTCTTACACATCTCTTTCCACAAAGCCAAAAATGTCCCATTAGTGTAAACAACATGGAACTCAAAACCTGATTTATTTCAACAGACTTGTAGACTTCAGCTTGTGTACAAATTTATAACTGACTGGTTAAAAAGAAGATGCACATAATGTATGGAATGAACTGTTTCAAATTTTTTTTATCCTTTCCTTGCTGCTATAATTTTTATATCTCATTTTACCTCTGTAATTAAGACAGGTCTGGTAGGTATTTAAATTAGCCTGGCTTTCATCTCTATCACACATTCATTTCAAAACTTTTATGAATATTTAATAGAGGTTTTATAATTCATGGTGATGTGATGAACAGCCTTTTGGCCGTTAAGTCAATTGACAGAGGGGAGGGGGGGAATAAAAAAAACAAACCAAAAAAAAACCCCAAACCCTCCTCTCTTCAGGCAGAAATAATAACGATTCTATTTCTGTTCCTAGATTGGTGATTATACAGTCACCTGTTTTCACATTAAACTTTGATGATAAATTACTCAGCAACCATGATAATATCAGAAGTTTTACCGGCCAGAACAAATTGCCAGTAATTGCTTGCATGATAAAGGGAAAGAGCTGTTTCCTGGTCCTTCTGTCCTTCTCCTTAGGGAATATTTGCTACCCCGCAATCAAACTGCTTCTCTCCATATATATTTCTTTCTTTTTCGTTTTCTTTTTTTCCCCTATGCTCTCTCTCTTTTCCTTTCTTCCTTTTATTTTCTTTTTTGTTTCATTTCAAACCATTTCAAAGGCGACTTTCTCAGCCTTTTAAGAATATATTAACATTCCATTAACATTATCACGCTTTTTGCATACATATCTAGAACACAGACCAGAAAGACCAGTTGAGTTTCAGATAAACTTGGCTTCAAACAGGTTCTTTTATTTATTTACTTACTTTTTTTCAGTGCTCTCAATAAATACTTTAAAGCTCTATTTGGGTGGCTTATTGCCAATAGATTTTCAAGACTAACAAAGGATATAATTGTAAAGCACGTATTTAGTACAGAATTTTTTACAGAGAACTGGCTGTTATTATTATTACCCTCATCATCTGTGATAAATCACCACACTAAATCACCACTGCTGTTCTTATTGTTGTTATTGTTATCATTACTGTAGTTTTGCAACTATTATGATTATAATTTTTCCTATCAATGTCAAAATTAGAAACATTGTCAAGATCAGAGCTCTCTTTATGGTAGATTTCTTAAAAGTACACAGCATTAATATTTCCCTACTGTGATTAATAACAAACAACAGTTGCTGAACTGGAACAATCTATCTGTGTCTTCTGGACAATAGTTTAATATGGTACTGCCTCTTCTGGGAAGTCTGTACGAGCTCCAATGCTGGCAGCAGGAGACCTTCATTGATGCAACGGTGATCTGCTCGGACCACCACAGCTGTCCACTTTCAGACCCAGCTAACGTTTCTGCAACATGTGCATCTCCACCATAAGTCAGCAGCTTGTAATGTCCCTTAAAAGCACAAGCTACACAAAAAATACAATGTAATGTGTGTGCATCATATGTTTGTATAATAAAGAGGAGGATTTTCCAGAGGAAGGGCAGGTTGTGGTGTTTTCCCTGTTCTTTTTTATTCCTTACGCTCCTGAAGGATTAACATTTTATAAGGACTCAGAAACAAAGATGCTGACCACACTCACAGAAAAATCAATTTAGCTCAGCGGTGTTTGAATAGTACTGATGACTATATTATAACAATTCATATATTTATAATTACACATATGTCATGTTGAGCTGGTTTACATTGAATCAGACTGGATTCCCTGACCATAAATAATCACTTTTTCTCAGTAGCAAGAGGTCACTCGAGTGGCAGGCATCTACATATTTTGCATGTTTGTGTAACGCAGAGTGAGAGATGTGCAAGCAAGAACAATAGATCAATTATGAAACCACTTCCTAGTTATCATAGAGTATGATTTTACTCAGTAAAAAAGTGTAAATGAGAAATTTATTCAGCAATATTATTCAAAGCCTTTGGA
Organism: Dromococcyx pavoninus; assembly: GCA_033558185.1. Classification (NCBI taxonomy): domain Eukaryota; kingdom Metazoa; phylum Chordata; class Aves; order Cuculiformes; family Neomorphidae; genus Dromococcyx; species Dromococcyx pavoninus. The sequence continues at coordinate 1,401,253 of JAUMJL010000034.1, read as the reverse complement.
TTTCACTAGTGCACCATAAATAAAAAGAGGTCTCATTGAATAACTAAAGTTTGTGTCTCTTTTCTTTGCAAGTTCTGTTAAGTTTAATGTAACCTAAAATTCAGTAGAGGTCAATCTGGACATGATTATTTGTAACTTAATGGAGTAAGGGGTTATATTAATCATTGATATTTCTAACTTCAAAATTCTTTTTCTTCAAAGGAATCTTCAGATCTAAAAGGGGAGGGGGGTGCGGAGGAGGGAAGTGTTGTCATGCAAAAGTGAGTCCATAAACATGAAGGCCTTCTTTCTATTGCTTTTAATGTGTGAACACAATGCCATTCTCTAGCTGGCAAGTACCCAGATGCTTTCTTCTTTATTGCTGGCTGGAGCGCCTAATAGACCTAAACTAACTGCAAACAGGACCCGAATGGATTTTAGCACATTTAGTTCTTGAATAATTTAAATAATTTGATTTCAGTGATGTGGGATTGATTCAAATAAGCAAATGTTTACAGGATTGTAGATGTGAAAAGGCTATCCATCTAAGATTTCAGACTATTTCTCCTTCTATAATTCTGATTTCTTTTTGATATTATAAATCTTGATCCTGCAAATCTTTATACATATGCTTATCTCTAAGCACGTGTTTTCACATTTAATATAATCTTAGAATCATATAAAAATATGGCTTTACAGGATCAGAAGACACTATCTAAGTCATCTGTCTGTCCTATGGCAGGATCAGATCTTCCTCCATCGTTTTAATAGAAGACTGTTTGAATAATTCTTAAAGAATTCAATGGTGGAGTCTCCACAGCACTCCCAAGCGCTGATTTCAGTGCTTCACTCTCCTTTTCATTGGAATGGTTTATCTGATGTCTAGCGTGAATCTTCTTGCTGAGCTTTTAAGCCCAGTCCTTATCTTACACAGTGAACAAATTATTCTCTTCCTTTTTCCATTTTTATATTGAGGCAATCTCTTCTGTCCCTCTCTATTCTCTGTACAGAAAACAGCTATTTATTTCAATTCATTCATTTTTAAAAAGCCGAGAATTGAAAACAACAGATGTAATGAATTAGTAAAACTAAGCTGCAGGAGTTGAAGGATGGAAGGATTAGTTTATATGTCTTCTTTACAATACACCTTTCTACATGTAATTCCCATATAATTCCAAGTTTTTACACCTTTTTTTTTTGCAACTCAATTGACTATAAAGCGATATCTATTTCCTAAAGACCAGAAAATCACATATTGCATTGTTCCCCTTGCTATATTTAGGTAACACTTCAATGCACTTGTCCATCTTGCTACACATTTCGTGGCTGAATAAAAATGAAAAGCCTTTTTTAAGTTTTAAAAAGAAATAGTTTAAAAGTTTAAGATTTTTAAAAAATTCACTAGTTTGTCAGAATTATTATAAATTTGAATCATGACCTACAGCAAATTTGTATTCCTCTTGGCATACTGTATGGGATCTGAAAGGTAAAAAGAAAAGTTTCTACAATTATGTCAGCAGCAAATGCAAGGTTAGGAAAAATGTTGGCCTGCTGCTGAATTGGCGTGGAGATCTAGTGACAGAGAGCAAGGTAAAGGCAGAAACATTCAGCACTTTCTTCGCCTCATGTCTTTATTGGTAAGACCAGCCTTCAGGAACCCCAAGTCCTTGTCATCAGAAGGAAGGTTTGGAGTAGGGAAGACTTACTCTCCATGGAGGTATATTTGATTTTTCAACATTTTAATAGACTGGACATACACAAGTCCACGGAACTTAATGAAATTCATCCACAAGTGCTGAATGAACTGGTCAATATCATTGCAAGGCCACCCTTGATAGTCTTTGAAAGATTATGGAGAATGGAAGAAGTTCCCAATGATGGGGAAAAGAAAAACATTTCTATCATCAAGACGGTCACGAGGAGGATTCAGGGAATGATAAACTGAAAAGTCTCTGAAAAAGTGGCGGGAACAATTAATCTTGGAAACCATTTCCAAAAAAATAAATTACAAAAATGTGATCAGAAGTAGTCAGATGTATTTCAGAGGCAGAAATCAAGCCTGACCAATCTGATAGTCTTTTTTATGAGAAGGTGGGTGAAGTGACACAATGTTATTTATCTTGACTTTAGAAATGCTTTTGGTGTCATTTCCCTTAAAATATCCTTAGACAAACAGATGAAACACAAAGTCAGTATGTGGAAATCGGAGTGACTTGAAAGTTGGATCAAAGGGTTATATACTCATGAGGAGTAGCTGAAGGAACCGGGATAGTTTAGCCTGGAGAAGAGGACACTGAAGGGAGACCTTATTGCTCTCTACAGCTACCCAAAAGGAGGCTGTAATGAAGTAAGTGCTGATCTCTTCCCCCAAGTGACAGATGATAGGATGATAGGAAATGACCTTAGCTGCACCAAGGGAGGTTTGGATTGTATATTAAGGAAACTTTCTTCACTGAAGGAGTGGTGAAGAAGTGAAACAAGTTGCCCAGGGAAGTGATAGAGTCACCATCCATTAAGGCATTCAAAAAAATTGTGAATGTGACTCTTTGGGACATGGGATAGCAGGCACGATGATGTTGGTCTGACAGTTGGGTTTGATGTCTTTTCCAGCTTTAATGAATCTTTATTATCATGAAATTTTTCTGGAAGTCAGTCACTAGTGGTGTAGCCCAGGTGTTCATCCCCTTTCTTCCATACTGCTAAATACCTGTTAATGATGTGGTGTTGATGGATATGTTGCCCTTCAGACAGAACTCAACAGGCTAGAGAAATGGGCAGACAGGAATCTCATGACATTTAAAACAGGAAAGTGACAGGTCCTACACCTGGAAAAGAGTAATTCCTTATGTACCACCACAGGATAGGGAACAACCAACAGAGAAGCGGCACTGGAAGGAAGGCCATGATGGTCCTGTTGCCACTAAGTTGACCATAAACCAGCAATGTGCTCTTGTAACAAAGGCCAACAGCCTCCTGGGCTGCATTACGCAGAGGATTGCCAGTAGGTCTAGGGTGATGTTCCCTCCTTTCAGCTTGGCATTGGTGTTACACATCTGGACTTCTGTGCTTAGTGCTGGGCTCTTCAGTACAAGAGAGACATGGGAATAGCCAAGGGTGTTCAGTGAAGGGCCACAAAGATAACCAAGTGACGGGAACACCTGCTATACCAAGAGAGGCTGAAACAGCTAGGACTGTTCAGCCTGGAGAAGTCTCATGGGGGATCTTACCTGTGTGTATAAATATCTGACAAAAGAGAGTAAAGAACCAGACTCTTCTCAGTGGTATTCAGGGACAGGAAAGGAGGCAGCGTAAAGTGAAGAAAAGTAATGATATCTGAGTTGTACTGCTCATCAATTATTCATTCTTCCCTTGTAGTCCTCTTTTCAAAAAAGTCATTACACTAGCACAGAAGGAAACTCTCCTATGTCTGCTACGTATTTACAAATTCTTAAATTTTGTATGATTTTTTTTTCTTAGAACTTTATATAGCCTGACTAACTTATCAGTCTTGCCCTTATTCCTCAGTATTGTTGCTGAATCCCAATTTTTAAACATAATTTCAGATCTGTGGCAATGATTACTGAAAGTGATATGATTTAAAGAACAAAATCTTTTTTGAACACTTTCAAATACCTTGATTTTCAAAGGATGTTCAGAACATACTAAAAAACAGATTTTCTATCTCATCTGAAATACCTTCAGAGAATACCTGTTTTTGAACAGCTTCTCATGTCGTACAGGGGTTTGAAATCATTATTATTATTATTCCCATAGTAACATTTTTGTGTCCATTGAAATTCAAAGACTTGTGCAAATATATAAAGGCAAAAAGCTGAACCTTAACATAACCCAAACAGGATAAATTGAAAAATTTAATATTTGATTTTTTTTTTTAGTGGAAGAAGAGAAACTCTAAAATAAATGAGACATTCTGGATGTTATTTCTTTCTTCACATTAAAAAAAGATGTTTTTCTAACATGAATGAGCACAGATTATTCTACAAAAACCAAATAAATAACGTGTTCAAAGGGAAATCAAGTCTATATTTTGAGAATTACTTTCTCATATGTAACTTTATAAAGAAAGGCATCTGGTAATGTAGGTACGTTAACACAGTTCTGAGCTCTTCATTGACACGTTCCATTACTCTGGGGAAGTCCTATCATATTTTCTTTCCTTTATTTCTCCGTAGTGGTATATTTTGTCTTAACTTACTAAGGTGCAATATGGACATATAAAATAGCGTTCTCAATATTTACAGACTGAAAGGCTTACACACAGGGACAGTGTCCTCCCTGAAACATGCAGTATGTTCTCTATGTCTGTCTACCTGTCTGCCTTTATCTGTATCTCACATATACACACATATCCAAAACCTAAACCACCTCATTCCTTTTTTTTTTTTTTTTAAGCAGACTGGAACTCAAAAGAGAACAACAGGAATTCATATATACATGGGCTTTTTTTGAAGGGGGACTGATTTTTCTTTCTTGTTCTTTCCTCCTTTGTATTTTGTGCCCTCCTGACCTTGCACATGGACTTTCCCACTGATTCTCACAATGTTCAGTTTCCTCTATTGACTACATGAAAAACCTCAGCACTCGAGGTGATAGGACTGTTCCACTGATATCAGTCTCCAACTATTTTGGAAATCCAAGGTCTAAAATGATCTCTCAAATAAAGGGTTTACACAGTAAGTCATCTTTTCTGAGATTTTCCATAGTAAATATCACGGTAACCTCTGGCTGTAGGAGAGCAGGGCGTTCGGTAAGCAAATCAGAGAGATGGAATGGACCCCAGCAAAGACAGCAGCAGGTCTTTCAGAGGTTATAGTTCTCGCACTTCCTTTCCTCCAAGTATTACACTGCTTCAGAGGAAACTACTTCTTAAACAATTTCTATGACACTTACTTTTCTCCATATCCAGGAACAATTTCATCCCTGGTCCAGCCTTTTCTGGACCAATTTTATGAAGATTAATACAAGGTAAGGAAGACTTTCCCCTGCAACATTTGTGTTATTGTATGGAAACATTGGTCTTCTTGTGATAATTCATATTTTGTCTCGGGCACCTTTAACAAATTCGTTAACTCTAAGTGACAACTGTTTAATTTTGGTTTAAGATTGTGAATACAAAACAAAGCATGCTGGTATGTAACGTGAATTTTAATGATGTCACAGCACTAGTAAAAGATGAGGAAGATAATTTAATTTGCTTTCTCTCAAAGGTCAGTTCTCTTGAGATGAAATTTTCCCTGAGGGTGTCAATGCCCCTCACTCTTTCTCTTTCTTGCTTTTTCTTGTTCCTTGGAAAGTGAATATTTATATTTAAAAAGAAAAGTATCTGGGATTTTCTCCTGGTTTTGTGTTGTTCTTTTGGAAAAGCAGTGTCAAAGAGGAAAAAAAAAGAATCCCAGATGTTTACTTTTTGAAATCCAAGACCATAAATATGCTTCTTGGTATTTTGCTTACTTATGTAACCTGAGCAGTTAAGCATTGAATGGAATCTGGAAGCACAAATACAATAATTTTCTGGAATCTTTTTACATGTGCGCCTTTGAATATGGCAGTGGGGAATAGATGATAATAAGGAATGAGATTATTCCATTTTTCTATTAGACATAAAGAATTTGCTTTGGGAAGGTATTAACCATCTCTGGCAAGTGGTAAGTTTGATTCCAGCCAGTTTGATTTTACAGTACACCATTTTGTAAGAGATCCTTAAAACTTCAAAGCCCAGGGATCAAAATAATATCTTTTATTTTTATGTCAATCAACATATCTGAACCACAGTAAATTAATTTATAATTATTTTACAGCCACTGTTTGGGGTTTGATAAACTTTACCATACAAAATAACCTACTGGTATCTTGGGAAAAACTAGACACTAATGCTTGGATTCATCACATGTAAATAACTGTGGGCCAGAAATGCTTTCTTTTAATGATTTGTCACCTCATTAGGACAATATTATTTAGATTGGCTCTACTTAGGGGCAGCTATATTCGGACTGTCCTGAGTTGTTCTTTGTTTTGTAAGGAGACGTTGCAAAGTTACTTAATGTATAATAGATGAGAGCACTATAAATGCGATGGTGAAATAAATAAATACAACTTGGATCATCTGAATGAAGGCTGGTTTAACTGAAATTAAATAGGAAGCTAAATAAACTAAGAACAATAACAAAGAATCTTTCCAAAGTACATTTTCTTATGAAAGAGACTAGCTGGACTGAGGAAATGAGGAACCTGAATGAAGAGCAACTCTGGAATTCATTCAAGTTTTATGGTTTGAAAAAAAAAGGAAGAATCTATCTCCCTAGAATAGGGGTTAGGATGTAAGAGGAATAATGACAATAAGTAGAGATGGGTTGAAGAAATAAGGACTTGAATAATCATCTCGAGGGATTTAAGGTTAATTAGAGAATGTAAAATACAGGACTTGCAAAGGAAAATGAACTGAAGCTGGCTCAAGTGTGGAGCAGGTTTATTACAGTGATCAAAACGACAGAAAACCTGTCATAGGAGAGGACATGAGAAAACAAGGTTTGTTTGCCCAAGAAAAATGAAGACTTAGAAGGATATGATGGTTGTCTATAAATAAATGAAGGGAGAATTCACCAAGGAGAGACAGCTATTTAAGCTAACACCACTGTTGGCATAAGAATAAATAGGGTAGGTTGGCTGTGAACAAATTTAAACTGAAAAGAAAATGAAGAAGATTACAAATTGCTAGAGCAGTGAGGTTTCAGAAGAGCGTTCTAGTGAGGGTGATGGGGAAAACAACCCTTTCCAGTGAGGAAAACAGTAAATTTATGCAAATAATTATACTGTATAGAGTCTATACGGGCAGAAGACTGCTTTTCTTTATCAGAAGGTTTCTTCTTTTCTGTATCCCCATGTTTCTACTGGGGAAATTAATGACAACGGAATAAGCAAAACTGTTGGTAAAAAGTAGCACATGGCCATGTAAAAAGCATTATTTGTATCAACTAATTATTTAAATATTGCATCCTAAATTCTGGGATTTTTAACTTCTATCTGCTTGACTTACAACTTTAAGAGTTTTCATTTTTTTCCGGGGATTTTTCTTGTGCTTTATACTAGAAGAGTAAAACATTAAAATCTTTGTGGAAAAAAAAATACAAATAAAGCATCCTACCATCAACCTGCTTACAGTCCTATTTGCAAAAACATCATGAGCATTATATACATACCAATACTACGTATTTTTGGAGATATGTTCCACATACCAATTTGCTGTTGAGTCATATGTGTGCAGGGATGCAGAGCCAGATCTCAAACCCCTTGAGAGTACTGCCTATCCGAGCTCTTGGTGAGACTGTCAGAATGATATCTAACATATATGCTTTCAGATACTTCTATTTGTGAATCTGAGATTAAGGTAATGTGTTTTTCTGATGTTAGTTTATGACATAAAGACTAGTTGTTAAGTAATTCCTGGTAGTGCTAGCAAATAGTTGTTAAGTAATTCCTGGTAGTGCTAGCAATAACAGCAACTACTTTTTAGAAACAATCTAATGTACATGTTTGTTTGTTTTTCCAAAATCAGTGTTAAATAAAGCCTGATAGGGTTAAAATCTTTGATTTAATCATCTATTTAGGGAAAAGAGTTAAGTAAATCCGGTCCTTTTCAGAGGAGAGTTTTTTGTGGGATTGGTTCTTTTTCCTTTTTTTCTTTTCTTTTCTTTTCTTTTTCTTCTTGGGAGAAATATCAGGCTTACACGGTAAGCCAAATTCATAACTGTCTGACTTTGCTCATGCCTACGACAAATCTTTTCTTCCAACTCTGTTAATTTTGCCTATCTAAAACTCTGATGCTTTGATACAACAGTCACTCTTGCTTTCTTTCCTTTTTTCCTCCCATTGTCTTCATTCTTTCTTAGCCTAATACTCACACATCCTTCCTCCTGATCTACCTTACCTCCTCTGTGGTTTGTTTTATGCTATAGTTTGGAAAATTGCAAAAAACACCCAAAAAAGAAAAAGTTGGCAAACAAGTTTGGATAAACAGGAATAATTACAAGATCTGGATGTTTTCTCCTACATGCATAAGCCTGTTCTCTAAAAATATTATAACATCAGAAATTATTTATTTCTCATTTCTGTCAAGCCTCCTTCCCAGAACTCAATTTTTTTTTTTTATTTTTTTTTCACAGAAATGAAGGGTAGTATACACACAAATGCACATGGGCACACATGTGCGCATATACGCATGCAAACATTTTTCAAGCAAAACAAAAGGATCTATACTGGAACAAATATTATTTAATATCTTCGTCAATGACTGTATCACAGTGGTATATAGTACACCCTCAGTAAGTCTGCAGATAAGACCAGGCTGACTGGTGCAGCTGGTTGATTTGAGTGAAGGGGTAACATCAGAGGGGCTTTCACACTTAGTAGTAGGTTCATGTGAACCTCATGAGGTTTAGTAAGGCCCAGTACAAGGTCCTTAGTCTGGGGCAATCCTCAATATAATATAGACGCAGGTAGAAGCAGGGGCGGGGGGAGAGTGTGATTCAATGGAGAGCAGCCTTATGGAGAAGGACTCGGGGATAATAATGGATGAAAAGATGGATATGAGCAAGAATTTTTCTGCTTAAGAAAAAAAGCCAAAGACTTGTTAGAGTGGGTGCAGAAAATTACAGAAGGCTAGAACATCTCTCCTATAAGGAAAAGCTGAAAGAGTTGGGTTTTGTCAATCTGGAGAAGTGTCCAAGGAGATATTATTGTGGCATTTAAGTATATAAAGGGAGTTTAAAAGAAAAATAGAGACTTTTTTATCAAGGCCTGTAGTGATAGGACATGGGGCAGTAGTTTTAAACTGAAAGGGGATAAATTTAGATTGGACATAAGGAAGGCTTCTTATTGTTATGAGGGTAGTGAGACAGTAGAACAGGTCACCAAGAGAAGTTGTATGAGCTCTATGTTCAAGATTAGGTTCGATGAAGTTTTGAGAAAACTGATTTAGCAAAAGAGGTCCCTGCCCATGACAAAGGGTTGAACTACATGATCTTTAAGGTTCTTTTGGACCCAAACCACTGCACGATTTTGCAATTCTATGAAAAGAACCACTTTGAGATTTATACAGTTGAATAGGGCAAAACCTGTAAGTTTTGACTTAAAAATGTATGAAAAATCCACTGAAAAACTCACAGCAATTTGTCAGAAATATACTCCACTCCTTTGAGATTTGGGAGGGTATTTTGCAGATTTGTATTCTGTTTGGCTGTTTTAGGGGTTTTTAATCAGTACTTTTTAAAATTTTATAAGATTTCATGAGTTTTTTATACACTCTTCAAGTTTCTTCAGACAACATTTCCATTAACATGTGACATCCAACTTACGCATATGGCAGATCTATTGTTAGTTTCACAATGTCATCAGTGTTTTGAAAGGATAAAATAAACATTAATGGCAGACTGAGAAGTGCACAGCTAAGCACACAGTAAATGTCTTACATGCTGCCATTGAAATCCCTCACAGACACAGAAAAGCTATCCAATTTTTAAGAAACCGAGAGGAAATAAGGACAAAATAGAAGTAAAATCTGCCTCTGCCTGTTCCTGTATTCAGCTGCTGGTACTGAACATCACACTGAATCCCACATCCTGATTTTCATACACTCAGCTCAGCTTTTGTGTGTCATGCATGGAAGGGGGCAGCAAAAGTAAGGAAACAATGTCTGGTAATGCTCAGTCTTTACCCATTTTTGTGACTCAGCTTCCTCTGTTCTACTGTAGAGACTTAATGGTAAGGAGGACTCAGAGTTGTCTTTAAGCTGAAGAAGTGAATTTTACATTTTACAAACCTGAGAGGTAAAGAAGAGGATAGAGTGGATCAATGGGAATGTGATCTCCTGCAGAGCTTTTGAGCTTTTGTCTCCCTTATCATTTTTTTCTGTATATAAACTGTTCCACAACCTCTTAAATATACTGCTCCATCCTTCCAAACTCATTTCAAAAATCCAGTCTCTCCAGTCTGTGTCGTGCTAGACAGAAAACATTGAATAGGGGATTTAGTTTGGTATGGAAAATATGGAACTGCACCATGTTTATTGTTTACTACAGCTCATGACAATTTCCCTTCAAATCCCGTACTTCTAAAGTAATAATGACAGATATGCTCCATTGTTCATGATATGAAAAATCCACTGAAAAACTCACAGCAACTTTTGGTTCCATTGTCCTGCCTCCTCCCTCCTCATGCTACTTGCCCTGTGCCGGTGTCTCTTAACTTGGCCTTGTAACATTTTGTATGTGTCAAGTTCCAGGTATCTGCAGCCCTGAGAAGTCTGAATAGCTGTAGGTAATTATCCTTAATTTACAGACCAAGGTTAACCACAATACATGCAGTCTTGAAGATAACAGGTCTGCAGGGGTTTGTAAGACCTTCCAAGATTGTTAAAGTCAGGATTTTAAGCTCTGCTGCTCTTCTCCTTAACTAAGGGGCTGGACATTGAATAAGATCTTGAATTTACATTTGTCCCTTAAAAGGTCCGCAAGACAATGACAAAAATTAAGTAGTCTGCATGCTTTCAGAAGGAGAAGGGTTGTATGTTTTTCAGTTATGGTGTGTCTTTGCTTTGCAGTGGAACAGGTGGAAAGGTATTATACTAAAATTTCTCTCAAGGCATGGGAGAACTCTAAATGATCAACCAACACTACATTTATGGTAGCAGATGAATGTTCCAAAATCCTTTTTTCTGGCACTCGGGCCAACTGGTACAAACAACCAGCATCTCTACTACTTAATTCCTTAGTGTGCATAAAGATTAGAGTTAGAAGTACTTAACTCTTTTGGTTTTATTCGGTCTGGCTGTTAAATTAGCAGACCAAGACAATGAAGTACTAACTTGTTTTCATCTCTTGTAGGTATCTTTTTGGGGTTGGTGTTTTGGATTTTTTTGCAACATGGAAACAGGAAGGCAACTTGGTTTTGTGGCTCAAATCACAATTAAACTCTTCTGTCTATGTCAAACTCCACATACATTTCAGTGCAAACTAAGTTGTTTTCCTCAATTTTCACATACTAACCTAAAATGTTCAATTCAGTTGCCTCAGACAGTAGAAAGAGACACATATTTGCAGGGGACTGTTCAGACCACAGGTTCCAAACAAAGGAGCAGCTATGATGAATCCAGTCCTGAAGTTCACCAGTATCTCAGTTTGTTGTCTGGAAAATTGAGGAAGTTTTTGTTTGATTTTTTTTTTAATCATCACTTGCACAAACAGGGTAGAATTTGTAAAACATAGAATAGGTATTTTTTCCCTACAACGACTTTCTAGTCCATTTTGATTAACATTCCTGTTGTTTATGTGCATAAAGAAATGCTGCCAAAGAATTGCTACAAGGCAAAGACTGAAAGTAAGCAAATCAGTAGCATCCTGATCGTAACATTATCTTTCAATTTGTGAAACTGTTAATTTTTTCTAAAATAGACAAATTTTGCTGGTGATTCTTAAATCAAACTCTCTGCTTTATATCATTTAACAATCTTTACTATTTTTTATAAACTTCTTTTTACATACACTATATATGTAAATAAATTTTGTTAACTGCTCTGATATCTGTATTTAATGATGTGTGAATAGTTCAGCACAAAAACCCCAGATCTCCATGAAGACAGTTTGGAGTCACTGAAAGCTAAATAGTCTGTCTATCTTTTGTCCATCTGATTCTTTCTGCTAATACAGCACTTGCTCACAAAATAAGTATGAAGAAAGAAATGTTGAATGTGTGGATTGCAGACAGCCTGTTCCTGACTGAGGTGAAGAGGAGCTGCATCACCATTTCAACCACCATTCTTACCACCTGCAGATATAAAAAATGAAATCTTGTCACGTATGACAAAGAGAGATTCATGCTTACCTTTGTCCATGAAAGAAAGACAAGAAAAGTAAGGTTGGGATGGAGATAGGGAAAGAACTAAAGAAAAGTTTTTTAATAAATTCAATTCCAGATATCATGCAGATCCATAAAAGAAATGCTACATCCAGCAAGACACAGACAGTCACTGTGATCAGTTAAGCTTTTTGTCCCCCAAAAAAGTGGAGACAAACAAACCTCCCGCTCTTAAGGCTCAGGCTAAGCTTTTGAACACACAGAAATGGGGAGACAAATCCTATCAGAAGGGACATAAGGGTCAGGATTCTTCAAATTAAACATAAACACAACAAAGACACTGAATCTCAAGTTAAGATACTCTTTGTTCCCATTAAAGGCAATAAAGGGAAACAAGCACTTATAATATGTATCACACTTGTCCTTAAGAAGATGTTTAAATAAATCAGATGTAGACAAAACTGGAGGGGTCAATCTATTTTCTTTCTCTGCTAACCATGGAGCTCACTCAACTAGATTACATTACGCATCTGCCTTGCAGATGTAAGATTATAGAGGAGTGACTCCAGTGTAGAATGTCTTTTCTACACACGGGAAGAGCAAGGCTGGAGATATCTCCAAGTTACCTGGGACATGACTTAATCCATGCTGAGCAAAAGGAAGGGACAGTTGAATCCACATAGAGCACCAAGCAGGTCTGTGCCCTGCCACCATAGGGATGACAGCTCACACCTCATCTATGCCTAGACATGTGCCCAGAAAGTTATTATATTAAGAATAAATAAATTTGAAGACAAGTTCATACTTGTTTTCTAACTAGACTTGAAATGAGAGATTAATCTTGATAACCGTAGTCCATTGTTAGACATAGTGATGAAATGCTTTTAAAGTCTAGCCCTTGCAGTCTAAACCAAAGCTGCTATAAACTTTCTCTGCCTGTAACCTTTTAATGGTATTGCCTTGTATTTATGAAATATGTTAATTCTTCTGTGACACACTTTTAACAATATAGGTAGTATCTATCCTCTGTTTGTATCTTAACTGTTTCATTCCAAGTTTTAGACCAGTAAGAATAATATGTCAGAAGGACTGTAGCTTTTTACAATATTGAAATCTTGTTAGGATAACTGCATTTAATTGGCTCCCCAGATTCGTTTATAGATTTAATGTAGCTGAAACCTTGGAGATTTCTGGACACATTGTTAATAAATCTTGAAATATAAATATTTTATGGGGTTTCTGAGATATCTTACAAATATTCCTGTGCTCTGAAATGCTCTGAGGTGCATATTCATACTGCATTTTAATGACTGTGACTACTCAACTTCGAAGACTACGATCTATTATTGTTTCTTATTATCAGAGTTAACTCAAGTGGTTTTAATGAAAACTTTGGTGTTGTAAGTATGAGATTAAACACAGGCTGATGCAAATATTGCCTACAGCATTCTAGAAGGTTTCTTTCTAGTTACATAACAATAATTCTGTTTGTGTCTTTTTTTTAAATGGCTTCTTCACAACTGGGCTGACAGAGGGTCACTGGGGGAGTTTATTTTTTTTTCTTTTTTTTATTATTATAGATGAAACTATTGACATCTCTTAATGCAATTTGTACAGATTTGTTGTTTCATCCCTTAATATTTTTACAATTTCTATTTACAGAATAAAAACAATAATAATAGTAATTATAATAAGAATTACAAAGCAATTAAAAACCCCCACAAAGATGACTAAAAATTAATTGGAGAATAAAATATCTGGGGAAGGGAAGGGAAGGGAAGGGAAGGGAAGGGAAGGGAAGGGAAGGGAAGGGAAGGGAAGGGAAGGGAAGGGAAGGGAAGGGAAGGGAAGGGAAGGGAAGGGAAGGGAAGGGAAGGGAAGGGAAGGGAAGGGAAGGGAAGGGAAGGGAAGGGAAGGGAAGGGAAGGGAAGGGAAGGGAAGGGAAATATAAAGGGAAGGGAAGGGAAGGGAAGGGAAGGGAAGGGAAGGGAAGGGAAGGGAAGGGAAGGGAAGGGAAGGGAAGGGAAGGGAAGGGAAGGGAAGGGAAGGGAAGGGAAGGGAAGGGAAGGGAAGGGAAGGGAAGGGAAGGGAAGGGAAGGGAAGGGAAGGGAAGGGAAGGGAAGGGAAATATAAAGGGAAGGGAAGGGAAGGGAAGGGAAGGGAAGGGAAGGGAAGGGAAGGGAAGGGAAGGGAAGGGAAGGGAAGGGAAGGGAAGGGAAGGGAAGGGAAGGGAAGGGAAGGGAAGGGAAGGGAAGGGAAGGGAAGGGAAGGGAAGGGAAGGGAAGGGAAGGGAAGGGAAGGGAAGGGAAGGGAAGGGAAGGGAAGGGAAGGGAAGGGAAATAAAAAGGGAAAGGAAAAGGAAGACTAAATTTAAGATTAATGAATTTTAGGCCAAATAATTAACAGAAGTTCTTTATAACAAAACCCTTTTTTTTCCCCTTTGTTTAATAATTAAATCATTCATTATGAAATTTAAGAATACTCTATTTCCCCTTGGTTTTTTGTGCCTTCCTTTTGATTCCTTTCCCCTACCGTGTACTTACCCATTTCACTTCATGCCTCATTAGGGCGCCGAGTCTAAACAGCCAGCTGGATGTGCCTGGCCTGTGTATGAGCATCCCTGCGCCATTGTTCTGATCGCTAGTGCTGCTCCCTCTCTCCCCTTTGAAGCTGCTCCAAAGGAACTTTATCCCTCTGTTCCAGCTGCCATTTCATTAAGCCCTTGCTTCACAGGATTTTCCACAACCATTGACACATCAGAGCAAGGATGAAACCATTAAAATAATGAAGGGGAAAAAAAAAAGAGAGGGGAGCAGTTCTGAAGTGAAAATTGAAAAGAATACAAGGTTATTTAAAAAATAAAAAAACAAGTATAACTCTTCACTTTCTTTACTTTATTCCTTTCTTCCTTCTTTCCTTCCTTTCTTTCTTTCTTCCTTTCTTTCCTTTCTTTTCTTTTCTTTCCTTTCTTTCTTTCTTTTTTCTTCCTGCCCCCTAATTCTCCATTCAATTTTTCTTCTGAGTGTTCTTTCTTCCCTCATGATCTAATTTGTTTGCCTACTTTTGCCCTCCTAAAATCTTCACACACACACACAAATATACACACATATGCAAACACAGACACACAATCACAATTTCAGGACGCCTCGTAATTGTCTCCAGATCTGTTTCTCATTCCTTTCATCAGAGATGAGGACCCCTCTTTTGAAGAGGTCAAAGAGCAGAAATTTTGGTATCCAGAAGGCTTGATCTTCCCAAGCTGAACGCTGAAGTCCAGGTGAGGGGTTTTTTGTCAGAACTCAAAATTTTTCATGGATTGTGAAAGCAAAAACACTTAAGTCTGAGCTTCTCTCAATTTCTTTTATGTCTTCAGAGGGAAACGATGCACCTCACAATCTATTTTTGGAAAGGACTAGAACTACGTATGAGAGTTCAGCAGTGGTGAAATGTAGTTTTAAGTGGTATACCATGATAAACAACATTTGCAAAGTTTTGTACTGCATATTCAGGAAAACTGGTTTGTTTAATCCTGAATGCCAATCACCTTGATTACAGTATCAGTATTCCCGCTTTAAGTAAAAAAACTTAGGTAGTAGGAAACTCACAATTAAAAGCATCAAATTGCTTTCAAAAATTTCTCACAAATTTACCTCATTTGAGTGAAAAAAAATCTAATTCAGCCTAAATAATTGTGCCAGGATTGCACCCAAAGATGAGAATTAATCCTTGTCATTTTCAGTACGTTAGCTCTAGAATTCTTCCTTACTTGTTAGAAAATGTAAACAGCTCTGAAGTGAAACCTAAGTCACATAAATTCTGAATTGATTGTAGAAGGTACTTCTTTACATTAATTGATTAGAAAGGGAGATGGCCCTGCCTGGGTCCCAACTTAGGTACCTCAATTAATTGCCTAAATTTAGCTAGAAAAAATATAGGCCAGAAAGGATCCTGCAAGACCACACAACCTTTCACGGCAGAGCTGGGATTCAGATCACAGGGTTCCTAGGCCCCAGCAAATGTTATTACAAGACACTCTTTTCTCCAAGTAATTATTTCTTATTCTGAAGGCTTCAGCTGAGGTAGTGGGACAATACTGTTATTTGTTCTGTGTAATTATTCAAACTACTATCTACAAAAATACTAGAAATAAGTCATGACTACGTTTATAGGCCTTTTTATTGTTAAATTGTTTGACCTTAAGATCCTTTAGATATGCATGTATGTGTATGTTTATGTATGAATATATACTCTTGTGTATTTCCACATGGGTATATCTGAACAGTTTCTGTTCAACTTGCAGTGTTGCATTGTATTTAATTTTGATTTTTTAAGACTCACTTTGTTTCAGTAATGGTGAAAAGTTTGGGGTTTTTTCCCCTTTTTGTCTTTTTTTCCTATCACGCTCTCCTTTTTTCTATTTTTCTTTTTTTTTTCAGCAGGCACATCTGTCCTGTGGATGAATTTATTTCCTCAATCTCGTGCTGTAATATTGTATTTCAGTTGTCACTTTTGATTTATCATTACTTTAAACATTAAATCTTCCTTTGCATTTTTATTGGTTTCATTAAAAACATTCTGCTCGTCTTTTCATTTATAACCTATAGCAAGGGGAAAAAAAAAAAAGAACAAAAACCATCCCAGCTTCTGCCTCTCTGCTTTCCCCTCCTCTGTTATGTTTAGGATATTCTCTTTCAATTTCTCCCATTTTTCCAGGTGATATAGTCAAAGAAATCCACTAGCCACATGTGAATAAAAAAAATAAATTTGAAAGTTAGATCTTTTGTTACAAACAGAGTTTGTAAAAACATTTATTAAATCTAATAACTTTTGTGTTTAATGAGGCACAGAGCATATGTCAGAAGTATGGTGTCCAAAAGGCAGAAGCACTGAATAGTTTATCTGGCAAATGTGTTACACAAGGTTTGACCCTTAAATTGAGCGCTGGGAGAGATAAATAGGGTAATCAAAAGCACTCCCTTACAGTCACATGAACTTGGAGCCATCTGGTCAAGGCAAAAATAAATCAGTAATGCAACTGGAAATTATCTGTAAAGACCTTTGGGGATTGATTGAAGCATTGCTACTGTCTCTTTCATATCAGAGAATAGGAAGGAAAAAAAAAACCAAAAACCTAAAAGGCCAAAACAAGAAAACTGCTTGTAAGGATGTGTAAAGTGACCCTAAATTAACACAAAATCCAAGAAATCAACCATCTTTTTTCTTTTTTTTTTCCTCTTTTACCTTTTTTTTCTTACAGCTGGAAGGAAAGGTTTTGATTGAAGAAGATGATCCATGATTCTAACAACAACAACAAAAATTCTTCTTAACTCCTACATTATACTCTTTGGTCATTACTTATCAAAGATAAGTAAGTTCAATAGAGAAAACATTTCACAGCTTGAGACATCAACAGGCAAAATGTTAGTTATCTTTCTATTTTATTTAATAAAAATATTGACTTTGTCCCTCGGTAAATTTGCAGACAACATTACATTGGGTGTAAATGTCAGTCTGCTTGAGGGTAGGAAGGCTCTACAGAGGAATCTGGAGAGGCTGGATCAATGGGTCAAGGCAAACTGGATGAGGTTCAGTAAGGTCAAGGGATGGGTGCTGCACTTGGGTCAAAACAATCCCCATGCAATGCTACAGGCTTAGGGATGAATGGCTGAAAAGCTGACCAGTAGGAAAGGACCAGAAGGCACTGGTTACTAGCTGGGTGAATACTAGCCACCAGTGTGCCCAGGTGTCCAAGAAGACCAGCAGCATCCTGGCTTATATCAGAAATGGTGCAGCCAGCAGGAGCAGAAAATTGATCACCCCCCTGTACTTGGCACTGCTGAGGCTGCATATTGAATACTGTGCTCAGTTTTGGGCCCCTTATTACCAGAAAGACGTTGAGGTGTTGGAATGTGTCCAGAGAAGGGCAACAAAGGTTGTGAATGATCTGGACCACAAGTCTTATGAGGAGCAACTGGGGAAAATGGGGTTGTTTAGCCTGGAGGAGAAGAGTTAGAAGAAGGAGAGAAAAAAAGGGAGACCTTATCACTCTCTACAACTACCTGAAAGGAGGTTGTAGTGAGGTGGGTGTTGACCTCTTCTCCCCAGTAACAAGTGACAGGACAGGAGAAATTGGCTTCAAGTTGTATCAGGGGAGTTTTAGATTGGGTAATAGGAAAAACTTCTTCACCAAAAGGGTTGTCAAGCATTGCCACAGGCTACTTGGATAAGTAGCAGAGTCACTAGCCCTAGAGGTATTTAAAAGTCGTGTAGCTGTGACACTTGGGGACATTGTTTAATAATGAACTTGAACGTGTTTATTTTATGGTTGTACTTCATGATCCTAACAGTCTTTTCCAACCTAAATGTCATTCTGTGAAGGTTTTTGGAACCTTGCTGGAGTTGATTATTTAAATAAATATTCAAATAAACAAGTCTCTGGTATAAGTATTCAGCATTTTTATGCTCAAATCCATGCTGAATTTAAATCTGTAAATTTTGCTGTTAACACTGTTGTGGTTTTTGTTTTTTCATAGCCATGCTTTGACTTCCCCTTCCACATCTGTGCATAGAATACACCATGACACATCTAACGAGCAACAAAGCCAAACATGATTCAAATTAGAACGTAGAAAACTTGGAAATCTCATTGTTCTTCCTTTGAGTGAAAAAACAAAGACTAGGCAACAGAGGTCTTTACTAAGTGAGAATGTTTGCAGAAATTAAATGAAATTGTGTGCGACTGTCCTTAATTCATACCTTCATTAAATTACAATTAGCAACATTTTAATCAGTTGAATGTTTTTTTTTTCCCCACCGCCATGAAAGTTACGAGATGTCAACAGTTACAAACTTGATGTCAGATTCTAAACTTTCTGGACTTTGCATAGTTTATCTTCCAGAAGAGTTGTGCTGCTGGAGAGGAAATTTCCTGTAAGGCTGATAGGCGGAAACAACCCTTCAGTCTGAAGGTAAGTTATTTCTGAAAAAGTGTAGCTGGGTTATCTTCAATCCAACTGGCTCAGGTAGGGATAGCAGCACAGGAACAACAGGCTAGAGCTTACATTAGTCTCTCAAGAAAATATCCTTCATTCTGGATGAGTTTTGTGATTCACAGTGATCTCTGTCTCAGCTGCAAAACTACATCACTTCAGCAAATACGTTTAAAGTTGTTGTGTCTATGCTGGTTGAAAGGCAAAGTATGTTACAGTTTCCATTTTTAACCCTTTTTGGGACCTTCATCGTGGCTTAGTGTTAGTAACCCAACCATCCCAGTTACTTACTGCATCATTTTTTTATGTATACTGCAGTTTCTTCAGACGGGGAGTGTCTCAGCTATTGCTTCTGTATGGGTCCTAACACAGTCAGACCTTTGTAACCATTGGATCTTTCTTAGATGTTAAAACTGAAGGCATAAAACTATGAAAAAGAAAGTAAAATCTATGACCGTAAAAAGATTCATATATCCTTCCTTCATGTATAATGAATACTGGCTTCTACTGGGGATTTTCTTTCTATTGCTCTGCAATACTTTATTCTGAATAAGCCTATTACATAAAGATTGAAACATTAGGATTAATTACACCAAATGCTGGCGTAAACCCTAAGGAAAAATATACATCTCTCACACAGTTCGAATTCCCTGGAGAAATCTTGAAAATATTGGCTTTGACAGTTTTTGCTGTTTGACTGATTTGCATCAGTAGTCCAAAACACTTTAATAAGTATCATTTTGTATACATGCATAAGTGTGCACGTGTGTGTGTATGTGTATATGCGTACATATATGCCTTCCCAGATAAGAAAAAAAGATTTGCTGATGCTAAATTAGAGCTCATGTTTCCAAAGAGCTTGGCTCTTTCATCATGTTGCTTTTGTCTCGATTATCTCTGGATTCTCTCCCTCTCCCCTCCCATCCCCTTTCTTTTTTTGCAATAAAGCCTGTGTTTGATCTCCCTGTAAATAAACTAAGCATCAGGAAGTAACTAATGGATCCATGATGGGAGCTTGAAAATAAAGTTGAAAAAATTGCTTACACAGTTCATTCACCCCGAGGGTCTGTTTGTTTTGTTGCTGAAGGTTGTGGAAATTTAGCTGGTGATAGGTAAAACTTCATAGATTGTAGCAGGAGATTTTCAAAGACACAGAGGGGAGAGAGGTGTCCTGTTCCCCTTGACTGTAAGTGGGGGCTGAGTGTTTCATTTGCGTTTGTGACTTTGAAACTCAGCTCCTCGGTAGATTTAAGGCCTGAAGGAACTGCTAGATTCAGATTGCCTTATCTGCTGCATGAAACAAGCCAGAACTTTTCACCTAATAATGCCTGCATAGAGAGAAGACAAATTGTGATGGAACAAGAGAACCTAGGGTGCTGCTAACATTTCATACACAATCTCATTAACTAGTATACAAGCACAGTAAACACATCTTCCTTCTTCATCCCACCCCTTGACCCAAATACTTTTTGCACTAAGAGGTACAGTCCCTTTCCGGTCTCAAAATATGAATGCAAAATATGCCACTACCTGCTCATCTCAATTCACTTTGAATCACCTATTTAGATGCAAAAGAATCCAGACAGTCTTATCAGCTGGTAAAACCATTCAGATTTTCTTCTTCTGAATGGACGAAGTACCAAGACACACTAAAAAACATAACTCTGAATATATGCAACAAAGAAGTGTAAAATAATATAACTTCTAGCTTGGTATTCAGAGGCCCAGAGGGCAACAAAGAGGACAAAAGACATGCTTTGAAATGATCGGTCCATTTTGAATGCAATATAGCTCTCTGTCTACAATTTCAAGTCTCCATTATCATCATTGTACCTATACACGTAGAAAGTTTTCTTTCCTGAGCAATCAATGGATTTATGTATCCACCTATGGATCTACCTGGTATGACACTGATTGGTGTCACTATGCATAAACACTATTGTTTATTTTTCATTTTAAAATATATTTCTGTGTTCCATAATCTCCTTATTTTATTTGGGTATATTCAAAGGCATTTTTCTCCTGCCTCATTAGAGAATAATTTCTGGAAAAGTACCATACTTAAGACAAGAAGTAATACTCTGGAGTCTGAAAATGAGTAAGAGGAAAACAAGCTGATTTATGTTAAGGAATACAGGACTTGAAAATATACCCTAGGGTGAAATAAATTTTGCAATACACGATAATATCCTTGCTTTCCCCTGGTGTGCATTACGGTAATATTATGAATCTGTCTATATAGTTCTGTAGTCCTTGGAGAATCCCGCCAGAGACGAGTTCCCATAGACCTTAACACACTCAGAATGGGGCAATATCTGCCCTTGGGATGGGCAGGAAAGAAAATAAAGTATCACTAGCAGTTTAAGGGCACTCTGCAAACAAATTTGTAGAGCTGGGAGGGTAGTGCAGGTATTCTAAACTCCAGTCACATTGATTAGACTAGTTATGATACTTTACTGATGAGGCTGTCCTTCAGGCCATGAAGCATATGCAAAAGATGCATGAAAAAAGTTCTTGAAGATAGAAATATGGCCAAATATCAGGATAGTTTTGACACAGTTGTCTTGTGTAATAAGAGCTAATGACTGCTGCAAGTGAATGTGTGGGGCTGGGGGATGGTAATGGAAAAGGAAAAGAGGGAGTTACGTTATGAGAAGGAAGGACTTTCATGGGAGCAATATGTCTTACAATCTAATTGCTCTGTGTTTTATAGAATTTGATCATTAGGGTATCCTGCTTATGGTACCGCAGAGATGTAATGGTGAAATAAAGCAAGAGGCTATTAAACAGAAAGTTTAAATATAGCTACAGGGACAGATACTTCATGACAACTTGACAGATGTCTTGGAGTGATCACTGGTTCCTTCATCACTAATTACAAAATCATTTGTCTTAAGGAAAGGACAAAAGAGAAGTAATTATGAAAAACATGATTCTTAGGGGATAAAAAAGATAACATCAGTTTAAAACATTGAAGCGATCATAACCATTTAGAATCATTATTAGTTTTCTTGAGCCAATGACAGCTTGGTTTTCGAAGCCAGTGGGAACAGAGATTCCTGTGCCGAAGAGAAGAAAACATTCAATTTCTTGTTATGCTAAACTTATCCTCAGACTCCAGAGATTTCTTTGATGAACAGTTCATTAAAATTTCCAACCGCAGATGAATTTGAGCTAAAATACACAAATGTTTTAATTATACATTCCTTTTTAATTACACTAATGACTTGTAATGTGTTTATGTTGGTTTAGAGTTTAATTTCTTCTCTTAGATTAGGTGGTTGACTTAAGGATTGTGCTTTTCAGTAAAATACCATGATTCATCAATGTTTGATCATGAGTTAATCCAAAAATATTAAAGCGTTGCAATCCTTAGAGGAATAGTAATGCACACACATATACAAGTACAATTGCGTTTTCCTTTCTTGTGCTTAGGGGCAGTTAAACCTTTGCAACACTGCACAGCAAGGCACAAGTGCCAGCAGACCAAAGCAACACTGGGAAATCTGCTACTGTTAAGGCTATAGTTGCAAGAGGCACAGGGATGTAAACCCCCACTACTTCTAGGAGTCAACTATGCTTGGACGACTGGTGCTTAGAAAGGAATGCAGTAGAAAGGGAGAGTATTTGTCTTTTATACCATTTCGGGCAATTATTTCTTAATCATAGCCAGTCTCTCCATTGTATACAGTGTACAAGAATGACCTATAGGTGCTTGCCGAGAGTTTTATGATCTTTAAAGTCATTTGGAATCTGATCTAAACTCTTTGTGTGTGTTTCTTATAGTCCGTGGAAACACACGGCAACTCCAGAGAGTGGTTCCCATCGCTTTTCGACATCTGTATAAAACATGGTTAATCTAACATTAAAATATATTTTGTCTCATGTCTATAGAAGTTGATTAAATGATTAAATGATTAACTTAGAGGCTATGTCCCACATGATGATGACAAATGTCATGTAATGTAATCCTAACTTAAGTTGGACTTCATGAGTACCTAACATGAAATGGGGCCAAAATCTGAACCTTTTCTCTTAAAGCACTAGAGACAAATAACATGTCAGAAAGAGATCACTTGGGTTACAGCTTTTATAATATATATAATCAGAATGGAAACGGCATGACTGCATCCCTATGGGCCAGGGTTCATTATCAGTGTCTTCAAGGACAGGTCTGGACAGTGTGGTGCTGGATTGTAGTGTTTTGCACTTCTAAATACAGTCTTCTTTCCATACCAGATACCATTCCATTTTTTTCTCCATTACTTTTTCATTATGTATTTTTGTTTTGTGTTGCCTGCCTCTAGCTGTTGACTGTCTATGGCTTAGCTGTTTGTGAAACTTAATGAGATCCAGCATTTCAAGGAAATACATGAGTTTTGGGAGGGAAATGAAAAAGTGTTACTTTCTAACAATGATTTAAGACAGGAAAGTAGGGAAATTGCTGCCTGCCATTATGGCCAAGTGACTGAATCAGACAGGATACTGAGTTAAGATAAGAAAAAAACATGGATCATTGGCAAGCTCACTGGCGTATATGGATGGCACTCTGACAAATGAAAATACATACATCTCTACAATTATTTCTGGCTCAGTTTACGGAAAACTGGACCTCATTTAACTTCAACTGCACCATACATCACTTCTCTATACAATGTTTAGATACACTAGTAGATGATTTCACTGCAGGGGTACATCGCATCCACTCTTGATATTTCAGAGTAGGTCTTAGTTTTAGGGTGTTGCTACTGGTTAAGTATCCATAAAAAAAAAAAAACATGTTGCCAAATTAAAGTAGTAGTTGGACACGCTCATTCAGAAACCTTTACTTATCCTAGATATTGCTACCTCATCAAATGATGGTCACTGCTGTTGAGGACTTTTTTTAAAAAAACTCTGCCTCCTGATCCTCTTTTGAATCTTCCTGTATCCCTCTTCCTTGATTTCCAAGCAAACAAGTAAGTAACCATGACAGTAGCCACACAACCGAAGGGCTGCAAATATATTGCCTACTATGGAGATTCTTATTCTCCCATAGCTTTCGTACAGTTTGCTTTCCTGTCTGCTGTCTGTAATATCTTACAAACTCTTCTTTGAGACATGGACGTATATATTTCTTTTTTTTTTTTTTGTGAATATACAATAGTCAGGGTGATGAGAATTTTGACCATGGCTATAGATCATAATTACTTTATTGAAATAAGAAAGGCATGCTCTGTTCAAATCTGAGATAGGCTGATTTCTCACTCCTTTGAAGAGGATCCTTCAAAACCAAGCAGAGTTTCTGAGCAGTAGCAGAGCTGCTGTCACCCAGGTTTCCTATCTGTCACACATTTAAAGCAGAAGGGAGCATAAAAGTGATTCAGAAGGCACTGGAAGGTGTGGGGGGGAAGGTTTTCTAGCAGAGACTGGCAACGTATAGGAGAAATTTTTTAGTGTTCTGTGTTTTAAGAGCTGTGTCATATTTTCTGTAATTCAGCTGTATGGAGTTCTCTTCTGTCTACAAAATCCATGACATTTTCTAGAAAATAACAAAACAGTTGATGTCCTTATATGTTTGCAAGAGATCTGCCTGGCATGGGAAGTGCAACAGCAGAGATCTCACTGGAGAATATGAAGTTTTGCTTTCAGCTAGATAGAATAAGATCTGTTAATTAGAGAAAAATCTCACAGTCAAATTAGTAACATGATCAGTTTCTCACACTGAGAGAGCATGCAGTTGAAGAAGATGAAATTGGCTGACTGCCTCCTTTCAGTGGGTGGAACTCAGTTCACTAAATGTGGACATTGCAGAAGTTCCTCTTAAAACTCCATCTCCACTGATTGTCACCAGAAGAATTCGACAGTCCGTTCATTTACCTCAGACTGCATCAGTAGAATGAGTCAAATAAGTTATTTCTGCACAAGACATTTTATCTTTGGCATCAGCTAGATCTATACAGAAGATAACTGAAGTTAGATGACAGAAAAGCCACCCAAAATGTTGCACTGTTGTTGAATTATAAAACAGAAATATATTTCTTTTTCTGTTACAATCATCAGTGATAATTATATAGATTTCAAAGATTTATGTGTAGGCTAGGATACTGCTTTGGTGGATGGTTTATAACCATAAGTGAACAATGATCAGGAGTTACTGCATAAGATATGAGTTCAGGCTTCAGAGGTGTACAAACAGACTGACTCAGTTTGCTCTGTTGACTCTTCAAATTGACCAGACATCTTCTCAGTGAGTGCCCAGCCATGACAAGAATTTGCATTTTCTAACTCAACCAACCAACGAGCTAACATAGCAAGCTTACATTAAAGACTTCAATTTTTAAAAAGGATAGATAACTAACATCTTAAAAAAAAAAAGACAAACCAAACCAAAGAAATGCTTTCCCACTCCCTCCCAAAAAAAGAAAAACCCCCAAGTAAACAATAAGGAACTCTGCAAGTCTTTCTTTGTCCTGCCCTGTAGAAAATGTTTCTATTTCTTCTCCCTCTTTTGGACTTCTTGTGGGATCTTTACAAACCACCTCATATCTGCATACCTTACCAGCTCCATCCATGAATTGTGCTGTCAGTGTTTCTCCACAACAGTGTAGTGAAGAGGAGTACAATGAAGACCTTAATTTTTCTGCAAGCTCTAGAAATGAAATCTACATGACTAGACTAGAAACACACACTAAATGGCAGCTTTTGTATGACTTTACATTTCGTATGATGCCTAATCAGGGTTGACAGAACAGCATCTGTTAAATTAAGTTGAATTTAAAGTTACTAGTCAGTTGTTAGCTGTCTTACACCATTTTATATGATTTACTGGGGTTTTTTATATTTATTTTTTCGTCAATCTTACCCCTCCTTCGGTGGGTTTTTCTGTGTGAAAGAAGGTAAAAGCGTGCTCAAGCATGTATATGAAGCATAGCATTCTAATCCCCACCACCACCTTCCCATGAAGCTACAGTAAGATAAATAGAGCAATATCCATATTTTACAGTCTATAAAATCCAGATCCTCTTTAAAAAATACCTTATGAGTAATGCATACACTTGGTAGCTTATTTATCAACATACACTTATGCAAAATATATATGGGTAGGACATACCGTTTTAGGGCTAAACCAATATTTACTTGTGGAAAGCACTCAAGTGCGTGTCTGTAGAATGGAGGAGAGCCTGAAAAGATTCAGACTTTTTAGGAAACAGTGAATGATAAAATCAAAGCACATCGAGCTTTTGATTAGCCCCACATGTCAGTGAAAAGAATGAGGACTGGACTGTGACTGGAAATGCTCACTTACAAGAGAGTATCTGCTTAAAATCAGTTGAGGAGAGGAGAAAAAAAAAAAGAGAGAGTTAACCCCTGGTGAAAGGCATTTCATAGAAATATTTCTTTCTTTTGTTGTGACATTTTGTGATAGTGCATTTTGTGGCTGCAGTTGAACAGGACTGAATGAGTAATTTTTATCACTATGAGTACAATCATTGGAATAATCTCCCCAGGGAAGTGGAGGATCCCCCAGTGCTGGACACTTTCAGGATATGGCTGGACAATTTGTTGGGTCAACTTGTCTAGACTGTGTTTTTTGCTAGGAAAGGTTGGTCTACGTGATTCTTGAGATCCCTTCCAACCTGTCATTCTATGATTCTGTAATTCTATGATTCAATAAGACTCCCATATCTTCATTCAGATTGGTTAATAAGATTGCTTTAGAACGGTATTCTTTTCAAAATATTTTTAATGTGTCAGGGTTCCTGAGAGAGGCCTAATGGTTTCAGCACTGGTCTCATCTCCCCCACACACAGAAAAAAGCAAAACCAAACATCTTAGCAACTTCTCTCCTTCTGTCTTCATTTCTAGGCAATGTGGATTTTAGATAGATTTGATTTTAGGTATAATAATCTTTGTTCTTCCTGTTGGTCATACAGTATATTCACTATACTAGCTTATACATAACAAAGATCACTTTAATTGACTCATGTCTACTGGGTTTATGGTTTGGAGACCCATGGATTTAAAGAGCTTCTTTGTGAATTGGCAACAGCATGCATGTAATTTTCAAGGATTCTGGAATTAGGTAGTATATATGCAAGTGATTTATAAATTGGAACCTTAATCTCTAAGTTGATTGTACTAAACACCAGATTAGGTTGATTGTTATTTAGAATTAGTCTTGTTATGTGATTATGGCAGGGCTCAAGGTTTCACATTAAAGTAGCTTCAGCTTAGAAAGGATTCTGTATCACACTAGGAACACTAGAACATATCAACCAGTCCAAATTTGTTTTTTTTCTGTAACCCTGTGTTCTCATCATCAGTGCTACAAGTTCCTCTTTGAGATAACGTGCATTCTGTTTAACCACTACTGTTTGGAATTTCAGCTGCACTGAACACTACTGCAGTTTCTTATCATTCATATCCCACTGCATCATGCAAATTGCTTGCCTCCCAGAATATTCTGCAATTGTCACCATGACATACTATACAGACAGACAATGGAGTGATGAAAAATTTTAACTCAACTACCTAAACCATACTTCGGTATTAAAGGGTAAAGTGGAGAAGGAGAATTCTACAGATCTAGGAGTTTTATCTAAATTCAGGGTATTCCCTTGTAATTTGTTAGTGCTAAAATGCCTGTAGATACAGGTAAAAAGAAAACCACAGCAAAAACCCATCTTGCTAATTAAAATACCCCTGAAGCATAGCCAGTAGGTAAGATATTTAACTAACATTAAAGAAATTCCAAAAGATGTATTTCTCAGATAAACTCCCACAAAGAACTCTGAAGTTTCAGAATTGTTTTCTGGAAATTTGACATCAGATGCAAACTTGGGATCTTCAAGCAGGTCTCTGGGAAATTATTTGCATTTACACTGAATATGTAGGCTCACAGATCATTATGCTCACCAATCTCAAATGTCCTGAGTGTGATCCCCTCTTCTTTCTGTTTGGCTGACTGCACATAAGGCCAGATCTCTGATAAGGCTCAGGTGTCTAATTTTCTTTCAGACTGCAGTGAAAAAAGAGTTGAGTGAAGCATCAGCAAGGGCTCCCTGTTTATGGGAGCTTCTTTTAATCCAGGGACTGTCACCTTTGTTGGTGAGGCCACTGCCTGCCTTGCTTGTCATCACATTTGAGATGAAATAGCCCCATGCAACAATACAGCTTGGGTGCTGACTAGATAAAAAGCAGCTCTGCAGAAGCTGAGGTTTCCTGGTGGGCAAGAAGTTAAACAACAGCACAAATGAAATGACCACGCACAAATGAAATGACTGCAAACTAGACTTCATTAGCAAAAGTAAAGTTTGAAGTCCCGGGGATGAGATTATTCCCTTCCATTTGGCACAAGAGAGACCTTACTTGGAGTACTGCTCCCTCATACAAGACACTGACTCAGTGGAATGAGTCCAATAGAGCAGCTCCAGAATGGCTGGGAGACAGCAGCACATGATGGATGTCATACATCTGGAGAATATGTAGAAGAAATGGTTCAAGGAGATTTTACAGTGGATTGTGGAGGTACAAAACAAGAGGCAACAAGCACAAACTGTAGCATAGGAGACTCTGGTTAGATATGAGGGTGTTGTTATCATGAGAGTAGTCAAACACTGAACTAAGGCGTCTCAGTCCTTCAAGATAATCTTACCTGTATTTGCTTTCACCTGATCTACTTAGACTCACTTTGAAAAAGATGTTGAACTGGATGACCTCTGGAGATCCCTGCCAAACTAATGTACAATTCTCAGGCAAGAGAACGTCATGACTAGCTAAGATTACCTGCTTATCAAGATCTCTTGTTCAGAAAGTTGCAGTGACCAGAGAAATCATGGTTAGATTTGTCAGAAGAAGGACATGTATGAACACCATGAACTGCTGTCTGAGTGAAAATCCCTCTAAGTAGCCTCAAGTGAGTTAACATGGTTTCTTTTGCAAACACAGCTGATTGAAGACCACCTAAGTTATAAGCTAGGACATTCACAGTGTTATTTAAACCATTCCCTTCAATTTCATGTTTCAGTTAATTCTTAATGTTCTCAGACCTTGCCTGATTAACTAAAGACCTCTCATGGGACAAGAAATATGCACACTGGAGCCCTGCACATTTACTTCTTGAGAGAGTGTTGTAATTGCTGGCCACCTCTGCTCTTCATGTCCAAGACAGTGAATGATTCTGGCTATTGTGTTCAAAGTAAAAATCACACAGATGTAGAATGCAGAAACTTGGCCTTGCTGGGATATTGAAACTTCTTCAACTTTTGTAGGATGGAGAATTTTCAGAAGTGTTTAGGCATCTCTCAGATGAATTTCAAAATTCAGATGGATTTAATTCACGTGTCTTACAAATTAGATGACTAGAAATTAAGTATTTTGTATTCCTGAAATCAAGTACACTGTTACTGCCTTCCCAGACTTCAACACCTAAACTGTCTTTTGTTTAGGTAGCGCAGCTAAACTATAATAAAAAATGCGAAGTATCATTCTGTACTCTGGCACAAACACCAACTCCTGAAACACCTTATTTCTCCTTAAACTTAAGAAAAGTCCCACCCTTTACATAAAAATTAGGGAGTTTGAATCTTAATTTTCAGATAAAAGCATATAAAATCCAAGACTGGCTCTAGTAATAGGCTATTTCTGCCATTCCTCCTACATTTTACAGAACATGGGCTTCAGCTGGTTTTGTGTTGGGTGTAAATTAACTGCCAGCTGGGTTCAGGGAGAGCATCTTCCTTACTGCAGTATTGCCAAATTAGATGACATACTGCAACTGCAATTAAAAAGTCAACACTTTCCACAGCACAATATGAAAGATATGACATAGAAAAATAAAGCAGTACATCAGATACTATGGTTTAGTGACTGTAACTGATGGCATTTTAATGGCTTTTATATTGTGATTTTAAACTTTCACTGGAAAAATCTAGTAGAGCTAGCTGAAACTAGAATTCATGGTTTCACACTATTATGTTATTCTGACTTATTCATTTAGCTGTATAGTTATTGTTCAATGTTAAATTTGGAGTCAACTCATAAGAGTTCAAATTATTTTGGGGACAAAAATAATAAAAATAATGCATCAAACTGAACTTTCTATGCTGAGAAATCAAGATGTTTCATTTTGCTTGTGATGCTATGTCCGTAATCTATTTTTAACACGTGCTGTAAGTGACATGAAATCTGAAGAAAAAAATATAATCTCAATTTCCCATTCTGGGATAAAAAGTGGTTTGCATGGAGATAAAAAACCATTTCCCCTACAAAGCCAAAATTTCATCAGAGTTGGCATTGTTCCACTGGATATTTTTATTCATGACAAAGGAAAATCTTTAATCTATTACAGAAACTTTAATTTATCTGTATCCTCTTTAGAAGCCTCAGAGGTGTATCACCTTTATATATTTATCTATTTATTTATTTATTTTTAAAAGGTAGTTGCTGTGGGGTTTTTTTAGTCACTGTGTGACACGGAAAATTCTGCAAAGACTATTTCACTGCACTATAAATAAAACCTTTTGTGAATAGGTCTATCTAATCTTGCAAGTTTCAGGATTGTTCCCATTGTCTCTTTTCCCTAGCTACAATTCATTACAAAATATGGCAACTACCAAGCCTCATTTTTCATTATTTATTATGTCCAAACCCAGTGGTGGATTCTACATGCATTTTCAGGCTTCCAGCCACAGAGATTTATGAGTCAGTGCAGCCCTATTTATGGGTGGAGTTTGGCTCAGAAGATATCCAGGATAATGAATGAGTTGCTATGTTTGGTATCAACCAGATATTGGGACAATGGTACAAAAGAGGGAGAAGTAAAAGAAAAAGAAAAAAAAATCAACACCTGCTCTGTGATAAAACATGAGACTAAATGTTGAAGAACTTCTTTCTTTTCTTTTTCTGATTGTTTCATTTTCACTTAGATAAAAGCCTCTGGGAGAACTGGGTTTTTCTGCTTGTTTGTTTGTTTTTCAGGATGAATGAGAAGTGAATAAGAACTCAGATTTACTTTATCATGCTATGATTTCTGACTGCAAAATGCAGAACAATGCCATGCTTCATGGAAGTACTAAGACTTAAGTTTCTCAGATTTTATTCATTTCTCCACAAATGATTAGTGCGTGTTTCAGTGCCCCAGTTTTTCTTGACTAAAGCTGATTCTTGTTGTACATGAAACATAAGATTATTTATTTGATCAGTTAGAATTTGAAATAACAGTAAAAAACTTAGATTAAAAAATTATCATCCACTACTATGTATTACAATTTCTAGCTGTCAAACTGTTACTTTACATTACTCAAAGTGGCTACAGTTCACATTAACTTCTTTAGGCCCCTTCTTATTTCCCGTTCTCTACTGCTATCATATGTTCCATATTTTGAATGCTTCATGCGTGTAGTATCACTTAGATTGTCTTGGATTTCTACCTATCACAGGTGTGTGCCTTAGAATGACAGCACACAGCAAATTTTTGAGCATATGGAGTACAGAACAGTATACAACGTAAGCATTAAAATCGTAAGCATACAAAACACAGGAGGACCAACTTGTCAAATTCACTTCCCAGAAGTGCTTCCAGTGAGAAATTAAATAAGAATCAGAATAGAGACTGAAGGGGCAAAATAGTACAATAAATTAGTGTCTTCCTACTGAGAAAACTGGTAGCTGTTTTCTAATATTGACCTCAGAACTGATGTTTTTGATGCTCTGGTAAAAAAAGAGCATGGGCAGTACCAGATCAGAATTTTAGCATCCCATGGTCATCTGCTCTGATTCTTCCAGAAGCGATTTTTAAAGGGTGTTTGAGGCATTATCTCTCACAATAACCTCACAATAACCTAACTATTCCTAAACAGGCCTCCAACAGGATGTGAGTCAACCCATGGCTTAAAAGAGCTTCATATGAATTTAAGGTAGGAATAAATAAGCAAGTATAGCAAACAGAAAAAAAAAAGTCTTTTTTAAAGAAATATTAGAAATAATACTACACACAAGTGAAAAAATAGTCACAGACTGCAAGGGAAAACCTCAATGGGATGATTTATGAATCTCATCATTGTTCTTCCATTGCTATTAAACCCCTGCTCTTTTGACACCATAGAAGAGCAGGGAGAAAGGAGGATAAGTCTGTTGCTCTGCCCTCTAACTCACAGTTCTATACTTGTCTTAAAATAACACTACAGGCATATGTCCATGTGTCAACCCCTGTAAAACCCACAGTGCCTCTTGGTGTGGTCAGGAATTGACCATGTTGTCTGATTTTGCTCCAGGGGTGATAATCGTGTGGTGGAAAGGAAATAAAGAGGTGGAGGGCAGTAACACTTTAACTCTTCTGCTGTTTAGTCAGTGACTTAAATTCTGATCTCTTTCACTTGTTTAAAAAGGAAGACTTGATGCCAGCTGAGGTTCTTAATTGAGCTGCCTGAAGACACACAATGTCAATACATTATCACCCTTTAATTTCCTCCCCACTAGACAGGGAGACTTGCAACACCCTTCAAGACAATTATGCATCAAACTACTTTTCATTCTAAGATCAGTCCCATGTGAAACTCCCCTTCTTCTCCAAATCATGTAGGACATTTTGCTTCATTTTTTAGAAATCTTTAGATAACATTGAAAATCTAAGTAGCTAACTAAATTTTATTATAGGATGGTGGACCAAGGAGTAGATGGATAAGGTGGATCCTAGTACAGGTATGTTGACTTCAAAAGGAGGCTGGGGCTCCTAGTTTGTTCTTTTTTTCTCCTCAAAATTAGTGAGCTTCCAGGGAGTCAGCAGGGGAAAAGGGGGAAGATAAATCACCTGGCTACTGACCTTGTGAAATGCAAGCGTGTTCCACACTTCTGTTTCTTAATAAAATACACACTAGTTCCTAGGAGACATTGGTAGGGATCTGGGAAGAAAGTCATTTTTAATGGAATCCTTTCATTTATGAATGGAACACTTTCAACATTCTTTCTCACACCAGCCCCCCCTCATTTTTGACAAAACCCTCAGCTTCTTGAGATGTGAAATAGGTGAAAGAAATACAGTTTGGGACCATTAATTATATTTTATTTTTGAATATATAAATTTGATGTCAAGCAGGCCAGGCTGAATGGTATGTATTTATTTCAAAACTATCATCTCTGTGAGGCATTGCTGCATCATCCTGTTGATTTAGGTGTTTTTGTTATTGTGCTTGATGATTTTATGAAAGACGGGCTATTAACAAACTAAATTGAAAACTAGTGAGTCAGACTTTTCTTGGATGTTCCTGCGTGCTACTTCCATGCAGTTTTAAATTGGAAAATACTGTAAAAGTCTTATTTTTCAAATGAGACAGGCTCCTCTTTGCAATCCATAAACCTTCTTTGTTGTAAAGAAAAGAAAAAAAAGGAAAAAACAAGATAGAATTCTTATGCTCCACTGCAAGTTGCCTGTTTTCCTCTCCTATCTATAAAAATGATAATCTTTTCATTTCAAAGGGTCTTTATTTTGACCTTATTGGACGCTTGTATTAAAATCCTGCGTAAAACAAGGTACTTTCAAAAGGGCAACATAGAACATTTTGTGCAAACAGGACATACAAACAGGAGCTAAGAAGTAGTTGTGTCCTGCTTTCCTTTCAAACACAACTCTACATAGTTAAGACTGGGAGGCTTGGGGTGAGAGAAACAAAAGGAATGAGATTGGCTCTTTTTGGTGCTATCTGGTGCTCCTCCCTTCCTTTCTCCCTTTCCCTCTCACTGCTCACAGTTTTTGTTCATGATCAAATAAAGGCAAAAACATAAAGTGAAATTAAAAAAAACCCTAAAATTCCACTTGGTTACATTGGGTAAGAAAAAATAATCACATTGAAGCAGGTCATGTGAAAGTCTTGGGAACTTTAGTAAACATTGAAAGTCCGAATCTTGTTGCCCTTTCTTCTGTGACAAAGACAAATTGGTCAACAGTGCAGCTGTATTGACTCCATCAGTCTGTTAAGCATGAGTCATGAGCAATGAGAGGTGGACCTTTGGAGCATGATTGCTGCTCGAAGAAACAGGGTTACTTTTCCACTGCAGGCTGTAAGCAAAATTCGAGTAAATTTTGTCTCTCTCTTTTTCTGCTTGTTTGGTTTATTCACTTAGTGGTACATGTGCAGGAGAACTGTCATACTGGCTCATGTTGAAGTTCTGTCCATGACAGAGATCAATAAAGTGTACATAAGAAAGAGTATAACAAGTCATGTAGTGACCGATACATCTTTCACATACTCTCTCAAATATTAATAAGTTGCAGGTCTGGGAGATGTTCAGTCAAATACAGACTCTACATATTTCATAGTCCTGAGTGGATTATTCTTCCTGTATGTTTAAGTGTTGCCTCTTGAAATTCTGAAAACTTCCAATGCCCCCAATAATGTGTGATACTGAGTCCCAGAGTATAACTCTGCACTGTGGGAGGAACCACTCTCTGGTGTACGTTTTGAAACCCTGTGCTACAGCTATGGTTCTCAATTGCTGTTAAATTAAAGAGGAACCAAAAAGCAGAAAGCACTTTTGTTCTAAGTCTCAAGATGAGTAATTTGATAAGCGTCACAGAAAATATCGTGACTATTCACAAGTTTTGACTGCTAGCTACGAGCATGGATCAAAACAAAAACCACCGAAAACATACAAATATTTTTAAAGCTCCAATACTGGAAAAAGAAATACCACAAATTTCAGAAGACGAGCTGGCCGTATTGTAAGATCCCTTGCAAATATTACAGATTATTCAGTATTCACTTCAGTAAATGTACTTTTAAAGTTCTCATATTCTGCCCAAATCAAGCATATATTGAATCACCAATGCCTTTGGGCTGTCTTTAACTTGCACTTCAGATGTAAGATCACATATGGCACAAATCTAAGCACTCAACCTTGGCCACAGGTTTTATGGTGCCCTCTCTCACGTGCCATCTTGGTGAATTATCTCGACATGGACAGCCTTTTAACTTTTGTTATAATTTGGAGTTTCTAACAGCAGTACACCCTGAAAATACTTACGCCATTCTTTTAGTATAGGATAGAGAGGCTTGAATTTTCTTTTTGCCTGTTTTAATTCTCACAGATAATAAAGATAAAAAAATAAAGGTAGAAGCAAATTTGTGATTTCTGTCAGTGTAAACCTCACATGGATGAGATAGATTTTCTGTGTTTCACGAAGGTTCTTAACCCAGTGTTGCGTGCGTGCTTTACCTGCTGGTACTAGTGACTGTGGTAATTGTAAATCTAATCCCCAGTGACATGTAAAATCATACTTGTTGCATTAGTGATACTGTGATTTTGTAGTAACTTGTAAACAGAATTCATCAATTTAAGCCTTCTTCCAGATCTCCTTTTCTCCCAAGGTAAACAGAAAAGTTTCAAGGAAGGCGGTAATGTACACAAGCAGGACTGTCATTAGCTGGCAGCTATCAGAGCATTTCAGCTGCAGTCAGAACCAGCTGTTTTACCCTGAGGAAAGGAATGCTTACTTCCCCACTGACTCTGTGCACCCAGTGGATCATCACATTCTCATTGATGGGGACGATCATGAGTTTAGTGATAATATCACCTCCATTACAAAGACAAACAAGTTGATAACAAGAACAGTCAGGATTTAGAAATCTTCTTGGTTTCTAGGTAAATGGGATCTAGATAGTGGTTCATTTATGATGATTTCCCAGAGCCTATAATGAAATGTTTTGAGAATATGTGATTTTTACAGAGAGGCAAAAAGAAAGGTAAGCAACACTTTCTTTGCCCTCATCTCATCTTCTTGTCTCCTTAGCACAAGACTTTGTGATTTTGTAGTTCTTTGTTCAGAAGTGCAGGTTTTCTGATCCTCCAAGTGTACTAATAAGTTGGTCTAACCAAAAAAGGAACGTATAGTTGGAGTAACAGAGCACTAAAAAAATCCTACAATGAAAAAACCTGAGTCTGAGAAACAGAAACCCAGGCTCTTTAACCATTAAATAAACTAAACATAGTCTCTTTTGGTTTAAAAATGCCTGTGCCAACATTTTAAGAATGTTTTATCTAAAGAGGAAAGGGATTAACCCAAAAGTAGAGTAATGAGTTGTACTTAAGCTTTGAGGTAGATACAGGCCAGAATAGTTTCACATGTGGAGTGTGAACATTTCAGAAACATTCCTTTTCCAACATGTATTGAAACATAGCAAAGGGTGATTATAAATAAATCTTTTAAATTTGGTTTTAAGCTCCTTCTTGGGATGCAAAGAGTGCAGGGTTGTTGCTTCCATATCAAAAACCCTCCAGCATGCCTAGACAACACAAACCCTGCTTCTGACTCAACCCTCTATTCTCCCTTCTCATATCCTCAAAAAGCAACATTAGAGTCTGCAGTAAGTTCCCTTCACTAACAGAGGCTCTGCCAGGGGTTATACTGTGGCAGCAGCAAGCTGGTTTTCATAGCAGGGAAGGCAAGGAAAAATGAGGTTTTATGCCAGACCAGTGGGGTATACCACCTCCCTGTGTGCCTTTAAAAGGGCAACATCAACTTAAAAATCACTCTTCTGTCTGAAGCTTCCTTATCACCTGCTGTTGCAAGTAGCACTGTTGCATACTATAACTGAGAGAAAGCATATCCATGAAGATTTCCATTGTATTTTTGTTTATTTGTGGGTTTTTTTGACTAGTATCAGTTTGTTTCTTTCTTTCACTATCAGTGTCTGGTGTAAAAGTTTCATAATGATGCCTCTGGCACAGTCCAATCAGTCATCAGTCTGTGTAGGTTTTCAACTCAATGGAAGAAATATTTTGTGTATAAGTGTTGATAAAAGGAGGGGAGAGAAGGTGAGAGAGAACACAATTCAAGAAAAGGTGAAGAGAAAGTTAAAACAACAGTCATCTCCTAAAAACTGGATACAGTGGGAGCACCATTTCTAAGTACAAAATGCAGATGAAGTGGCACACAGGGAGTCAGTAGAAAACTCAGGAGAATAATCTCTCACGAGCTAGTGTACTGAGGAAGTAGCTTTTTCTTCAAATTACCAGGTTACAGGTTACCTTCTTCTTCCATGAGCTAGTATTTAGGAACCAATTCTTCCACAAAATAATACTAAGCTGTTCAATACAAGGGGAGGTTTTTCTTGCTAGTAAATGGAAATTGGAGCCCAGCTATAGTAGAGCTCTTTTTTGACCTATAGCAGAGCTCTTTTTTAACCTATAGCAGTGCATTAGGGGAATTATACTGTACAAGTAAAAGAGAAGAAATAGCTTAAATGGCAGCCTATCCCCCAAGGGAAACCTGATTTCAGTAGTAAACTTTAACTCAGCTCCTTTGAGGTCAAAGCCACTTCTGTTTTACTTGGTTTCTTGTTTTCTTTTTTTTTCTTTGCTTTGCTTTTCCTTTTTTTTTTTAACTTTCCCACTGACATTTATTTTGAATGGCATCCTTACATCTTGTTCATTTTTTTCTATCATTAAAGAAAATAATATCACTCTCTTTCCACCCTCCCCTTCTGCTTGAAGATGAAAGCTATGGGCTTCACTAGCCCTAGACGGGAAATAATAATAATAATAATAATAATAACAACAGCATCTTCCATTTAAACAGTGCCTTTCATCCCAGAGCAGATTACATGTCAGGCCAATTTGTGCTTTCAGTTACATGGTTATGCATCAAAATAATTCTGTCAGAATCAATAGTGTCTCTCTGGACTTATCCCAGAATAAATTTCTACAGGATTTAGGAATGTGGAGGTCAATAGATCACCCTTCCTTACTCCAGTAGATGTTCAGCATTCACCGGTAGCATATCAGTCCCCAGTCATCCTGTCCCTGTCCATAAATGTTCTCCATTAGAGTTTGAGCAGAAGCACAACAGTTTATAGCTGCAAAAACCTTCAGATTCAATCTGTCATCCAGTGAGGTCAGACAGTTCTGGAGACCCTGGACAATTTTTCTTTGGTCTGGTGGAACACATAGCATAGTAATATGTGTGTGGTTTACAAATCGTTCTGCATTCTAGTCTGTATCAGAGATGGAATCACTGCAGCCTTGGCTGAAGAGCCCCAGCTGCCGAAGGCCTGGGCACTCCAAACCCTCATCATTTCATAGTAGTGCCGCTAGCGATAACATAGACCATAGATGCAAATAGATTTGTTAAATGGTTTGGGCAAGATGCCAAGGCTAGCATACAAAACCACATCCCATTGCTCTTCTTCCCTCTTAACGTTATCATTTTCCTATATCAAACTTAAATTGTGGGGGCCTAGTTCTTTCTTTTTGTAGTTTTAAAATGTCTAGCACAGAGAAGATGCATACAAACACTACTGCAAGAAGTTAAAAGTTTGTCGAAGTGTTACTACAATATCTATATAAATTGGAGGATGAAGAAACAACTGTGCTGAAGTGCACACTTTGTTCACTGACTGCTTGTTAGGATGAGGCCAGGACATGTGCCATCCCCCAAGTGCTTTAGTTTCCATGTATTAAAACCCTAGCATAGGACAGGAATAGGTTTACTATACAAACTATGTAATACATCCCTCAGTGTGGACACACAGGGACAAAATTTTGTGGAGCACAGCAGAATGTGCTTGTTCAGCAATCTAGGCACAACAATTGCCACTATCTGAAGTCTTCCAAATTATATTAGCTCGGTTATGCTTGGCTTAAAAGGCCAAAGAATTAGGCCTTCTAGTGTAACTTCTTATTTTTGTATCTTTCGCAGACATTTGTAATTACACTGTGAAGCGCAATTGTGGACTTTCCCTGAAATCTCACCTGAATTTCATTCATGAATTTCTCCAGGCAAGTTTGCCTGGAGATCAGTCCAGGGGTGAGTTTCCTATGATATTTCTGATACTTTCTACTTCATGGTTGAAAATACCATGAGAACAATCTATTTCACAGCATTTTCATGAAAATGAGACTTAAAAATGAATGAAGCATTTCCTGAATCAGAAAAAAGGATGTTTGGATCAAGTTCAGTTTGAAGTGTGAGGATACAGAGGATTTATTTTATCCAGAGAAATTAGTTTGGTCACCCTCAGCTATAGACTGTACAAAATTCACAGTATGATGTAATGGGTTCTTATATAAATAGATTGTACATTTACAAAGAGAAGGATTAAAACTATCTTCCTTAATTACATCCTATAATTCATAGCAGGATAACCTTGTAAAAGATCAAACAGTAATGGGGGCAGAAGGGCTTAGTGTAGAGCAGAGAAGAATAGCAAGAGTTTGCCCTTTCCAATATACAGTCTGCAAAAAGTCGTGCAGGACACGACTGTTTAGAAACTCAGAGATGAGATGAGAGAGGGGACATTACTGTTGCAGAGCCTGAAGCTATAAATGTTTATTCATGTAGCAATCAATTCTAGCTAGCTGCCTCTGATGCAGACACACATACATATATGACCTCTCTTTATCAGAACAGATCTCAATAATTTATATACTTCTCTACACATCTTTATGAAGTAGGGTGTTTTTCTCCTTCTGCTCTTCTGAGTAAGGGGCTGAAGTGCAAGGAGACTAGAGCTGAAATGTTTTCCAGTATCAAAAAGTGATTTATGTCTCCAAGATGAAGAAAGAAATTCAGAATTCTCCAGAATTAGCCTATTTCTATAATCTAGGGACTTACAATTTGCTGCCTCGATTTTGGTTTTCTTAAGTGCGGTGAGAGTGGATCAACTCCTCTACTTCCTGGTGGGGGTCTGCTACAGGCCACCGGATCAGGCAGAGTGAGATGAGGCCTTCTATAAACAGATAGATGTAGCCTTGCATTCACAAGCCCTGATCCTCAGGGGGCACTTCAACCACCCAATAGCTGTCAGAAGGAAAACACAGCAAGATCCAAGCAATCCAGGAGCTTCCTGGAATGTGTTGATGATAACTTCCTTCTCCAAATGATAGAAGAAGTGACAAGGGGAAGTGCTGTGCTGGACGTTGTTCTCATCAACAAGGAAGAGTAGGTCAGAATGTGAAGCTCAAGGGAAGCCTTGGCTGCAGTGACTATTGAGTTATGATCCTTAGGGCAGTGAGGGGGCACGCAACAAGCTCACATCCCTGGACTTCAGGTGAGCAGACTTTGGCCTCTTCAGAGATCTGCTTGTTAGGGTACTGTGAGATAAAGCACTGGAGGGAAGGTGGGAGAAGGTGAGGAGGAGGGGGCGGTGGGGCAGGACAGATGGCTAATATTCAAGGATTACCTCCTCCAAGCTCAGGAGAAATGCATACCAACAAAGAGGAAGTTAAGAAAAAAACAACATCACATTTGAGAAGTCGTGACAGTCCAGTGAAGTCCCCACTGACTGGGAAGGGGGAAACGCAACTATCTTTTTAAAAAAAAGTAGTCAGGAAGGCCTACAGAACTACAGGGTGGTCAGTTTCACCTCTGTGCCAGGCAGGATCATGGAGCAGATTGCCCTGGAATCTTTGCTAAAGCACATGAAAGTAAGGAGGTGATTGGTAACAACAAACATGGTTTCACTAAGGGCAAATCTGGTGACCTTCTACAATGGGGATCCAGCATTGGTGGATAAGGGAAGAGTAACTGACATACTTGTATCTGTGCAAAGCTTTTGATGCTG
The DNA here is from genome assembly GCA_033558185.1 of Dromococcyx pavoninus. NCBI lineage: Eukaryota > Metazoa > Chordata > Aves > Cuculiformes > Neomorphidae > Dromococcyx > Dromococcyx pavoninus. The sequence goes on along the minus strand of JAUMJL010000034.1, from coordinate 1,360,878 downwards.
TCCCACATACCGTTCTGGTCAATATCGTAGAGATATGGATTTGAGGGACGGACCCCTCGGTGGATAAAGAATTGGCCGGATGGTTACATCCCAAAGAGCTGTGGTCAACAGCTTAGCATCTAAGTGGAGACTGCTAACATGTGGCATTCCTCAAAGATTGGTGTGGGGACCAGAGTTGCTTAACATCTTTGTGTCAGACATAGATAGTGGAATTGAGGGCAACTTCAGCAAGTTTGCTAATGACACCAAACTGTCTGGAACATTTGTGATAGTGGAAGGAAGGCATGCTATCCTATCATGCAAGCCTTCAACATATTTTCTCACAGTATTCTGATTGAGAAACTGGTTGCCATTGGCCTGGACAGGCACACCCTCTGCTGATAAAAAATTGGCTGGATGGCCGGGTCCAAAGGCTGTAATAAATGGAGTTAAATCCAGTTGGAGGCCAGTCATTAGTGGTGTTCTCCAGGGTTCAATGCTGAGTGCAGTCTTGTTCAATATCTTTATCAATGATATGGACGAAGGGATCGAGTGCACCCTTAGCAAGTTTGCGGATGACACCAAGCTGGGTGGCAGTGTTGATCTGCTTGAAGGAAGGGAGGCACTGCAAAGAGATCTGGACAGGCTGGATCGATGGGCTGAGACCAATGTGATGAAGTTTAACAAGACCAAACGCTGAGTCCTGCACTTGGGATAAAACAACCCCATGAAGCATTACAGGCTCGGGGAAGAGTGGCTGGAGAGCTGCCTGGAGGAGAAGGACCTGGGAGTCCTGGTTGACACTGGCTGAACATGAGCCAGCAGTGGCCCAGGTGGCCAAGAAGGCCAATGGTATCTTGGCCTGTATCAAAAATAGTACGGTCAGCAGGTCAAGGGAGGTGATTTTGCCCTTGTACTCCACACTGGTGAGGCTACATCCCAAGTACTGTGTTCAGTTCTGGGCCCCTCAGTACAAGAAGGACATTGAGGTGCTGAAGTACGTCCAGAGAAGGGCAACAAGACTGGTTGAAGGGGTTGGAGAACTAGTCCTACAAGGAATGATTGAGGGAACTTGGATTGTTTAGCCTGGAGAAGAGGAGGCTGAGGGGAGACCTCATCACTGTCTACAGCTACCTGAAAGGAGGTTGTGGCGAGGTGGGTGTTGGTCTCTTCTTGTAAGTGATGGGTGATAGAACAAGAGGTAATGGCCATAAGTTGTAGCAGTGCAGGTTTAGACTGGATATTAGGAAAAATTTCTTCACTGAAAGGGTTGACACTGGCAGAGGCTGCCCAGGGAGGTGGTGGAATCTCCATCCCTCTAGGTGTTTGAAAGACAGGTAGATGAGTTCCTTAGGGTTATGGTTTATGAAGGGGACAAGTATGGTTGGACTTGGTGATCTCAGAGGTCTTTTCCAACCTTATGATTCTATGATTCTATGATTTTATCCATCCAGAGGGACTCTGACAGTTTTGAGGGCCTGTGGTAACCTCAAGAAGTCCTGCACCTAGGTTCATTACTTAATGATGATTCCCTAAGGTAAATATTAAAAAAAAATATTAATATGTCTTTTTTATGAGAAATACTTCTATCTCTTTTTTTTTCCCATTTCCTTCAACTTATATATCCTTTGAATGTATCTGGTTTATATTTTTATTTTGCTAACTCATGACAATTAAAAGTCAGTTTTCTTACAATTTCGTTGCTTCAGAGTAGAGCAGAGGGAAGGATTCCAGCTGTTTATATGCAGTATGTAACAATTTCAAATTTAATTTCCAGAATCTGTCTGAAGGTATGGTAACAATGCCAGGAGAGTGACGGCAGGTGGTTACAATGAGTTGACTTGGGGTGGATTTTCATCTGTAAGGCCATACACATGGTCTCCAGAAGAAACAATGGCAGTATGCTAATATGGTGATGTGCTTCTATTCAGCTTCTTTCCTGTGAGGACCCACTAGCTACAAAATATCAAAGTTGTAATGTACCAATAAAGTAAGCTAAGGTAAGGGACAGGTCATTTATCACCACATGTTATCAAGGCTGTTCCTATGTCTGAGGAAGGAAACTTCAGTTCCACAATCCCAGCTCTATGCAGCTATTCTTAATGTGGAATCTTATTTCTTTTTCAAAAAATGTAATCTTCAGCCCTACTGTTTATGAATAAATTAATATTATCATATTCTTGCAGCAACACTAGCTCTAGCTTTTATAACTTCTCCTTAATAGTTCCAATAGTCTCACCTCAGTGTATTTATAGAGAAAAAATTAAACCTCTTTAGCCTTTATTTTCCAAGATTATATCAAATGAACAGTCTTACTCCTCTCTCAAAGAATAGGTTCTTCACTGCCAAATAATTTTTCTGCTACAATCTAAATTTCTTTTTCCAAACATCTTTTTCAAATCAAATGGAGGATACCTCTTGAAGTAACAAGGTAACTCTTAAAATTGCAGTCATGTTTCCTTTGAATGGAATTACTATTGTTACTATCATTATTGTTATTGGTATTGTTATTGACACTACAGTGGATTGGCTTGTCTCGTTATTCCCAGTTGAAGAACTTTGCACATACATTATAAATTAGATTTGTGCCTCTTTCAAGACACTGTACTTTTTCTGATACACTTCTTTCTAGTTCTATTAATTAATTCCTCAGTCTGTTCCCTTTCTGCAGTATGCTGATTCTCCCCTGTGTTGACAAACTGTCTGATTTTGTGTTACCAGCAATCTGAAATGACAAACTCCTGTTTCCAAAGTAATGAAATGAGAACAGTAGTTCTAGCCTATCTGGTCAAGAATATTGTTCCTCTTCCCTAATGAATTACCAGCTAGATCCTTATACATTTATAGCTCCTTAGCTAACTTCTCAACTAATCCCCATCCCCTCTAGCTTCAGTAATAATTTCTAGCAGAGATCATATTAAATATCTTCTTGAACTCCAGGTAGATAGGATCTATTAAATTTCACTTGCCCATAAAATCAGTTATCTTATCTGGGAATGGTATCAGTTCAGTTTCGTAGTCTAACTTTGGTAAATCTGTCTACAGTATCTTTCATGTCTTTGCATCTTTAATTTTTTTTATTAGTCTTTTAAAGTATATTCTAAAACCTTGCTTACTGTTGAGTCTAGACCAATTGGTTTGTAGTTTTCCAGTGAGGGATCTGATTTAAAATAAGAGGATGATTTTTGCTTTCAGAAAGGGTGCAAGAAATTCCTCCCAACCAAGTAAAGCTGAGGAGAAACCATCTGTGCAAAGAATATGAAATGTATCTTACTGAGATGAGTGATGACTTCCTCAAGCATAGGTAGTCATGAAAAACTTCCGAGAGCCAGCTGAACATCCTTGGCTTAGGCAGTTGGTGCACCCACTTCCTAGTTCTCCTCTCCACATTGTCCTCGGTTTCTGCATAGGACTGCTGCTGTCATTCCTGAGTCTGCACAGGCTGATTTCACGTAAAGAAATAAAGAAAAGAATTTTATATATATTTTTTATCAAAAAATGAAGGAAAAAAAGAAGGGATTGATAATAGAGAAGGAGAGGAGAAAGGGAAGAAGAGTGTCAGAGAAAGGGACAAAGAAAATATTTAATTAAAATGTACATGTCATTTTAAGAGAGTTTGCATTTGCATCTCCTTATCAGGACCTCTTCTAAATAGCACAAATTATTTTGCTGTTTTCCCTCCTGAGATTTTTCACTTCTCATATTTTCAACCATCCCAGCTTAGCCAGACTCTTAATCACTCAAAAAGAACATTCTGAAAGATGTCTTCCTCTGTCCAGAAGACAGCTTAACCTTCACTGTATCAGTCAAGGCTGTTCGGCCATACTCAGAATATGCTTAATCATGTCTTCATCATATTGCAAAGCTCTCTTCTCCTTTACTATCTCCCTCTTGCTTTCCATTTTTTTTAAAGCTGCTTTCTAAATTGCCCCTGTTCCCATGACACCATGATGAGTTTTGGATCATTCACAGTGTTTAAAGCTTTCAAGAACATTTTCCACATGGAGAATCTTCTTAAAGTGAATACATCATTGTACATTATTATCCATGCTTAAAGGAACAATCAGCAGAACAATATGTCCTGTTCTCAGTGCTGCCTGTGAACTGCTTTTTCATCTTCCTATTTCTTACCCCTTCTAGTTTGATGCAATTTCTTTGTCTGCATAGCTGCTGGATAGGGAAAAAAACTTCCTGGTAAATTGTCCATCAACAAGCTGTAAAATTTGGTTCTGATTAAAGTAAGCATGTTTCAAAAAGGTTGCAGTGTGACTTTGGGGCCCTTTTTGCCCCTTAAATCATGACATGTAGCTGATCAGGAAATGTCCCATTCTGGCAAAACCCAGCTTCCTCAGATAAGTTTCCTGCCCTGTACTTACTGAATTACCCATTTCCTTTTCCCTTCTTTCTCAGGTTTCTTTGGACATCACAAAACACTCAACACTCCAAACTTTCATTTTTCTTCCTCTTCTACATATCCTTCATCACACTTACCCAAACTTGCTGTTAAGAAGTCTCTTCAAAATGGGAAAAACATCTGGAACACACGGTTCCCTTTCCATCACTCCCCCTGAAGTATGCACAGAATCTATCACATTTCTTGTACCAATGTCTTACATCATGAATTTTTTCCTGAGTGACTTGCTCCACGTCGTGGTTTAATCATGTGCTGTAATGATTCCCCTTTCTACTGCATTAGTAGAACAGTGTTAAAGTCTACTATAGCAAATAAAACAGCAACAGATGCACAACTACTTGAATTTAGGTAATGTTTATGGGATTGGTTCCTCCAAAGAATTCCCTCTCAGTAAGTAATCTCAGCATGACAACCTGTTCTGAACCATTACAGAGCGTTTCACATGATGATTGTTCCATTGGTGTTCATATCAGTGCCAAAGAGAAACCCTGGATTTGCTTATGTTAGTAGTCCGTGTGTACTAGAAAGATATTTTGAACAGTTACCCTCCTGGGATTACTGGGAGCTCACAACAGAGATACAGGTAGCCCACCTAGGTAGCTTCAAAAAGGCTGTCTCGGGGTATTAGATTAGTTTCTAAAATAAATATACCTGTAATTACCAGCCTCACCATTTACGGCCTCAAGTTGCACCGCAGAGGTTCGGATTGGATGTCAGGAAATATTTCTTCTCCAAAATGGTTCTCAGGCACTGGAACAGGCTGCCCAGGGAGGTTATTTAAAAGATGGGTAGATGAAGTGCTCAGGAGTATGGTTTAGTAGTGGACAGGTACAGCTGGAGTCTGTAACCTCAAAGGTTTTTTCCAATCAAGTGATTCTATGATTCTCAATTCGTACTCAAACCCTTACTGTGGGTGAAGGGTTTTTTTAAAAAATAAAGTTTTCTTAGTCACTAAAGAACTGCTGGTATGGGAATTTTCCACTGGGTCTTTCTAGAATAGTGTTTAGAAATTATTAAATTATAATTGTTGGCTGATTTAGTTACTTCTCTTTTAGGTACTTCACTATCAAATACATATGTTTTTACGTTTGGAATAAAATAAATCTGGAAAATGGAAATTCCCATTAGAAGAATTTTCTTGTAGTAAAAATTCAGAATATTCAGCTTTTTATGTTTGAAATAAAATGTATTTAATTTGCTTGTTATTTTAACAAAATAGGAACTTTTGCTTCTGCTTTCTTTTCTTCTTTTTATTTTTTTTTTAATTTTTTTTCTGCAAAGAGTACAAACTTTACTATAAGCAGCCTGCCCTCTTCCTTCAGGCACAGAGGTATTCTCAGTGGCTTACCCTACGTTCTAACATTTCTGCAAAATAGAAAGTTAATATGACAACTACAGTCAAATCAGTGGAAAACTTACATTCAACCTCAAGTTGAATGGAGTTCAATGGAAACAAAACTGAGCTTCAAGATCCTTACTGTGTTTAGATTTTCCTTGAGCAATAGCAACAGTTCTGATAGAGAAAATATTCTCTGCTGAAGTCTTCACTATAAATGTTCAGAAGAGTTTATCCATTCACTTCAGCTGTTTATGCTTAGTACTTCAGTCACTTACACCTAGGTAATAAATGGATATCTATAATTGCAAACATATTTTCCTTCTCACATTTAAAAATTTTTTTGTTTGTGTTTTTTGTTATTGTTTTTGTTGTGGGGTTTTTTTCATGACTTTTACCTTTACCCATTAGTCATTTATTTGCATTCATTTTTTCAGTAGAGAGGAGACTTGGGACAATTTTCAGGTTTCCCAAAGCTAGTCACCTGTGAAGCACCCTCCTTCAGGACTTTCTTAATTCCTTAGGCACATACATTTGTAAACATTATAAATCTTTTCATAAATAGATGTAAGTAGACTCGTACAATTTTGTATGTGTGTATATCCATAAAATGTATCCTGTATATGATCTGCAGCAAATAAACAGGGATTCTGAACATTATGTTGTTGAATAAATTTAGACCAAATTCAACTAATTTTATATCTCTAAAAGCTGTGTGTTTCAATAATTTATTTGGTTTGGCTTCCTGTACACTCAGTGGAGAATGACTGTAGAGAGTTCTTCATGCCAAGACCCTTAGGTATCAACCTAGACTGAAACTATTGATGCCCTGGAGAGTTTTCCTTCTTTGCAACACATGGACAGGACACCATGAATGGCTCAATTAGATGGCTCATTTCTTTATATGAAAGCTTAAATCAGGTAGATGGATATTTAATCACAATCTTAAGTTTTAATGGGGAAGACAAACCATTGTATTCATGAAGTTTCTGAAGTACTCGAAGTCAGACTCCACTTCTTTGTATCAAAGCTTGAAACTGGGGTTTGCTCGCAAGAGCAAATTGAATTGCACAAAACGCTTTAGTATTCATGGGATTTGTCTCCCTGTTTTCTGTGCAGCATCACAGGTCACAGATAAAAATCAAGGCTTCATCGCCATGATTAGGGAAGTGATTTTCATGCTCAGGCACTGGGACCTTCCAAGAGAAAAGGCACTGAATAAATGTGAAGATATCACTGATAGTTATTATAAATAATAATAACAATAATAAATAACAATATGAAAAAAATACAGCTAGTCTGGTGAAGAAAAAAATATTTAGCCAATGCTCTTTTCATATTAATGAGATTTGATTTTTCAATCAGTATGAAGGACATCACCTGTGCTCCTTGCCTCCAGGTTTATCTACATGGGTGGAATGGATTCTGAAAACTAGCACTTAGAGAACTTTCTCAGAAAGATATTTCCAAATGTCAGCATTTTCTATTACTTTGTCATTGACTTCTAATGTGTTTTCAGAATGATTTGGTCCTTTCTTGGGTAAAGAAGAAAAATGGAAATTGAAAAAAACTTATATCATTCATTATTATGCAGCTTTCGCATTGCAAAATACAATTTATGGCTTGAAACTCGCTTTTCTTTCTGCTGCGCCACTTCAAATGTCCAATGCTAAATAGAAAGTGCTATAAAAATGTCTGCCCTCACTCTAAGAGATTCAAATGATTGACAATAAAGTGGAAAACTGTTAAACATGTAACCTTGGCACAAGTTCCATGGAATATTTATTCTCCCACTGTTGGGTTCTTTTGTTTGTTTTGTTGTTTTATTGGACTGTATTCTATTCGGTTGTGACTTGCAGCATCTATGCACAAGTCAAATGCCTGCAATGGGACTCCTGAAAGAAGGAGAGCAACAGGAGACAGCGCACAGACACAGAACCTGTGTGCTGTGGACTGGCTTGAAATTCAGGGGTCTGTAACTCTCTGCTCTAGAGGGGCAGCATGCTTCCACACTGCCTAAGAGCAAACTACAGGAATCACTGAAGGCTGGATGGGCATTTCTTATGGTCTACCACCCCGAGGCAGAAAATCACCTCATAGAACTTAGTTACTGCTTTGCGCTTGGACAATTTCTCAGGGAGACAAATAAATTAAGGCCAAAGCCAAGGTGGCCTCTCAATGGGTGTAACATTGGATGAGAGACTGCTGTGATCACATATATAACTGCAGCAACAACAAGTGGGGCAATGGAGAGGGAGTGTTACTCCTTTCCCTTAAACACACTTTCCTTGTGAATTTAAATACGGCTGTTGCAGCCTAATCCTATATAACTCAAAACACCGAGGTGACTATAAATTAAACCTGAAAGAACTATTGCAGTTGAAAGGATTTTAAACATCCACTGTACTTCTTGCTCCCTGTTTTTTCTTCGCCTTTGTGGGAATATTTTTCCTCTTTCCCTAGTAAGACAATGAATTATGATTCCTCAGAAATGAAATCTCAAAACTTGACACCTTCAGAAATAATATATAAAATATGACATTTCCAAACCAGAATATTTTTCAGATGTTATTGTAAAACTAAACTGTGGTTCAGCAAGTGAAAGAGAAACAAAATCAAATGAACAGTGTCAAAAATGTGTACAATGTGTAAAAATAAAAATAATAATAATAAAATCAGAAATATAAAGGAATCTACTAAGTTTAGTTAGAATTTACAAAGGACCCAAAACACTGACTTCATTGATGTTGAGTGGACTAAGATTTGATGGAATTGCAACATAGATGAACTTTTTCACATCACTTGAAAAAGAGGTTTCCCATGTGAAAGCCCACAGCATTCTTTACCCTTAGGGAACCTGTGCACTGTCATTTATGTGACTGGTATCACTTTTTGGTTCTACAGGATCAGTCGCTTGCTCTTGTAAGTAAGACTGATTTCCATTCTTGGTGAAGATTGTCTATGGTGTTACTGCACTGCCAGTGAAGCAATGGCCTTCAGAACTAAAGAAAAACTTACTTTACCTGGCAGGTACTCTACTTCTTCAGGTGGTCCTAGAAAATCCATCTCCCCAGCAGTACGAGAAGTTGAGCTTTCCTGGTCAGGAATTTCCTAACTTTTAATACTTGGCTTTGCAATCTAAGCATTTTGAACACAAGGAGCAGAGAGAAGGGTGAGTCACATTTGGTCGTGTCATGTTGTGGTGGGGGGCTTTTTGTTGTATTCGTGGATTTTATTATAATTTTTTTTCCATACTTGTTTTTTTTTTCTTTCTCTCATTTGGGGGACAACAGGGAACGTTCACATAAATTAATATGGGTAATGCCCAGCCTTCTTTTACAGTGATGGTAAGATATACGTCTCTCTATGGGAAAATTCAGAGTCCAGACAGCATTCCAAATCACCCTCTGGAGGATCTCTTTCGATAGACTTTTCTGTTGTTTATTGAACAAAGACAGATGCCCATAAGGCTAACATTAACCTTTGTGTATTTTATGTTTCCCAGTATGAAGACTTTGTATCTTCTTTAAACAGTGGTACTACAAATAATTTTGATAAACTACCTCGAGATGAAGAGGGAGCATATTAAATGGCAAAAGTTTTATTGTGGAAGGAAACCTTTGTTTCTGCTTAAAGGATATGTCACTAATTTCTCATTTTTTTCCAAGGCAAATAACTGCTTTTTCTCAAGCAAGAGGAAATAAAGTAAAATAGTCATCAGAAGAAGTTATTATGTGATTAAAATGCCCAGTGCAACACCATAATTTTTAGATATTGATGACTTTTCTCTAACTATAATAGCAGTTTCTAACTTTCCTCTTGGAAAAATGAAATGTCAGTGAGATTCTCTTTGACCAAGTTAGAGATTTTATTTCAGTTTCCTAAAAATTCTCAAGTATTAGTTTCTCAGAAAAAAATATCAGTCGAATTTTCTGATGGCAGAAAGAGTATAAATAAGCAAGTTCATCTGTTTGGTTTTCGGTATTTTTGTGACCAATACATTTGCATCTGAGCATACCTGTGTCAGTGCTACAAGGATCTTTTTTAACATTAAAGGCTATAAAGGGCGGATTGTCCACAGAAAGGGCAATAGACTTGAATACCCTGATTGTTACTTTTCTTGTTTAATCCTGAGAAGATTTTTTTCTACTCAGAGCTTTCATGATAGGAAAATCATAGAACACGGAACTTCAGACAAAGTAGGCTCCCAAAGGTGGGTTCAGTAATTCCTTCTGCCTACACAAGATCCTTTATGGCCTACTTGTTCTCTAATAGGGTAAAACTGTTTCTATCAGTCATAAAAAATCCTTATGGTACTAAAGATTTTTTCAGCTACCTTTGACTCAGGGTGTGTCTTATGTCCCTGTGATCATTTCTTTTCTCTTGATAGGTGAAATTCAGAAGAACTATAATATGGCAGGATCACAAATAAGAGCAGTTTAACCACTATGTGTTTCACAGTGTGGTTTGCCTAGACTTCAGTAAGCAAGTCACTCAGTGTAACACTGTCAGTGAATGAAATTATGGTGCACTTTCTTGTTTTTTAAAGTCTGGCTTCTATTTTGTTTATGAATGGTTTCTTCTTTTTCCTGGGATTCAGCATGAGATATTTTGACTGAATATCTTGCATACATGACACTCTGCTGTCCTGTTTTCAGCTGGGATAATTTTGTTTCTGGTAGCTGGTGTAGTGCTATGGTTTAGATTTAGGGTGAAAATAAAGTTGATAACACACTGATATTTTTAGTTATTACTAAGTCGTCAAGGACTTTTTAGCTTCTCGTGCTGGGCTGCCAGCAAGTAGGTAGAGGTTGCATAGGAAGCTGAGAGGGGTCACAGTCAGGAGAGCTGGCCCTAACTGGCTGAAGGAATATTCAAGACCAAATATATTGTTCAGAATATAAAGTGGGGAGCTGGCTCAGGTTCAGGGATTGCTGCAGGGAGCTGTGTTGGGCATTGGTCATAGTGTGGTGAACCATTGCTTTGTGCATAACTTTTTTTTCTATTGTTATTAATATTGTTATTGTTATCGCTATTGTTATGATCATCATCATCACCATCTCTTCCTTTTGCTGTCCTATTAAACTGCCTTTACTTCAACCCATGAGCTTTGCATTTTTTTTCTCCATTCTCCTCCCCATCCCACTGTGGGGCAGGGAGGTCAGTGAGAGTCTGTGTGGTGCTTAGCTGCTGGCTGGGGTAAGCCATGACATCTACTCATTTAAGTGTATTTAAGGGTGAATTAAGCTATTCCCATTGAAATATACAACCCAGTTTCATATCTTTTTTTTTTTCTTAATTAAGGATGTAGTATACAGCTTACAAAAAGGAATGTTATAAAAGTAATAATAATAACAATTTATAAAATTCTCCTTCTTTCGACTGCCTTCTTGCTCAATTAGGAAATGGTGTTTCTCTAATAAGATAGAGAAGGCAGTAATATGATAGGAAGTCATTAATACAATATAATCACAACCCAAGATCAAACTCATCTCCTGTCTCTTTACCTTGTCAAGTGTTTCAATATTTTATGTTGTAATGTGATGACCAGAACTGATCACTGTAATCTAAGTGTGGATCTGACTAATGCATTGTATAATCAAAGATTTTCATCTGACTTAAATTCATTTGCATTTCCTTGCTCTTTCTGTAGAAAGACACCCCTAAGATTTAGTGTGGTTAAAGATCAAATTTCATCATAGTTTCTAGTCTGAAAGGTTGTTAAATTCCTTTTTTTGGCCTTGAAAGTCTGCATCAAATATCTCAGCATATTTGCTTTCTCTCTCTCTCTCTCTGTCTCACTTTTTTTTCACTCTTACAGATTTTCTTGCTTTTTTTCCTGCTCATATTTCATGTCTACTATCTTTAAAATTCATCTATTTATTTCCAACAGACTACAGAGAAAACATAAACATGTGTTCCTTATCTGTTTTTCCCTCTCTATTTTTAAATATCTTCAATTTGATATATTTTATTTATTTTATATATTACTATTTATTGCTTTCCCTTGATTGGCAACAACCAAATTATTTCCAGCTAATGATAAAAAGGAATAAAAAGATTTTGCCCTACACTATTTCCCTTTTCTCCACATGATATATGAGGCCTTTCGGCAAGGCTATGTCGAGAGCAAGCCTGGATAGTCCCCTTCACATCAGTGCTGCCCTGCAGACCAGCAAAGGGCTCTGCTCCTAACATTGGGGTGGATGTATATACTCTAATAAATCTCCCAGACACATAAAATCCTTTTGCAAATTTGAAGATGACTTTTCACCCTTTCTTGAAATAATTTTCTGCTCATATCTGAGTTTAACGTTGATATGACACTCATTAAATCAAATCTAGTGCCAATAGTACTCAAGTTTCATTTTAGATTTTCTCATGCTGTGCACGATAACTGAGAAACTTGTTGGGAAAGCTCTCTAACTAGTAGTCTTTTTTTCTGTTGCAAGGATGAATTGCAAAGACAGCAAAGAGTTGCATTCTTAAAACTTCTACACTTAATGGATAGAGCTGGGTAATAAATAGCTTTGCAAATGTTTTTGAGCTCATAAACTAGATTATTCAACACTTTTGGAATCAATCAAAATAAATAACTGCATCATTTGGAAAGGTTTTATATCTACATAAACTTTTTCCTTTAAATTTTTCTTGTTCTTATCAATTTTATTTTTAAATATACATCTAGAACCAGAATAAAAACATGTTCCATATCACTTACAAATCATTAAAATGTTACATTTTGTCCCAAAATTTTTGAAAGAAATATTACAGTTTTGTTACTTTAAGTGAGGTACCTTTTAGCTAACTTAGCAAAAGGCAACTCCAAAGTGAACCTGCCTCTGATTTGGGAATATACAGTGTTATTACTATAATGTGTGGTTTTGAATTTTTATTAAAATACCACAGATGGAAAATTGAATATTTTTTCATATCTATCTTAGCAGAAAAACTAGAGTTCCATAGGTGAAGTATTGACAAAAATTGCAATTCAGAAATGCCAATTGGCTTAAGTTATAGTTCTGAGCTATTGATTTGAGTGGAACAGCTAAAAGAACATAAAGTTGAACACAAACATGAGTGCAGGACCTTAACCACATAACTTAGCAAAAGGCATTTATCTAAATCCTCAAGAGAAATTTGAAAATACTAACCATGGACATTAAATCAACAATACTTTACTGTCTACAGACTTAACATCAGGATCACATTTTCGCTTAGGGATTGTAAGGTCTTCATGACAAGGATATAACAATAAAGCAATAACAATAGCTGTATTCAAAGGCTAATATGTACATAAACATGTAAGAAATTAACTCCAAACATTTATACTATTTGATTGAAAATTACATTTCCATAGATTTTTTTAATCCACCTTTCTGAGTTTTACAATAAAAAAATTATTCCCTATTTAATGCTCTAAAGCAGTGCAAAAAAAAAAAAAGCCAAATGAAATATTTTCATCCTCCATTACATTTTCTATGTTTTTTTTTTCTTCTGAAGTGGCAATTTCTGTGATTCTCAATGTTAACTTATTGGACTTAACAGCTGAGCTCCAATAAAATGACCAAGAACCTTGATATTTCTCTACTTAGTCACAACGGCACTTTAGGTTAAACAATCATTGGCTCAGTTGTGAAAAATGAGATAAATTAAAATTATTTTCTTCATGAGGACCAAAGTCTTGGCAAATAATATATTGAAGAAATTTCTTGGACATAATGGGTTACATTAATTTTCAACTGCAAAACTATTCCTTTTGCATTATTTTTCAAGCAAGGAAAAAACCCTCACAACTTCGTTTTTGTGCCATATATTTCTTACTGAAAAACAAAAACATGTTTCAAACTCAAGATTAAGAAAGGCATATCAGGACACATTGCAAAAATCTGACTGTAGAGGATTTCACCTAATTGGTGACCCATTTGCGTTTGTCGAAATATGGTCAGTTTTAGTTATGATGGAATACAAAAATAGCCTTTTTCTTTGTTACTTTCGTCTGAGAATAGTTTTCTCGTTTATTTTAAACAAAGTTTTACAGAGCTCTGTCTGTTCTTTATCAAACTCTTTTCTCTATCCCATTGATAGATCTGTGTCATTTGAATAATTTGAAGATAATGCCATTCCTGTTCAAGGGTGCAGCCCCCAACTTCTTCCTGCACAACAACTGACAACAAATACTGTTGTTCTCTGATCCCAGTGGCCTCCTGCTACCCTATTTAGAATGAATGTAGTGATTACAGTCATGTTTCAATAACTTGGGGATTTATTCACTCCTGGTATAAATTGACATTGCTGTGTTGTAGTTAATTGAGCAATGATGATTTTGATCAGTAGGGAATTCGGCCATCAGGGAGCCCATCACTCAAGTTATCACTGAAATTGCTATTAATTGAGACCTCTGTGGGCAGCCACAGAAGACAGGCCAAGGTGTGAATGAGTAAAGGTCTGATCTCTGATCCCTTGAAGTATTGAGCAGAAGAATGAATAGAGCAGGTCACAACAAGGTATATCTAACCCAGCATCCCTTTTCAAGTGCAGACCAATTGCAGCTCCCTGGAGAAGCAAATAAGATTCGAACAAACATTTTCATGTTATGTTCTTCGAGACATCAATGGTTCACATGCACAAAAACTTTCTAAGCTACAGCTGACCTTTTTGTTGTATAAAACTCATTAGAATTTTCTTCCTCTTGTTTATTCTTTCTCATCTTGTATTTATGTATGTTTCTTTTACTTTTACTACATACCACAACACTAAATTCCACATCTTAACTGTGGGCTTTGTGAGAAATCATACTATTCATAGCCAGATATATGAATCTTACCACAGCTTATTATATCAGCGGGTTTTTTTGTGGATAAGCTGAAAGCTAAGTGTTTACTTGTGCACTTAAAAGAATAGAAGGGCAATTTTAAAAAGAAACAAACCAAACCAGATATATCTGTAACTTGTGGGGAACCCTCATTTAATTTGCCATCCACCAAATTAATTGCTCCAATTGAATTCACCATCTCTGATACAATCCAACAATTAATGAAGGTCCTTACATATTTGCATGAGCAAAATAAATCATGAACTGCCTTGAAATCACAAATTGCCTTGATATCTAATAATACAGCATCTCCTCTGATTGCTTAGCAATTAAGGTATTTAAAAAAATAAAATAAAATAAAATATGAAATAAAACATGTTTGTTGACATTGATATTAGAATTGATAACATTTACAAATCACAACAGTTTTGAGCATATGGTCACTTAACCTCATACCTTAGCAGGGAAAAGTGCATACATCTTGGATGACTGGCCTGCACAGTCAACATCAAAGGCAATCTTTGTCATAACAGAGTATATCTGAAGTATCAGTAGTTTATGTCAGGACATAAAAGAAATCCTGGTTTGCCTTAGGTAATTTAATCTCATATTTCAGCCATTTGTCCTTTGAACATTATTGAAAAAAATAAATTTGTGATTTTTTTTCTTTTACACAAAACCCACCAACATTGAAAAATGAATCCCTATTCTGAGTGATGGCACGAGTTAAATATTATAACAGAATGAATAAATATTGAATGATTCCAACTGGAATTATACAAGTTAAAAAAAAATCTTAAAATCAAACAATGCAATAGGAATACACTTTTATACAGTTTTTTTAATTGCATTTGAAAAATGCATGACTTTTCTTGAAGGTCATTTTCAAATGGAAATATCAGTGTATTGACTGGTTTTTTTTCAGTTCTTCAGATCAGGGCATTATTTAAAATAAATAATAATGACCAAAATGTGTTTCTATCAAGAAATATGTTCCTTCAGATTTTTTATTATGTTGATGATTATCCTTTTTTTGGTACAATTATTTATGTAGGTATCTGTTCAATATAGCTCTCTGCCATTTCTTATTAGATTTTTAATATAAATATATTTATTGAGTTTATTCTAAATGAGGGAGATAACAGTGAGTTGAATGGTGTTCATGTGTTTTTGACTTATGGAAAGAAGATGTGGATTACTATGGGATCTTTCAAGGCAGGTAGTATCATATGGAAAAGACTCTTCACACCTTTAAATACCTTTCAGTCTCAGTTGCTGAATAATCCAATGTAATTTAAACATAGACTCAATAGAACAATCTAAGGAGAGGAAATCATTCTAGAAGCTAACAAAGCCATGAGGATTTTGGGGAGTCATTGCCATCCTGATGTGTGCCACATATTTCTAAGACATGTCATCTAGGTCCATAAACACCAAATCTATTGCAGAGGGACTTAATTCACACTGAAATTAATTCCCCCTTGTAGCTGATGGAGGAAAAGGTAATTCCAGAGAGTGATTCACCCCATCTCTGAGGTAAATAACTGTCTGGAGACACATGTCTGTGTTTTGTCCTGAAGACAGAACTCAAGGTGACTAGACTTTTACTCTAGTCTTTCAACTAAATGCGTAAAACTAGGCAGAATAAATCTAGGTCACCTTTCTTGGAGCCTCTCTGAATAGTTGTGGAGATGAATATCTAAAACTACACACTAATAAAAATCATTTAATTATTTCAGATGATAGCTAAATGTCTTCTACATTAGTTCATTGATGTCTCTGACAAAGTAAATTGGTGTTTGTTATTTTTTTTTTTGTTTTGAAGTTGTTTACATGCAAGAAAACATTGCCCTACCTAAGTTATTGAGAATTTAGATATGGTTAAACTTCCGTGTGCGTTTTGATCCCAGAGAGTGTACGGTAAGAATTTGGTATAACTGAAGGGTTGTGTGATGGATGCTGTAAGAAAATATTCCCTGACAGCTTCAACAATGAGCCATTCTTTAGGTAGTTTAGAATAAGCACTTCCGATATGCAAATATGTGTCCAGATAGGTCTTTGGAGGCAAATGATAGCACAAAAGGGAAGTGTGAATGGGTTTTAAATATCATAGTAAGTTCTGGAGCCTCGAATCTATAGACATTTTGCTTTACATTGAACATTTGATTTACAGCAAGTTAATGGCTACAAATTCAGTGAAATTTATATAAAAATGAGAGAATTTGAAAAGTCAAAAATCAAAGATTTTTAAGTCTCAAAGGACATAAAAATGGAAGGTTATTACAACTTTTTTCATTCAAACCAAGGAAACTGACAAATAGTTAGCTTGGAATAGCATACTCGTGTTCAAACTTTTCATCAGAGAAGTAAAAGTAATCCCAAAGACTCAAGTTTCTACAGAGTATAATAATTGGAATAAGAAATGGTATTTGCACCAAGAATATAAGATAGTATATTAAAAGTTATAAGAATGTAACTTTTCCTTACAAAACAGGTTGATAGTTTCATACTTTTTTTCCTCTAAAATATTTTGTTCTGATAACTTGGGGAGGGTTCAACTTTGATTAAAAAAATTGGCTATTTATTGAAAAGTTTAAAATACATATTTATTTATTTTTGCTAAAGTTAACACTTCATAGAACAAAAGACTTGGATTCTCTGCTAATTTGCTCTCACTATTTGCAGAACATTAATATCAAGAGAGGAAACATATTTTCAACTAGTTACTATCATGCCTGGTTTAATACTTATGAAAATCACTCAGATTGGATTATAACTTCACCTAAACTAAAACTTGAGTCTTCACTCACTTCTGGTACAGGAAAAAGTTCTAGTATTTCTTTTGCCTACAGCTCAATTCATGTTTGCAGCTCATGCACTCTACAGAAGAAAAACCAATTGCTAGGTCTTATAAACTATAAAGAAGAGATTTGGAAAGGGATATGAGCTAGGAAAAAATCTTGGTCTGAACAAATTGGTTTATGTTGCTTGGGTCAACTATATAACTTTTGCAATATTTCTTGCCATTATCTATTTGCAAATACAGTTTTGCTATACTACTCTTTTTTTTCCTCTTTTTACAAGGAATGAGTGAAATCATTAATTTTTTTGCCCAACTGCAAATCTCCTCAGAGATGCAGGATTTGATGCAGTGTGGGACTAATATCCCAAGCTTCATATTTCTCATTCCATCTAAGAGGACTTTGATCTCTGCACATTGATGTAAAATTAACCAATCTGAATGTGTTTAGGTTGAGCTGAAGAGTTTCTTTGAGGTGTGAGATTTTCAAAGAATTTTAAGGTCACTTCACATGCAGCTGCCACTGACATAAATATTTCTAGGTATGGGTAAACATGGCTTCTGGCACTTTGTTCCCCTAAGCTTTATTTGTGTTCTGGCCTCCCTTTCTCCCGATGCTAGCAAAGAATTGGGTACCACTAGCACTTCCCTGACTCTCAGGTCTTGAAGTGGAGGTTAGAAGTAAGTGGTAAAAAAGGCTTTAAAATTAATGCTTCATTGCACGGTGGAAACATTACAAGTAGACTGTGGATCCAAACTTCAGCCTCATTCTGATACAGGTTACAACTACAAAAATGGGACTTGACAGAAGACCTGTGTTCCTTCTTTCAAAGGCTGTGTGATCCAGTCACTGACCCTGCAGTGCATCACTGGCAGATATTTATCTCTGAAGTCCTAACGATGCGTCAGTTCCATATTTTCCTGCTGACATAATTTTGACATTTGTTTTATTGGGTCTGACCTCGCACTAGCCTTCATTTTATTATGCCAGCCCCACTTGAACAGAGAGCCTAATTTACAGTGGGGTCTGTCAGCCTCTTTCAGAACGGTTTTCATAAGCGTAGACAGCCATTGGGATTTATAGAACTAAATGGCTTGGTGAAATACAAGGATCCACACCACGCAAGCTGAGAAGGAGTGATTCCTCATCTGTGAGCAGAGCCTGCTTTCTGTGAGACCCAAAATACCTCGCTGGAGCTGTGGCTTCAGCACTAGCTAACATCTGTGAAAGGATATGGAGTAAAGTATGGCCCCTTATGTCACTGCCACAGCTGGGCTTCCTGCAGCTTAATTTGCCCTCTCAGCATGTTGCACTGATTATAAATACAATGCTGCTCTTGTTGCCAGAGGCCATGACATATTGCTTGGCACTCTACAACCCTCAGAACAAATTTTTCCCTTTCCCTGTTCACCTCAGTCAATCACTGCTTCAGAAAGCAGCCCTCTGCCACCCAGCATAGGATTACATGTCATTTATAATTTTACTCGCTTCAAAAAGCTAATGCTTAAGTTAATAAAGTGGAAAAACAACAAGTACGATGTCCCAACCAGGAAGAGGTAGATTGAAGCTGTTGTTGTTGTTATTTTTTGGGTTGTGGGGCATGGTAGAGGTGAGAAAAAGGCAGACATAAAAATAAAGAGCTAATAGCCTCTCTGGTGTCAAGAAGAAAGAGAAAAGGAAGCTGCTCTTCAGTGAGACATAAAATATTAATAATTCTCATTGGAAAAAGAAAGCTGCTTCTTTTTTTTGTTTTATTCATTTCAAATATATATGCATTTCTAAGCATGAAGTTTATGCAAGCGAAAGCTTTCTGCTGGGCGTTTTAATCACATAAGAATTCAGAGAATTTCCTGCTCTTGCTGTAATTTAACTAACGGATTAAATGGTTGCATAAAGTTTAAAAGGAAGAGGCACTTTTCTAACTTCAATTTGATTGAACTGAGAAACTTACAGTTTGTGTGTGCATATGTTGTAGGGACTGAGGTCTTAGTAAATTTGCTGAAATATCCTTTCTTCACAAATTAAGTTAACAGAGATAAGATGCTGTAATTCAATCAGTACCAATATTTGAAATTCTAATGTTTGGAGTCAAGGGGATTTGCTTTCAGTTGTACGAGGAAAGGAGAAGCCTTTTTCAAAACCAACTGATTTAAATATCATTGTCTCAGGTTCACAATGAACTAAAAAACCCACAAAACTATTAATCACGTATCAGGACAAATACCTTATTGAAGCAGTAACCTTCATTGGGCAACCGAGATAGGAACTTAAATACAGAAGTAGGAGCTGCAAAAAGGATTTAAAAGCAAGCAAGCAAAAGTAAAATAAAACAATTAACTGTTGAAAATAAACTCTCATTTTGTATGGTAGTCAAAAGTGCAGTACATTTTTCTTTTATTTTTTTTTTAAATCTATTTATGTACATGTTGTAGTTCATAGTGGGTCTAAAATGCTTGAATTTCAATGCACTGTAAATATGTGGTTAGAGTAGTTATGTACTTCACTGGTTTTAACATCAAGATCTCTGTTTAAGGGGATCTGCTGATCTGACAAACCAAATCTTTCAATATATCCTTTATTTGCTGATGCCTACTCAGCAAAAATATAAAACAAACTGTCTTCTCATGAACATACCAAATAAACAGAAAGCAAATTGCTCCGTATTTTGTTCACAGCTCATCTCCCTATTCATGTACTTTAGTTTTGACTAATAAATGAAAGTTATGTGAACACATGCTTGGAAATTTGTAAAGACTGTGTATTGAGTGTATTGAGTTCATAAATGTTGTAGAAAAGGTTGATTCAATGGTAATGTATACCCAGATTTAAATAAATATCTTTATATGCAATGTCTAGTAACAAGTTATTGTGTATATTGTACACCTACTGACAGAATAACATGCGACTAAATGAAGCAGATTATCCAGAGCATTGTTTAGAAGAAAACACAAAGATTAAGAAATACGAGTTTCTGAGGAAAAAAAAAACATAACTAATTCTTGTTCAAGCGTCTTGGAATTTCAGCTATGTAATTTTGATTGGACTATTCAGAAGGGAGGAATAGTTGACATGGAAGGCAAATATCACCAGAGTTTCACTCTGCTATCGGCTACTGCGATACCAACTTCAAAGAAATCAGTACCTATTCCTTACTTAGATATTTGACGCAAATGAATCAGAGTAACTAAACAGACTTCAACCCATTCATGCCATTGCATAAGTTTTTGTTACCCATAACCAACTTTTAATGATATAGAACTCCCTCCCTCCCTTCCCCTCTTTCTCTCTTTCCACAAAATTCCTGTTTCCCAGTACTCAAGGTTTGAAGATTTTCTTATTTGACTGAGAACTATACTTCAGCAGAACTTCATCCAACTTCTATTAATTACATCAGTTCTGTTAATTTTGCCTGTGACTGCCTCAAAAGCTAGAAAGTTGTGTTGCACTTTGAAATCTCTCATATAGAAAACAAATCAGATTTTGAATCAGGTTTTCACTGATATTTAGTTTTCTAATTTTTTTTTCAGAAAAAACGACTGTCACTTTTTTTAAAAAAACCTCGTGTGTTATACTTTTTGTACCTCACATCTCATTTGATCAAACTAGACAAGTTAGTTTCACTTTCTGGTTCCTGGGGAGAAAGAGTACAGAAAATAATTTTATTTTCTCAAACTTATATAAAACCACTGGCCTATGAATTCTAATTTAAAATTGGTAGTACTGCTTTAACCTTACCTGAACTTAGAATATACAAATAATTATATTGGAACAGACCAAGCAGCTACTTAGCTTAATATCCCACCTCACGCATGTACAATAATCAAGACCCAGAAAAGACTCAAAATATAAAATAAATATGTTTTGTTATTGTGCAGGATATTCTTGTATCTGCAATGATTTTCAGAAAAAATAAATAAATTCTTCCCTGCGGCTTGTGTCTTTGCATCTATCATATTTCAGTGAATTTCTCTTCTATGACCATATCTAATAATTTTTTTAATAAACATAAAATTGCAATAACCTCTGCATCCTGAAGCAACAAGTTTCACAATGTAATAATTTACTACACTTCAAGATTCTCAGGCATATATGTTTCAGGATGCAGAGGAAACAGAGGAAAGGAATTGCATTGCATTTTTTTAGGACAGTAATAATTATTGGATATCATAGAACAACAGAACCACAGAATGGTTTGGGTCGGAAAAGACCTTAAAGTTCATCCAGTTCCAACCCCTCTGCCACGGGCAGGGACATCTCCCACTGGATCAGATTGCCCCCCATTTTAACTAAGCAAAAGTAAGGAGCTGGTCCAAACTATCTGTTTAAGCTCTGGGTATAAACAGTAATGAGAGAAAGGGAACTGCACAGGACAACTCTTTCCCCATGTTTCTTTCTTACCCTCGAATGATTCACCCTGAAAATATATCTGTTTCTCTTTATTATCTAAAACTGGAGCCCAAACAACTTCTTCCGGTGAGATGCCAGAAATTTTAATCAGGTAGATGTAAATGAAGTGAATCATTCCCCACATGACTTTGGACAGGATGCATCTTCATTTGGCTTCAAAATATCTAAAAATACAAACATTAAATGGACTATTATTTATGTTAGTTTTTATGTATATATATATTATCTAAAGCTTGAGTATATTCTCAGGTATTTCAGAATGGATCAAGAAAACATAATATCTTTTTGCCAGAGAAGTATATAGGAACTCCACTACTATCAATGGAGAAATTGTTTTTCAGTCTTGGTAGAGGAGTGCATTTGACGCCTCTAATTCATCTTGAAAGAGGGAGATACAGATGTGGCAAAATTAGTTTAATTAAAGGTTGTCCTACGTTAGTCAAAACTGTTTTATTATATTGTATTGGGGAAATCTTAAACTTACTGGAACACGTTTAACACAACATTCTGAGACAGATTTTTGAAAGCCATTTTCCTGCCTCTTTCAAAACACTTCTTAGGGTAATCTCATACAGGATACCATTTGCAATTAATAGATTTTCTAGGATTATCAAGAGCATTTTAAAGTATCACAGTATCACAAGGTTGGAAAGGACCTCTGAGATCATCAAGTCCAACCTATAACCCAACTCTAACACCAACACTAACACCATCATCTAAACCATGGCACTCAGTGCCACATCCAATCTCCCCTTAAACACCTCCAGGGTCGGCGACTCCACCACCTCCCTGGGCAACGCATTCCAATGGCCAATCACTCTTTCAGTAAAGAACTTCTTCCTCACATCAAGCCTAAAGTAACATAAATGTAGGAAAATGATACTATGACAATCAAGTTGCACATACTTAAATATTAAAACCAGGCTGTAGGATCTTCATTATGACAAATCCCTCCACAAACAGTCATACAAGAAACACATCCTTTAGCTGTGCATCCATTAAAGGAAGAGAGAGAATGGCATTTAGGATATTTAATTCAGTATTTAACTTGCAACTGAATTTTAAAAATCTTAAAAATAGTCTACAATAGTGTGTTAATAAAAACCCAAGACAAAGTTATTTTAAAATAGAAGAAAAAGAAATCATCCATTTAATACAGCATCTTAAAAAATAGATTAAATCAATGTAATTTGTTGACCTGAGTATTAGTAGTTTTCGAGGAACCAAAATTTATGAAATTTGTACTTTGATTTTTTTGCAATATCTTTATAGTTTTCTTTAAAATATAACTCTTAAATTAAAAAGATATTTTAAAAAAGAATTATAAACAAATTTGTAAATTTAGAGATAAGAATATTGAAACTATTTAAGTGTATTCTGTATTGTCTATCAGTGGTCTGATTCCAAAACACAGAAAATGAAAAATGAGAGATTTATGATCACAAGTCATCAAATTAAAATCAAGATGTGAAAGTCTGGCTTTTCTTTTCTTATTTAAGTTTCAATATAAAATTATGGAAATAATATGATAAAAGATATGGATTGTTAGTTAAATAATGTAGACATCAGATAAGGTAACTTAAAGAAAAAAATCCTGCTAACTAATGGAGAGTATGAAAAATATTTTAAAACATAACATGAACAAAAAAAAAACATCTGCTGGATGCAGATGGTAAAAATAAAAATAGGGACAGAGAAAAAGCAGAAATATACAGTATGTATTTCTGTTCGTTATTTGGAATGAAGTAGATGGATGTATCCATCCCATATGATACTGTGGATAAAATATAAATCTTACCATCTGTAACAAAGGGAGATGTGAGGCAGCATATAAAGACTGAGAAACAGCTTTACTAACCAAGGCATAAACAGTTCAGTTTAACCATCTTGCCAAAAGGAAGAAAGAGAGGGAATTCACCTTCATCTGTAATCACATACACAAGGATAAATGTAAGTTACTCAGGGGCTTCACATTTTTACTAACCAAAGCATGGCAAAAGTTGACTAGACTAACAAAGTTCAGCACTAGAAAATAATCTAATTTCTCAGAAGTGAGAAAAATTAAACAGAGAATTGCATGCAATGGGGTGGTGAGCCTTCAAAAGCCAAGGAATTTAATTCCAACATAAGGAATTTAATTTGTGTTGCCGGGAAAAATGTCCTAAATCATATGTTCTGGGCTAAGGGAGATAAGTGATTCAGGGCTGTTCTTTTAGAGTTTTCTGATTCTACATTTCTCAAGTCTTTTGACTGCTCTCAGTGAATGTTATGTGTTAGATAAGAGACCTTACCTGAGGACTGTTATCCAATGTGGAAGAAGTGAAAGATACACTGAGAACCCTGGGGTGGTGACCTATTTGTCCCTTCTGGTAAATTACAGGATATAGGTGCCATTTCTGGTTTGGGAATTTTTCAGGATGATAAGTGGAAAACAGAGACCTCCTTCCGGAGAATTAGAATATACACAGTGATGCCTCTCTGAGAACGGCATAGAAGGATTTAGGGGTATTTCTTTACATCGAGACAAGTTACACAATGGTCTACTTCTTTAGAGTAACTCTCTAATATGTATACGCGCCCTAAGGTTACCATTGAAAATATTACTTGGGGATAAGCATTGCCTCTGTTAATGTTAAGAAAATTGCTGTAATATTAGAAGAGATCCATCATCTTATTTTTAAAACATAGGAGGGAAAAAATTGAAATAAAAAAAAATTAAAAAAAAAATCCTAAAGCACTTATGAAAGTCACCGTGCTGGTTGGATTCTTTCAAATCCCTTAAGGGTTTGGATGTATTAGTCTGATGGTTGTGTTGTTTTCTTGGCCCACATTAATTTGATTCATTCTTTTAGAACATGTGTATAACACTGCAAAAAAGTATTATTGGTTTATAAATTACACTTGTTGTTTCAGGGCGATAAAGAGAATGATGAATGCAGTCTTTGTTCAATCACCTTTTTATTCATGAAAGGCAAAACCATGGATTCTAAAAACATTTGTCTACATCAGGAGTAAGCCATAAACCTTTCAAAAATGCTCCCAGTAATCCAGGAAGGAGCTGCTGATTACTGTCATAGTGAAGAGGATTCAATAATGCTAATGACTTTTCTTATGATAATCAATAATCTAGTGGAAGCTACTTGAATCTTAACAAATCTCCCAGATATAGTCCCCTTTTTTCAAAAACAGAAATAGTGTGTGTTCTTGAGCATATTTGAGCCTATCAGATTAATCATGGAGAGGGCATGTTTCCATGAATAAGATCTTCATGCTAGTGGCACATGAACCTGAAAGAAAGGTTTCTAACTTCAAAGTTGAGTAGTCAGCCTGTCGTTTACCTAAGCAGATTTTTCTTACTGTCTCCTGGACTTCTGAGGGCCTCAACAGCATTCAGATAAAAAAGAATAGTCTCGTAAGACACCCAGCTTCTATATCCAATGAGATGTTGAAAGGATTTAAAGCTATCTATATTCAAATCAAACCATGGAGAATTAGGATTGGATTTCAGAGGACAGACTACTCAACAAAATATTTCAATTTAGTAATCCTAAAATAAAAAAAAAATTGATTTTTGAATGCAAGTTATCTTAAATTTCTGATTCATCTGTATCTATTTACATATAGGAGTAAAATTCAATCATGTTGGGGTAAAAAATACACTGAAATATTTAAAATTCCACTCCATATAGAAACCTTCACTTTCTCTCATGTATCTCATGACACAAACTAGTGTCATCTGCAGACATAATGTACATTCTGATATATAAATTCTGTTTCCCATTTGTTCATTCAAGGTTTTGGTGTTATTTTTGTGTCCTTGTATATTTCTTTTAATATGTATTCTAACTCTGAAGTTCAAAAATATCATGAAAATACACCAAATCTGAAAAAAAAAAGTCCTATGCTTCTCTAGGTAGTATTTATGGGGAAAATAAATGTCCCTAGCTAACCCAATACATGTTACCATCACAAATGCTATAATTATCACTCTGAATTTAACTAACGCCCAAGGGCAAGAATTTTTCTAAAAAAATATGTTTCTACCTTTCCAGTATTTCTAGATTGTTATGCCCCTGCTCTGCTTTCCTTTGATTCAAATGAGATAATTTACTCTGCAGAATATGACTAAATGCAAGCAGATAAGTCTCCATTCTGCAAAGCATTTTTTGCAACCAGTGCCCAAAATCCTGATCCTGTATGGGAATTCCCATATTTTTACGTGAAAATTTAAGATTAATGTAATAGGTAACTCAATGGCTCTCAAACGGATCCACAAAAGGTGAGGACTCAACTTCATGTCTGTTTTACATAAAGGGATAAATCATCAGTATGAAAGAAACTAACCTTGAGGAATAATCCTGACTGATTAATTGATTAATTGGATTTGCTTTGTTTTTCTAAAAGAACTTGCCATTACCGGTAGAGTCTTTTTCACCTCCATGCCTCAGGCCTTTCTCTGAGAAAGTTTTGCTTGTTCAAAGCAGAAAGAGAAAGTAACTTTTTTTAAAATTAACTACATGCCTACTAGCCAAGTAAACAGCCGAGGATCATTACACCATTCTTGCCATATCTGAAAATCTGTATTGATCTTGTAACTCTTGTATAAGAAGAGAATTTTTGCTAATGCTACACTACACATAAGAAACAGAAAGGACGTAAGTGCCTCATCAATGTACACTCTATGGTGGAAACTAAAGAAAAAATGAATTACTATAAAAGACAGTCCATTAATAAATATTGCCCTCCAAAACCCATTGACAAACTAACCAGGACACCAAATAACGAACCAACCAGGGAAAAATTTCCCAAAGACTCAAATTTGACCAGGATTTTGGTTTTACTTGAGTCAAAGAATAATTCTCTTCCCTTAAAAAAAACCAAAACCAACCAAAACTTAGAAGTGCCAAGACCCTAGAATTATTAAGAAACAATGAGGTTGACGTGAATATCAGTTTTGCAAGGGAAACAGAAGGGTAAATTCTGGTCCCTGCTCTAGTGTAGGCCTTTCAGAAACACATACAGGTTTCCTTCCAAATCATTTCTTGGACATTGTTGAAGAACATGAGGTATTCCGGAAAAAAAATCTTTGTAGATAAATAAAATACCTTTTTCCACTATATTTTTTAAATAAGGTAATAGAGAAATTAAGTTGATTCATCTGTAATCCATATTAAAAACCAAACCATTAGAATTACTGAAATCATAGGTCTTATCTACAGTCATGGCCTGACTGAACTCATAATATTATTTGTCCCAAAGCCCTATATGCCTACCCATTTTCCTTGCATAGCAGTTGCCACACTTGTTCTCTCTCAAGGTGGTACAGAGATGGCAGTGAGACCTTGCTTTTTATTCCCCACAAAATTTCCCATGAGATTTCAGCAAAAATGATAGATAGATAGATAGATAGATAGATAGATAGATAGATAGATAGACAGATAGACAGACAGAGATAGATAGGTAAAGCCTTGTAGAAGGCCATTAAAGCAAATCTAATTGTGATGCCAAGCACATGTCTCTCTTCCATTTTTCTAGGAGGGATAGTATAGCTCTAGCAGAAGCAAATTAAATGTTTTCAATATTTACTCTTTAAGAGTAAATTACAAAAAGTACAAAACTGAGTGCTAGACTGATTAGTTATTCCAGTCTGTCCATCATGTATCTAATAATGCCTACTCAGTGTAGCTCGTGCGCAACATATTTTCTGTGCCCTTAAAGTTGAGAGTATGATAATAAGCCGTATGGGTTTCTGAATTAAGTTATCTTTGAAATTAGCTGCTTCATCCACTTGAATATACCAAAGTGAATTTATGATGATTAATTGTATTACAATGAACACCAAAGCACGTAATAATGATTTGCTACTTATTATAAAGCTTTGCCAATATTTTGTAAACCCAAGCGACATGAAATGCAAGAAATCCAATGAAACACTCTTAAACAAACAAAGGGGAAAGGGAAGCAAGGACAGGTCTTGCAATGCTAAACATTTCTAAGGACAAACAGAGGCCACAAGAACTCTTTTTTCCATGTCAAAACTTTACCAAGTTACGTCCCATTAAACTTAAAAAAGGAAGAAGAGGAGAGCTGACAAGAATTGGTATACATTTTTAGTGATTAGTCAAATCTTACCAATTCTTTTATGCTATGTTATGTTTTTGTTCTTGCCATCATAAGGGCTATTCTAACCTGTTTTCGGTTTGATATTCCCTTGAGATTCTTTGTTAAAAATATATTAATGTGTGAGGAGTCAAATCAGTATCTACTTCAGCAACTTCAGTAATATTCACTAAATTACTGTCTTATTCAACTAAATAACTATCATATGAGTAGGCAAATATCACCTCAAAGTATACTATCTTCAGTTACAGTCTACTCAGTTGAGGGAGGAAGGAAGGGAAGGAAGGAGGGAGGGAGAGAGGGAGGCAGGAAGGCAGGAAGGCAGGCAGGCAGGAAGGCAGGAAGGTAGGAAGGCAGACAGACAGGAAGGAAGGCAGGAAAGGAATTGAATGAAAAACCTGTCCTATCATATCTGCCTACAGTAGGCTGGTGAATTTTACTGTGCCTTACCTTTTGTCATCCCATGCACTTGAGATAAAGCCTTCTAAATAGAAAAACAATAGCAGGAAAACTGGTTTTCTGTGGCAGTGTCTGGTCTTGGCCATCAAAAATATGTCACAGTTTAGACAGGTAGAGTGGACATGATAAGGCAGAGCCATTTTGTATGTGGGAAGTACAGAACTCCCAGGAAGATTCAAAGAGAGGGAAACAGAGAAAGTTAGATTACCTCTGGATAAAGTAGAATGAATCTGATGTTCATAACCTACCCTTGGAGTGTTATTTCTATGAAACATAAAGCAATCAAGTAGTCATGAAAAGTGTCCAGTATGACTCAAATGCCAGCCTGGAGGATTTATTTAACCTACTGGTCTCTGATCTATGCTTTTATATTATTGTGTCTACTCCAGAGATGTCACATCAGTTCTTAGTGTGACACTTATCAGGGAAAAATATGTTTTCCAGTTTATGTTATTTTAAATTAAAAATAAATAAACAAGTATGCTTTCTTTTAAACTGACTACTTTTAGCTGAATTACCAAAAAACTGAAGTGGAGAAACTGGTATATATTTTTTTTACATAGAGAAATAGGGTTTCCTTTTGTTTAAAAGAATACAAATCTATAGACTCCTCAAATCAAATTAATATATGCAAGGGTAAGTTTGGTCTGTACTTTTGTACTGACAAGATTTTTCTTTTTCCTTTTTAACTGTGTTACATACCCACACTCTTGAAATGTGAAGCAGAGATTTGTATTAACCAGTCTTTAACTAGCTTAAACTTTAATACCTGTTTATTTATTTACTTTATGAAATACATTATAACTTGTCTGCTTTCAAATTAAGTAATCTTCATCCTCTCTGTCTCTTCTCATGTGGAAATCCTCTGAACTATGACTACTCTCTGCTTTAAAAATAAAGAAGAAAACCTCATTGTTAGATCTGTATTTTGTTTCTTTTCAAAAATTTTCTGCATACTCTCAGCCACATCATTTATGAGTGCTTCTTTGTCACCAGCTATATATTGATACTATTCTGCTGAAAAAAATGTCAACTTTAATTCTTTAATCACTGTAAATTGCTTTGAGAACTTACTGAGAAAATAAGTCCATAGGTACCTAAGATTCAGAATATTTCTAGATGTTCATAAACAATAGGATTTCAAGGGATTAATGAATTGCTTTTTGTCAGCTGATGTGAAATGGCTGAATATACTCTACAATTACAATACAAATGCATCCCTTTTATCTAGCCTGAACGGAAAAAATAAAACTAAAATCTAAACTTTGTTGGATGATAACAGAACATATTAAAAGAGAAGAAAAAAATGCATCAAACTTAGGATTTTTAATACTTTGATTCAAGGTTTGGCTCTGCCAAATATATTTTTTTCATATTTTGGACAAGTTAATGTGTCTTTTAACTTTCTACCCAGAGGGAGCTAAGCTTTTTGAATGATAAATCAATTAACGTATGAGGAGTGCTCAGGTAGTATAATCGACGTATGAAGAGAGATAAGTTTTTCTAGTCTTCCTGGACAGAGAAAAATGTTGCTTTATCTATCTGTTGACTTTTGATTGACTTTGGAGCAGGTCGATTATCAGCTCTGTTCAAATAATGAAAATGTTTCTCTATAGATAATTAGAAAGTAGAACAACCCTGCACACATGTAGAAAAATCACCAAATTTCATTCACCTTGACTGTTAATAGTTATAAGGTTTTGTTCTTCACATTGCTTTTTGAAAATTTTTTTCAGGTGCCTCATAAATTGTGGATAAGCAATTTGATAGGGAATTCTCCCTCTACTCCAAATTCCTGATGGTACACATTAATTTAGGTTTATCCTATTTTAAGTTAATCTTCTATTATTTAGTACTTAACTCTTCCTTACATTTTGTAGATAACTTTCCATCTTCAGACAGCTACAAATTCCTAAATATCCCTAGTTAATAACAGAATGATAATAATATGATTTACTGACATTTTACGGCCCACTACCTCTAAGCACTAGAGTCCTACAAATTTTTTATCATAGATCAAGGCAGCTGGTGTCTGTTTCCTGAGTAACAGCTATTACTGGCAAAAGATTGTCCTTCCCAGAGTAAGTAATGGTCTCCTTATATCACTCTCTCTATACTCTGATACTATAAAACTCCACATCCACATTGCATCAACAGAACCCATTCTCTCTCTGTCCTGAGTCTAGATAATAACATTTTAAATTAGAGAACTTTAATTTAATCTTTTAACTGTTGAAACCTTTATGCAGCTGAATGCCTGCCATTCCTCTGATATAGGAGGTAACTTACATGCAAGACAAAACAAAGACTAAACTAAAAAAAGTACCAGAAACTAGAAAGAGATATCATTTGTCTTCTCCCTGAAAAGACATCTGTTTTTTTCAAAGTAAATATGTTCAAGGTCTTCTGTGCCAGGAAATTATTGCAAGTTATATAGTAATAATTTTATTATTCAGTATCATTTAGTATTTCTTCTTTAGCATGTTCCTCATGACCCAGGAATACAACAGAACCAGAAAACAAGCTGATTACTGTCAGATTGGTATTAAAGCTCCCAGTGTTGTCATTGGGCATTTACGCATGAAGGTACATTTCAATACCTCTAAATGTCCTACTGATACTCCAGAAAATAAAGGTCTTCAAGAGGCCCTATGTTATATCGTCTAACTATGAACTCGTGTTACACATAGACCTGAGTTATGACACTGGATGCTTGTGTATGAACTAAATAGTTTAAACAGTTAACTGATTGGTCAATGAACTTGCTGTCCAGCCAGATCACTGGAGGTAGTTTCTGTGGGAAATCTGCATAGCTGAGTAGGCTATATTGAGGGTTTGTTTATTTTGATCTGTCCCTCTCTGCAATGTGAAATGTGCCTATGTCCATCTTTGAGTGCTTCTAAGTACTAAAAATATAAAAAGCTCATCAGATGCTAATGCGGAATCTCTCCACTTCCATAGTTAAAATTAGCCAATGCAGAAAAGAAAAATATTGCAGAAAGATAAACTATTAGAGAATTAAACAATTAATCTTATCTCCTTAGGCAGTCAGTATTAATTCTTAAGTAAAAATATGGCTATTGCAGATCTGGCCAAAAGACCAGCCAGTCTGAGTTTCTTCATGCCAACAAAAAAACAAGTTCCGAATAAGTCAATTAGAGGAAAATTTTAAAGTTGTTAATTTCTTTCACTGAGATTCAAATAAAAACATGTTCCTGACTTGTAATGGAACCTACTCTGTCTAAATCAAGGGTCTAATTCATGCCTCACTTTCAGGAGGTTTATTTGTCCTCGAAGACTTGCACAAAAATCTCATCAATCTAATACAGTTATCAAAACTCTAGATATGCAGAATATCCTTTTGGATGTTTTCAAATACTTCTTTCTTGTTCTGCTAGACAGCAAGCTTGGAAAATTCTTTTCTGCTCTTTGGGAAGTGAAGTTCCTTTTTTAAAGGATTTGCAGAAACAAAGTTTCTATAAGACACAGATATAGAGCATCAAACAATTTCCAGTCTACAAAATATAAGACCTAGAGAGCATATGGAACAAAACCCGTGTTCTCGATTGCCTGACATCTGATGATTGTCTAGGCCTCTGAACAAGCCATTTTGAGCAAAATGTACGTAAACTGGTTTTAAAACTGTCTGGAATAATATCATGATGGCTATGAAATATAGACCTTTCTCAGAAGTTCTGACACTTGGATGGTAGGTGATTTTGCCAAACCCTATAAAACTCAGTATTTCAAAAAGTTCATGAACTCTAGAACTGGAAGAATTTGTCAACGTAATTTGGCACTCTGTACATTAAAACTAGTTTAAAAGTCAATTACTTTCTGGAACAAAGTAGATGTGATGTATTCATTTCAGATTTAGAATGAATAATCCTCTGTATTTCACTCTGGCTGCAGAGCAAACAACTTCTAGGCCACCAGGCTGAACTGTCTATATGTTTCATGGATCAATACATTAAATGTATTTATTTACTTTAAGGCATTGCTAAGTGTACTATAGGGATAAATTTATCAAACAGATTCAGATCAAACAGATCCAGCCTGTTCACAGATTTCAGGAAAGTGTGAATCTAGACCCTGTTCACTGCCTAGATTTCGCATCAAAGACAAGTCTGTATGGTTTATCCACTGAAAAGCAAAAGATTCTCTCACTGCACTGTAACCTTGCTTCATCACATATGTATACACTTCATCATCACACAGTAAATTGTTCTTCAGGGATCATCTCTCAAGAGGGCAGATCCTCCACCACAGAGCTGGGACTATGAACCAGGGTACCAGGTAGCACCATCTGCATGATATGAATTTCGATCTTGTACTCATTGGTCTGAGACTACTAGTTCAATGGAAGACCACTGACAGCCCTCGCATTAGAAAGTAAAATAACTGGGTATAACTAAGCACAAGATTTTAAGTGGACAGATAGTGAACTGTAAAACAGAAGAAAGCAAAGGTAAGGAACAGTAACTCCAGGCACCTATCCTCTTTAGTGTGTTGTCATTGAGCTAGCTTCTTTAAGATGTTCCAATGGAAGATGTGGAAGGTCTGCTAATACGTAAAGGAAGCAATTCCTTTAGTCCTTTATTATGTATATGTGCAATATTTAATTTTTTATTTAAAATTTGAAATGAATCAAATAATTGCTATGCCATCTTACACCCTTGTTTGCTAATGAAAGAAAAGTAAGGGACACATAACATTCAAAAAATCATTTTCTGTAGGGAGTTAAGTAATCCAAAGTTCTCCAATCCTGTTACAACCTGAAAGAGAGAATTGCTGGAAGAACCTAGAGCAAACGCATTTCCTGAAAGTCAAAACGTCTCTATTTTCCAGGGTCTTTCCATCATTTCTGAAGGTTTCCAGTATCATTGTGGATCTTTAATTAACTGAGGTTCTGATTAACTGTCTTGTTTCCTTAAGAAACTCTTCAATGACATTATATGGATGGAGCATGAAAGGAATCAATGAAGTTACATCAGGATCAACAGAAATTTCTGTAATCACCAATTTTTGTGCTAGAGATGGCATGAAACTGGAAATAAGTAATGAGTAGTAGAGGACTGGGGATGGACTTGACAGAGTTAATCAGAAGCCTCCACGAACCTGTGTACTTTTATCTACCCCGAGGTCACACATTTTCCCAGGCACACACACACACGCATGCACGCACACACACACAAAGACTAATCATACAGATACTCATATCTGCTGCTTGCACATGTGACAGTGATAAACAGGTTTCTGCTAGGAACAATTTAGTTGGTAATAAATCACTCTGGTAGGGGCTAGTGTGCACAGGTGAATGTCCATGATGCAAGGATATAATTGTGCATAATCAATGCAAACATGCTGTAGTGGAACGTGACAAAGACTTACTTAGACACATTTAGCTAATGCCTAAAGGTTAAAGCAGAAACAAAGTGATGGGGATCTCTCAGATAACACCAGGATATCTTGCTATTGTCACAACAAAGAGATGTGTGAGACAAGATTTGGCTGAACTGGTGTTAGGAAAAATACGAAGGAATACACTTTGTGACCCTCAAGAAGCTGCCTGTCAACATTCTTCAAGATTCCCCACCATCTCAGGAGCCTGTAAAATACAAAGTACAGTACAGTGTCTCTAGGGCAACTATAAATTATGATTAACTGCTGCAGAAAGAAGAATAGCCTTCTAAAAAACCACTTAGGACTTTTGAGTTTTGGTGTTGTCTTCCTTCACTGCCCCCAGTTAAAAACAGATTCTTCAATGAGAAAGTATTTTGTTAGTCATTTACTGCAGAGTTACATTTATTTCAGCTAAACTTTCATTATGACAAACTTCTCAGGTCCTCAGCGGAATTTATGGATAAAGCTCAAACTCTATAAAAGATCCCACATCATAATAAAATTTTTAGGGTATTATATCAGGCTAAAAATCTAGTTCAGATTAAAATAGATCAAGGAGGAAATGCATTCATGGTCCAGATGACTCTTCTAATAACCAAGGTAATTATGCCAGTTCTTTTATTCTTTTCTGTAATGGTTCTTGTTATAGATTCAATCCACTTAGCTGAGTCTGCAGCCAGAGGAGAGAAGTATTTTTTCTCTAGAGATTGCTTCAGCGTGTCCAAAATTTGACTGACCTTTGCAATTGCTTCTTTCTTACATTTAACTCTCTAGGGATGGTAAAACAACTAAGCAACCTGTATTAAGTCCTAAGAACACGAGATAAACGTAGGCTATTCCATTTTAGGAAATTGTATCAACACATAGTGGACTGAACAACTGATAGACATTCATCTGCATCAGTGATTAGAAAGCTCACTTGAGAAGTTGGTGACCCGGTGTCAAACCTCTGTAAATAAATCAGGCATTGTGATCTCTGTCTTACAGGTACCGGATACATATCCTTAGAGCTGGTCTAATACAATAGTTTTTCTTTTCCTGCTTTTGAGTGCCTTTTTCTTTGTGGGGAGGCAGGGTGATCTATTGGTTTCATTTGAGGACGTGGTTTGGTTTTTTTTTTAAATTTCAGGAATATGATTATTACAGTGCAGGAAAACCAGCTCTTACTTGAATGCATATGTAAAGAAACAGACACATATTTGCTTTTTCTGGTCAGCAAGATAAAAAGGCATTAAAAGTACTGTTCTGGTGCAAAATGCTGTATAGATTTCTTTAAAAAAAATGCAAGCTATGATCTAGAGCTAGCAAATTGCCCTATTAGTGTAAGTTTAAAGAAAAGGGTTGAAAGGTGCAAATTGGAAAGAAACTTGCTCCCAGGAATCAATAGGTCCGGAAGAGTCTATTATAATAACATCATGTCCCTGAGAGGGCATCAGGGATAAGTATGTTATTGTTAAATTAGGTGGTGCCATCTTTGCAAGGAAAACAGAAATTTAATGTTTGCTAATTGAACTATAAAAATAATAATTACCTTTGATGTAGGGGAAGGAAAGTCACTCAGCAATGGCTCTGATTATATAAATTGAAGCTGTTATCATCAGAGTCCAAACTAGATTAGAAGTGAGCATCTCAAATTACATTTGGATAATACCAAACACACAGAACACTTTAAAAGTTTTCAGATTTTCTCTTCCTCTCTCCCTCATCAAACAGCTTCATGTTCTTAACTGTAGCAGAATTTCATTCTCAGCAGTGTACAATTCTTTAAAATGTTTCATTCCAACTGCAGAACATTTGTGCAGAAAATGCAATTTACAAACATGCATTAAATTCAGGGATATTCTATTTCAATTAAACTATATTGGTTATGATTCCTTTCTGGCTCAGGATTTGTTTAAGGGGCTTTGACATGATTTGAAATGGGGGTGGGGCGTAGAGAAGGTGTTTATTTGGAATGTTGGATTCTAATTTCGCTTTCTATTGTGTCAATCAGTTATTAATTCTGAGTGTTACAAGCCAATTTGAAGTAAATTTATAAACAATCGAACAGAAGATTTTGCAATATATTATGATTTTTTTCTTTTGTCAGTTCATTGTTATGCACAATACTGTGCTACCTTGTGGTAGAGTAGGAATTTTGACCTGGAACAGTGAAACCATTTAATAACTTTCTTCTCAAAAGCATAAAGAACTTTTGTATTTGAACTACATTCAAAACCAAGAGATTTTACGCTGCAAGAGTGAACACCAGATCTCTTTGATTTTATGAAGAACCATAGAGTGTAAAAATCATTGAGCAATCAAGGACTACCCTCTTCAGTTCTATGAAGGAAATCCATTAAGAAAATAAAGTATGAGGGAAGAATTGGCGTGCCAGGTTGGCAGTTAATGGCAACCATAAACAACACATAAAATCATCGTTCCCTATGACTAGAGACAGACTGGTAAGCAGATATAACTGTGAGAAATATGGGGACTAAGAATCCTGCATACCTGACCATTTCTGGTCTCAACATATTTTCAGTATGGAAAATGTGGAAAATAGTCTAAAGACACAGTTGAACAATAAACTGGAAATATATAAATACCATGTAGAGTTGTAGATAATGGTTCCACCCAAATTGCAGCAAAATCCGGCGTTCATGTGAATAAGACAGCCAAAATTTGTGGGATTTTTTACTATGGGGAATAGAAGCAATATTCTGAAATGCAAAGAGTAGGACAGCCTGAACTCTTCCCATACCAAAGCAGTAGACACATGGATAAAAACTTGTGGAAAATTCTGAAGTTAACTGTCACAGTTTTTCAGCTGTTACTGATGGTGTATATTTGCTTTAAAGGCAATGTTTCTGGAATTTCACGCAACTTTCGCAAGAGATTTTCAGGATCTTAAAAAAAGATCACAAGAGAACACTGCCAATTTAATTCTCTCAGAAATCCTCTCTGTCTTTAAAAGGCAAAACACACAAAAAAGAAGCTTCTGGAAGTGAAAAATAGTGTAAGTATGGTCCTCCTAGATTTTTGATATTTTATGACCAAATTTCTGTGTTAAATGAGAGCTCTTAAACCTTGGATGACTTTTCTTCCAGATATTAGAAAAAAGCTTCTGGACTAGCAAACTGGTTAAAAGAGATCAGAGTGCAAAATTATTTCACCATACAACAAAATACCCATTTAAATACATTTCTTTATTTTATAATTGGCTGAATGCTTTTTATTTGTGTGTATCTGTGTAGGTATTTATTTAATTAAGGATAAAATCATGACAAAATGTGCCAAAAAGACATGC
Organism: Dromococcyx pavoninus; assembly: GCA_033558185.1. Taxonomy (NCBI): domain Eukaryota; kingdom Metazoa; phylum Chordata; class Aves; order Cuculiformes; family Neomorphidae; genus Dromococcyx; species Dromococcyx pavoninus. Next base: position 1,323,855 of record JAUMJL010000034.1, on the reverse strand, counting down.
CAAAATTGCATTGGCTTAAATATTTTTCTGATACCATATAGAATATGAAACTCCACTTTAAATTATTACTGAATTTGCACATCTATAGCTAAACACAAATGCAAGCAAACATAGCCACTGGAAAACCCATAATAAAAAGACTGAAAGTTGATTATTTTAAAGAATAACCATAATCTTTGTAGATCAGAACACTTTTGTGGAAGATTGTATTCAAAATGGAATATATGTCCTAGCTAGTGGCTACTCTAAACGTGAACATCTGACAAGATATTATCCTAGGCATTAAAATCTTATTAGCTGAGAGTTTAATTGAATTTGTATGTCCTTTTATAAAGCTTTAGTTTTGACCAATTAGTTTAACAAGTACAAAAAAAATAATTCTAAATAATTGTAGTCAATTATTTAGTGTTATACTAAGGAAAAACAAAAGAGGGTGAAAATCAGGAACAAATGTACTCACTTAGAAAAAAATCAAAATGTTGAGAATCAAATTAATCAAGACATTGAAGGACATGAGGAGCAGAAATTATTTAATTGCCTGCACACCACTGCTTGGAGCCTAGATAATAAACACGGGAAACTGGAATTGCTCATTTATGAGCATAAATTTGACCTAGTTGGTATTACTGAAACCTGTTGGGAAGAGTTGCATGACTGGAATTTTAAAATAGGTGGTTATAACCTTTTTAAGAAGGCTACAGTGTGGACAAGGAAGAAAAAAGAATGGCAACCCATAATAAAAAAAAAGAAAAAAAATGTTTTAATTGACTAGTGTGTATGAATCAATGTACTTCTGCCTTGTAGTTATGGAAAAGATAGAAATTGTGTTTAAATTACTGGGTAATGGAGCCAAAATGCTTTGCATTCAAAGAGCATTTATACAGAAAGTGAAGGAGGTGCCCCAAATCCCATTATTCATGTTCAAGAACTTCAGAAGAGTTGGGTGAAGTTTTCCCTGGAATATAATGTATAACAGCGACTCCCGTGACACAGAAAAATTCCAAAAGTTCTGCCAAAATTCAAGGTGAAGATACATTTAGAAAGGAAAATGGGATGACCCTGGTGAATGTCCTTTTTTCAGTTTAAGGTTAACACAAGGCGAACAATAAAATGACTAATATGAGATTTAATTAACATAGAATTAAAGGAAGGTAATATGACTAATATCAAATAAAATTGCTTTATAAAAATAGACGTACAGTAATTTGATGTACCTGTGAAGAGTGATGATGCCAATTCTAATTATTTAATGTTTAAACTTCCAAATATTCAATCTGATATCAGATACAGTTTTGTCTGGAAATAAGAGCACTAGTAAGTCATCATAGCATAGATCTCAAACTGAAATGAAGTCGAGGAATCTCCATAAAGCTAGTGTGCTTTTTATCAGAACATCAACCCTAATTTTGTTTTCTTAATGAGGAGCACTAAAAAATGAAGAGAAAAGTCCTCTGGAATTTTTCTCACTTGACAAGTGAACAGCATATAGACACCCACACAAATATATACATCTATATGTACTCAAATAGATATATATGCATAAATATACATTATGAAATACAAAAATATACCTCTAGAAATTAGGCATATAAGGTATTAATGGAGAGAAAGGAAACTCAACTTTGAGAATGGGTGTTTCTGGAAAGGACTTAATCGTGGTGGTCGAAAGGTTTAGTACGAACACTGAACATATAAAGAGGGAAAATTAGACCAAGCCAATACTGATATATCTTTTTTTAACATTGATATAGCTGTAATTGAATACTATACTCAGTTCTTATCTCTGCAAATCAATAAAGAGATCTACTAATTGGAAAGCAAGCAGAGAACCACAAACTCATGTGAAAGCCTGCTTTTATTGGTGGACTCTAGGAGCTCCATCTGGTTGGGTAAACAGAAAAAGGTTAAAGTTAAGACTAGGTCTAAGAAAATTATCTGTCTTTCATCTACACTTCCAACAGTTAGCACAGTCTGTTTACTGTATAATGTAGGTGTTTCTAGCAGTGACTCCGTAGGCTCTACAACAGCTGAAACGAATCTCCCTCTGGAGAAGCCTATTTCTGCTTTCACTTAAGTACAAAAGGGGTTGTGCCAATTAGCTTAGGCTATGTCAACACTCAAGGTAACCGATGAAATCAGCTAGAAATGTCCTTACAAGAAGGCTGCTTGTAGAAAGCTGTTCAGCTTAGTTAGCAGATGTATGAAATCTAAATGCTGAAAGCTGAGCAAATGTGTTTTCCATCTGCCTGGTACCTTCTTGATAAGTCTCCTTAGCTCCTCCAACTGCTGGGGAAAACTGATGTGATTAGACCTGGAAGTATTTCATTTTGGTACTTGAAGTCAAGTCAGATCTCTTTAAGCTATTTAAACCCAGAAACTGTATGGAGATTATCCTTCCTGTTTCCTGTATAAAAGCAGTCTGCCACTGCTCAGAAGATTTAGGGTGCGCTGCTAGTGTGGTTCCTTCCAAGACCTAAGTGAAAACAGTAAGACTTCCATTTGTTTCTTTTACCTAATGTAAATCACTTAATTCATGAGAGTTAATTTAATGAATATCTACAGTTTGTGTTTTTCAAGAAGTTTAACTACAATGGTCCCTCCTGACTTCAGAGATCATTTTGAGACTGTTTCTTTGGGGAAGCATATATTAGGCAGTGGAATATGCCACAAAAATATCTAATATTCTGGTAATCAGATTTTTTTATGTCCACATAGCTCAATGCCAGTTATGTACAGGCTTTAGCTCATTAGTACAACTACTGTTTTATCTTCATAGGATTCGTAGATCCCACCCTAGTATAATCTCTTGTCTCACTGGGTTATATCCTATGAATTATAAAATACTAATGATCTTAAAATCTGTATGTGATTACAGCAGGGGTTTAAAGTCAATCTGGAAGCCTTCACTGTTGCTTTAGTACAACCTACTGCACCATCCTTCCATACCAAGGGATACGATGAGCTGCCATAGATGGAAGACTTCTCCCAGAAGGAAAGAGAAAAGATGTTTTGCCTTTTAGAGGAACTTTTTTATTGTTAATACAGAGAATCTGTAATCCTACTCAAGGTATCTTGGTTTAATACCAGAAAGTACATAAGATGAGTTTGGTGTCAGTGCCAGGCCAGAAGCCATCAGAGGCACTCCTCAGCTCCTTGGTTTTTCTCCTCACCAGTAGGAAAGACCGACAGACCTTTGATATTGACTTACTTTTTCCTTTCTTTGGACCGTGCAATTGACTTGGTAAACCCTTCAGATTCAGTTCAAACAACAGTATTAAATTACTTCCGTCAGTTACCCCATAATAAATGTCTTCTCTGTAATCTTTATATTGTATTTCTTATGTATATATATGTGTATGTGTAGTCAAAACTACCCCTTGTGTTCAAAGAACACATTCTGTGAACAGAAGATTGAGGGAATGTGGAAAAATGGATTCATGGTCAATAGATTGAGGAGAATGTTGAAATTAAGCTTTTTTTTTTCATTTCAGGTCTCATGGCATCTGTCTCTTCCTCCTTGTCTGTGTCGCTCTCACTCAGATTCTTGGGTATTTTCTATGGAGTGAATTCACATTACGCCCTTCTATTAAATGCTGATAATAATAATAATAAAACATTACCTTTCTCATGGTACTTGTAGGATATGAAATATTTCTCAGAATTCTACATTTTCTGGCAAATTTGATTTAACTTGGCCAGAGCTTACACTGATATTGTGAAGACATGGGCCAACTCAGATCACAGAGACAGAGGGAGCATGTAAGCATTGGGATAGAAACAAAAGAGTCATTAGATATTCAGAATAAAGTTCACAGTATTTTATACTATTCTAACTGCTTTAGTGTCTGTTCCAGAGAAAAAAATAGTTTGAAGAAGGCTCCTAAAAGAAGTCACTGAAAGGCTTGGAAATTCAAAATGCAAAATATAATGATTTTGTCTTACTGCCTATGCTGGAGACATACCCTGTGTAAAACTATAATTTTCTTATTTTTCCTTCTATAGATTTTTCATCCCAGACCTAACGACATGTTAAATCACTATACAATGGTTTCTGACACTGAGTCAAAAATGATGCAACAGCAGAATGCAGTGGAAGGATAATTAGCATGTGGCTCTATTCAGTGATGAAGTGGTACTCTACTTCTCCAAGGCTGAGAGCCACTGCTGTAGATTCTCTCTTTCTAACACAAGAGACACTTTTCAGTTTCACCTGCAGGAATGTTTTCTTGGAATTACTGAAGGCCTCACTTGCTAAAACATCTGTTTTGCCCCATGTGCCAAAAGTATTGCTTCAGGGTCCTAGCACCTGAGAGTCATTGATTAGGAAAAAAGCTAGCTCTGAATAGTTGATTTTCTATTACAGAAACAATGAAGGGAAGAAAATGGGTTATTAGTCTGGGGAGGCTGTAGTGGGGAAGAACTCATTTTAGAAACATTGTACACATACTCTTGAAGCACAGATTTGAGAATGTATAAATTTTAACTAGAAATGTCCTCCTGAATGAGAAATAACTAACCACCTCCCTTTGCGAGACAGTTCTGCTCATTCCACAGAGAAACACAGCTGCAACAACAGTCCATTAGAGCACTTTCAGTTTAATAGCTCTGTCTTCCTTAACAAAGTTCAAATACCTGTCCTTGATGGCTGCAGTTCACAGACTGTTTGGATGTGTGGACAGAACAACTTCACAGGACTTATGCCTAAATTCCTATATGATGTTAAAGCAAATCTGTAGGAATATTGGAGTTCAGAGTCATTCTTCTCTATTGCACACTTGTATCTACTCAGACCTCTGCACCATAAGCAGTGATGTCACTGCTGTTTAGCAGTCTAATTTCTGCTCCTCTGTTATTTACACTGTATGCTAAATATTTCACTGCTCAGCAGAGCACAGCAGTGTCACATACCAGAGTAATAAAACAAGATGAGTAACTTACAGGTCAATCACTGTGAGCATCTAGGGGGTATATACATGTCTAAATATCTCCCTCAGTAAGCTTTAGGAAAATTAACTTGTTTTCTTGTAGTTCTTTCCTAAACAGTTAAATATATATAGTCAAACTCTTTAGTATAGCTCTGTTTCTCTTTGCTGTCTGCACAATGCTGTCCAATTCTTTCTGAAATTCATGGTGTGCTTGAACCACCAACACAGTATCACAGTATCATAAGGTTGGAAAGGACCTCCGAGATCATCGAGTCCAACCTAAAACATATATCAAATATGAAACAGGTTCTGTGAAGTTCAAGTATATAATGAAATGACATTTTAAAAAAGAAAAATTCCGGTAAATGGAAAGCCTTTTATGTTTGTTTACTTCAAGAGAAATAATATTAATACTGAAATAGTTATTTTTAAAGGACTTCTTTCATTTTTGCTCTAAATTTCTCTCAGCATCTCAAGCTATAATTACTGCTAATCATCCTCTACTCCCGATAAAATAACTGAGCAAAATTCCATTACCTTTCCAGCCAAAAAAGGTTTCTGCTTGCCAGCTTCTTTATACTAATGCTTTCAGTCTTGCAAAGGGAAAGCAAACCACTTAAATACAGTGAAAAGCTGAAGAGAGCACTTCTGGAAATTAAGGGTGATTTGAAGCCGTTCCATGTATGTGGAGGCACGTCTCCATGGGCAAAGCTCCTACTCAAACCTTGAAAGACCTAAACTATCACAGGTACAGAAGCCTTGTAGTTGCATTAACACACTGCAGTAAGCACGATAATATGTGATTTTCTATGTTCCAAGCTATTGCAGTGAGAACCTTTTGGATCAGATTTGTCTCAGACCCAGTCAGATAAGAGCCTTAACATCCACCACAAAAGACATTTTCCAGCAAGCCACTGTGGTCTTTGTGGTTGATTTCTTTCATGAGAATATGCAGGGAAAATAAGAAAACCCAAGAATGTTAGTGAAGATAAAGCACATAAATAATAGTAAAGATTGCTTAGTTTTGCAGGGATGCTTCAATTCATACAAAGCCTCTATTTCCAGTAATATCTAGCCCTGTTAGCAGAGAGTTCTTTTAGTAAAGTAGAACTTTCTAAACTTGTTTCCATGTCTGCCTGACAGTTCAGTTCAACACTAATTGCAGCAATGGTTAAGGACATTAAAATGTCTGATTATCACCAGAGCTCTGACTGCTATATTTTTGCTTGAATCCTTCCATTTTCTTTAATCTTTCTTTAATTTTTCTTTAGTGTCTCTTATAGCCTTTTGATTTCTAGGAAATGTTATTGATTTAAAACCAAATAATGCAAGCGGAAAAGTTAAAGTACACTTTCATAACAATGGCATTAGGTAGTTATTTTAAATTTACTAGCAACATTCTATGAGTTTACGTTAAAGAATGAGAATGTATCTCTTTGGGTAGCTCCAGGAACAGTACTGAAAATTTATCTGAGTGGAAAATATTATATTTTGCACAAAGCAGGACTAAAGAGCTGTTGTTTCTAATCCTGTTTGCAAATTCCCATGTTCCGAAGACCTTGAAAAATTCCTTAAACGTACAATAAATGATTTCTGTTGACTTTTTCTCTGAATAAATACTATATTTCCTGCGGGCAAACATTCATTGTAGGATCTTGAAAATAAAAATTTACATTGCCACCTCTATGTCTTTTTATTAATCCCCACTTAAAGCTCCTCACAGAAAAGGTTTTCTGTGATGCCCAGAAATCACTGCCATCTGACGTTGTTTAGAGATCAATAGCATTGTGGCAGTTTGAAGAGTTATTGCTTGTCAGCTGAACAAAGTAACTGTTCATATATTCTTAGCCTGCTCCAAATGAAAAGTGAGTTAACATAACTTTCTTCGGTGAAGTGCAAATTAAGCAACATTACCAGCAATTTGAGTGCACAAAGAATACAAATTTTAGGTACTTACCAGAAACAACCATGTTACATTACATCTGACAACCCAAGTGCTGGTATAAATCTACGCATATTGGATTCCTAAATCTGGTGATATTTACAATCACTTAGACAAGCAAAGACTTTAAATTAGGCAAATCCTTTCTCTTATTATAATGTATTTTCCTTTTTCTGGACCTCATTTGATGCTTTACTTACTTGTCTAATATTATTGAAATCTTAATTTAAGAATTTTAACAGATCATGGATTCTTTTTGTGTATGCTGCTTTGTTTGATAATTATGCTTCAAATCATTAACAAGGTAAAGATATTTCCCAGTAATGCACTATTAAGAGGAAATAAAAACAGTAAAGTCACTGTTTATGATCTAAAAAGAAAGAGATGGCCTCAAACTGTAGAAATAAAAATAACACTGGATCAGAAACCGTATGCTAAAGGATTAAAAAATAAAACAAAATTTATTTATTTAGTAAAGTCTAAAGGGAGGCAAAGTCTTGCTGGTCTTACTTGATTACAGCTTGACTATGAAGCATGCATGTGGCTTTGGAAAAAAGTAAATGTGAACCCAACAGATGTGAAATTAATTTTCTGTAGTAATGGTAGGGAAGAGCTAATGTTGTTATACAAGTTATTTCTGTGATCTCCCCTAAAATATTGAATTCCATCCCTTCCACTTTTACTCATAAAAAGACTTGGATAAAAAATGGATCACTATTACAATAGAAAGACTGTTTAAATAAATAGAGAGATATTTTTGAGATCAGAAAGGAAATATCTGAAGAAATCACAGAACATAATGGTATTCACTAAATACTCCGTATCTCTGCTTCAGGTTTCTGGAATGAAAAATTAACATGTTAATTCCATCCTGAATAGTGAGTAATCAGACAGGTATTCCAGCTCACAGGAGATACTTAAATCTATGGGAGGATTTTTTGGTGAAATCTACCACAGCAATGATTCTCCAGCAAATGTTGCTCAAACAACAGACCTCTCCTCTAATCAGCATTTTGGCTTCTATTCCAGAACACTATGCAGTATGACTGAATGTCATTAAGTAGCTGTAGTATTAACCTTTCAGTAAAACTCAGTGTATTCATTTGGCAGATAAAGAGGTGCACACAGAAATTTGGAATCTTTCCACAGGAACCAATTAAGTTGCATAAGAGCAAGAACTGGAGAGAAGCGTTTTATGGTTTTGTGCACCCTCTTTTTATGTAGTATTGCAAATACAAACTGATCTTTTTGTTTAAACACAGAAACCGGGGCGTTAATTGTAAGCTGACATTCATTGTACCTGTATCCAACTGAAAACTCAGTGCAAGAGAAAGCTCCAGATGCTGTCCTGAAGTGTGAGACTCCTCTTCCCTTTGGTTCTGACAGCGTTAATAGTCAATCTTCTCTTGGACTGCCACAGCATAGACCCTGACTTCACATTCGCCTTTTTTTCCTTTGTCTTTTATAATTAATAATCATGAAATGTGTCTGGATGGTTCTCCCCTCTCTTTGCCACTCTCCCAACACCCACACTCACTCACCCAGCAAAGGAGAGGGAAGAAAGAAAGGCGGGATGGAGGTGGGGGGTGGAGGAAATGCCAGATTGAAATTAATGGAGACAATTGCAGTTGACATAATGATACCACATAATCCTAGCAATTAAGTCACAGAGCAGCACAATGAGTTCATTCTCAATGCTTGCGGCACTGCTTTGCTCTTCCCCCTCTGCCTTCTGGCACATATAGGAAACAAGGGATTATAAGAAGGCACTGTTCTTTTTAAGGAGCCCGTTCTAACAGACTTTTGTCGTCCTGGCTGTTGTGTATTGATGTGCAAGCTGGATGCATCCATCCATCCATTCAGTTCATTGGCTGACAGTGGATGACTTTGCACAGGAGTGGCACTTGGATTTACCCGGGAGGGGAGGGCTGAGGCTGAGGCTCCACACAGCTGTGCCATCTGTTCCAATAATACCACATTACTCTCTAAACTCAATAATGAAGGCTCTTGAGTAATCTTTCATCAGAATGACTTCACGACATTAAAAATGCATTTCAATACATAGCTTATTTAAATATTTAACCCTCTTTGGCTTTGAGAGATGGATTCAAATCCATGGTGTTTATATGTGTAAGAAACATTGATTCTCATATGGAGGACTGCATCAATTTATGAAGACATGAGCATGCACAGAGAAAGAACGAGCTGTGTTAAATAGGCTCTCAAAATTTGGAATATGACTGGGGGCAATTGGTCTTCTGGTTTTGGTTTTCCTTAGTGTGAACTTTTCCTTCAGAAGAGGTTTAGGTTGGACTAAATAAACCAGGCACACCATGGACTGGTATCCAATTAGTTTTAATGGGACTTATACCTTTCTCATTTACTTGCCGTCCCTTTTTCTTTGTTCGCTGTCTGTCCCTTGGCCTGGATTTTGAGTCATCTGGCATTGTCAGTTCATGTAGTGTGGTTTCATTAATGTATTTTTTCTATCTTTTTTTTTTTAAGTTCTTCCCTAAAGAAAAAAAAGTTTTTTTGGCAGCAATTTCCTTTTAGGTTTTTGACATATTTAGCCATCAGAAATGCACAGTGTTCTAAAACTGTCAGGCCTTATTATGGGCTTGGAGAACTTGATGCGTACGAGGCTGTCAGCTCTGCTATTGCTGTGGAATGATCTGAAGCTGTGCACCATGCTGTCTCCCTGTTTGTTGGTAAGTAAGAGTGAGAACTCCTTCGTACTGTTCGTACCTAGCAGTGGTTATGAAAGGCATTTTGCTCTAATCGTCCTTTTGGTTCTTTGGTAAACAAGTTTTGGAAACATAAAGTGCTGGTATTGGTGGGGGACACTATAAAAAGACACAGAAAGAACATGAGATTTGACAAATACTAGATATTCTTCTCTAAGATAGGATTATTTTTAAATATCCATTATGAGAATCAGTGAATAAAAAGTTGATCAAAATTATTGCAGATTGCCGTATTGATACTTAAACTAAACTTGAGGTATCCAAAATAATTTCAGTTAGATATCATCATCATTGTCAGTATTCACTTACCACTTAAACAAATCTTGCTGCATGCCAGTAGCAGTACCTTGCACTGGTTTTGGCTGGTACAGTGTTAATTTTCTCTGTAGTAACTACTGTGGGACTATGTTTCGGATTTGTGCTGAAAACAGTGTTGATAAGTTGTTGAGAAGCGCTTAACTTTTTCTGCTCCTTAACCCACTCCATCAGTGAACAGGCTGGGGGTGCACAAGAAGTTGTGAGGAGACACAGCTGACTCCAACTGACCAAAGGAGATATTCCACATCATATGATGCTGTGCTCAGCAATGAAAGCTGAGAAAAGAAGGAAGTGGGGATGTTCAAAACTATGGTGTTTGTCTTGCCAATTAACAGTTGGACATGAGGAAGCCCTGGAGATGGCTGAACACCTGCTGTGTATGGGAAGTGGTGAATGAATTCTTTCTTCCTCTTTGCTAGTGTGAATGGCTTTTGCTTTGCCTATTAAATTGTCTTTACCTCTACCTAAAAGTTTTCTCACTTTTACCCTTCTGATTCTCTTCCCCATGCCGCTCTTGGGGAGTGAGTGAACAGCTGTGTGGTGCTTAGTTTTTGGCTGGGGTCAAAACAGGAGATTCATTATATTTTAGGAAACTGTATGAACTATTCATTCCCAGAATTTGTGGGTATGTTTACCTGTATGAATTTGTGTACTAATTATATACCAATACACTATGCATGAAATCAGAGCAAAGAGCTTGAGCTTTATTTTCTCTAATTTTGTCAAACATGATCCAGTTCCAGAAAGGAAGGTAGGTGCTATGTTTAATATGATTTTAAGTTCAAACTAAAACCTGAAGTTCAGATAAGGAGCGTTTGCAAAAGCCCACCTAAAGGGCAATGACAGGTTTGGAGACGCAGACATATTTCTGTATTACATATGTCATTGTCTTGCAAAAACAACTGCCACCACCTGTCTTATGTATAGAAGTAATGATTGCATAGCCTTCTCTTTCAATTTTTACCCCATCAATGCTATCCTACATTCCCCTCCCATGACAAGAAATTTAGAATATTATCTCCAGGCATATATGCAAGAAAAGTTCATCAAAGCCATTGTGAATCCCTTCCTCTGCCTCTTCTTTGTCTGAAACATAGGTCACAAAAAGAAAAAAAATATATGAATCATGGGGCAAAGGGGCAAACCACTGAAATTGCGGAACAAAAAAGAGGTGGGACGTGACAACTAAAAATGGCTAAGGTTATTGCATGACCATGCTTCTGATGGAAACAGTGGGCTTGCCTTCTCATACAATGTGTTTATCCTTTAATAAATCCAAGAAGAGCTGTTCTTTCCTAAATATGTATTTCCTCTTACATGCTTACATACACACACAAACGTACATATATGTATAAACATACACACACACACACGCGCTCAGAGAGACATGTAGGAGGCACACACATGCGTAAGTAGCTATCTATTTAAAAAACCTAGATGTCACATTATCTGTCTCTATGATCTGGCTACCACAATTGCCCTATATTGGCAAGGGGCTGTTGACTCCCATTAAACACTGTTCAGTGGCACACATATCGTAGCTCCCAGCTACAAGGGGTTAAGGAGGCACTTGTGAGAAGGCAAGTTACTGCATAATTTGGTGCACATGATTTTATGTTTAACATATATTAAGATAGAGTCTGAAGGAGGTATAAAGATCATCTGACATGTTGGTGTTTTCTTCAAAGTTTTTTTTAATCTTACTTTACATATTATGTTTAATTAGGAAATGTGAACAGTTTTCTTGCAATATTTTCCACACTGCTTTTTAATTTTTTTTTCGCTCATCTGTAGTTTTTGGTCTTCTTTGCTCATGCACTCCCTATGTTGTGCAAGTGCTAATAATAATAATTCAGTTTAATAACATCAATCCTTGCAGAGCACTCAAGCCCATCCACTCCTCAAGGGCACCTAACCCTTCATGTCCTCAACTTGCAGCTTCTTTATCACACTTGAACCACCCTCATAAACTACATGTTCTTCAGACCTTGTCAAGGAGGGTGAGTCCAACATCATGGAAATGAACTGAGAAAAATACAACCTTCAGATATGTCATCTTTTGAAATTATAATTTCCCCTCCTTTCTGCTGTGGAGACTGGAAACAGGTGTTCTTGTCTTTCCAGTCAGGCTTTTAGGATCTCAATTTTACTGTCATTCTTCTATCATCGTTTGAGCTAGAAAATGTCCTTTCTTTCTGGATTTAGGGGAATTTATTGATAACACTTAATTTTGACCACACTTTCAGTATTTATCTGATTAAGTTGCTGATATGACTCATGACTTTAGTGATTTTGGATCATAGAAGGTGCTGAGGGATTTTTTGTTGTTGTTTGGGATTTTGTCTCTAACTTGTCATCATGTAGGAGAAGCTTGTGTGCAGATAAAACCCTCCATGGAACAGATCTCTTAAAGGAATTGGTTTTTTTCGAACCTTTACACTTTTCCCAATTCACTCAATAAGAATTTTTAGGCACTTCATTAATGTAAGCATTTCATGGATGTACTGAGGCTGGACAACGACAACACTGAATGGACCCCACTTGGCCTGAATTTTTGGTCAGTCTTGGTTTTTTTTGGTTAACCTTATGGTGTGAAGTGAAAGACAAGGGAGCTAGATTATAGTAGAAATTTGGACAGCCTTAATTTTGACTGCAAGAGTAGACTATCTGAAAAGAAGCATTTGCTCTCCCACTATCACTAGCCCCTTCTACACTACAAAAAAAATGAGTCAAAGTCTCTAATTTATTTCCAAAATCCTGGTCTGAGGAATATCCTACTTAATGTGAAGGTGGTGATGCACTGGAACAAGTTGCTGAGAGAAGTTATGGATATATGTCCTGCCTGACCAACCTGATCTCCTTTTATGACAATGTGACTCACCTGGTGGATGAGAGGAAGGCTGTGGATGTGGTATACCTGGACTTCAGCAAGGCCTTTGACACTGTCCCCCACAGTAGACTCCTAGGGAAGCTGGCAGCCCGTGGCTTAGATGGGAGCACTCTGTGCTGGGTTAGGAATTGGTTGGATGGCCGAGCCCAGAGAGTGGTGGTGAATGGTGTCTCATCCAGTTGGCGGCCGGTCACCAGTGGTGTCCCCCAGGGATCGGTGTTGGGTCCGGTCCTGTTTAATATCTTTATTGATGATCAGGATGAGGGGATTGAGTCCATCATCAGCAAGTTTGCAGATGATACCAAGCTGGGAAGAAGGGTTGATCTGTTAGAGGGTAGGATGGCCCTGCAGAGGGACCTGGACAGATTGGAGAGATGGGCTGATTCTAATGGGATGATGTTTAATAAGTCCAAATGTCGGGTACTTCATTTTGGACACAACAATCCCATGCAGACTGGGGACAGAGTGGCTGGAGAGTAGTCAGGCAGAAAAGGACCTGGGAGTGCTGGTTGACATGAAGCTCAACATGAGCCAGCAATGTGCCCAGGTGGCCAAGAAGGCCAATGGCATTCTGGCCTGCATCAGGAATAGTGTACTCAGCAGGACCAGAGAAGTTATCGTCCCCCTGTACTCGGCACTGGTCAGGCCTCATCTGGAATATTGTGTACAGTTCTGGGCCCCCCAGTTTGGGAATGATGTCAGGATACTGGAATGTGTTCAGAGGAGGGCAACGAAGATGGTGAAGGGGCTGGAGCATAAGCCCTACGAGGAGCGACTGAGTGAGTTGGGGCTGTTTAGTCTAAAGAAGAGGAGGCTCAGGGGAGACCTCATTGCTCTCTACAACTACCTAAAAGGAGGTTGTAGTCGGGCAGGGGTTGGTCTCTTCTCTCAGGTGACCAGTGACAGAACTAGAGGGCATGGACTCAAGCTTCGTCAGGGAAAGTTTAGGCTTGATGTGAGGAAGAAGTTCTTCACTGAAAGGGTGATCGGCCATTGGAATGCGCTGCCCAGGGAGGTGGTGGAGTCACCGACCCTGGAGGTGTTTACGGGGAGATTGGATGTGGCACTGAGTGCCATGGTTTAGATGATGGTTGGTGTTAGTGTTGGGTTATAGGTTGGACTTGATGATCTCAGAGGTCCTTTCCAACCTTGTGATACTGTGATACTGTGATACTGTAATACTATGCCTGCATGTGTTCAAGGCCACATTGGATGAGATTTTGAGCTACCTGATCTACTGGAAGGTGTCCCTGCCCATGCCAGCACTCCTCCCCTAGCCTGTAGCATTCCATGGTGTTGTTGGTGACCAAAGTGCCTGACCTAGCACTGAACCTTGTTGAATCTCATAGAGTTGACCTTGGCCCACTGATCCAACCTGTCCTTTGCTTTGGACTTCCTTAGGGATTTTTTCTTGCTTGGTTGAAGTTTGATTTATTTATTTATTTGTTGTTTTTTTGTTTATTTATTTGTTTCAAATTGGATACATTTCACACCAAAATCTAGAGAAAAGGATTTGAGTTTATGAGTTACTGCTTTTTATGCAAATATATTTTTTTGCATTCAAAAATTGTTTATTTAAGTTAACTGTCTAAATGTTATCTGTTTAAATCTGACAAGGAGCCTATCCTCCTGTTATATCCAATGCAGAGAAGCCAATATTTTTGAAGGGTAATTGTTGCTGGATGCACGTTGTTGCTGTCATCCACCTACTTCACAAAATAACACAAAGTTTTGCAAGCTTTCATTGTAGGAGACTGACTTGTTCAAGAATTGTTCATTGAATGACAGAATAAAACCCAGGTTCCTTGAATTCTACGTCTGTATCATAGTCATTAAGGCAGGCAGCCTAATGACTACTTAGTAGAACAGAATACGTTACCAAACAGTCTTATGCAGACAAATCTGTTGTTCGACTAAATTATTAAGATGTGTTAAGGAATAAGGATCTGGAGTAGAAAATTCAAATAAGACTCATAAATGCCATTTTGCTTGCCTGAAAGGCCCAGGGTTTTACTATCTTTAGTTGGTTTAATCAAGTGGAAGGTACTGCAGTGTTTTTAATTGTGTACATTCGAGTATGTCTCACCTCTAACATTTATTAGTGCATCTTCTACTTCAAAATATGTAAACATATATGCACTCCATCAAGGAGATGTTCATGTTTCTTGTTTGTGTGTTGTAATAGTATATACCACTACAGTGTATAAGAACACACATCACAGAAAAAGATGTCTCTCACAGAATTTTTCCCTTGTTGTCAAAAGAAACTGAAGTATATAATGTCTCTAACAAACTTGTCACAATTAATCTAAAAAAAAAAAAAAACTGCGAACAAAAAACAGTAAAGATATGCCACATTAACTAGGTCATTCACACTCACTCTTCTTGTTAAAATATTTTCCCTGAATAGCGTTTCCAGGAGAGGTATGTTTGGTTAGTCAGTTGTATTAAATACCTCAGTTTAGCAGTATGTTAGTAAAATTATGTGAACTATTATGATAATGTTTATTTTTTTAACAAGGAACAGTTGATTCCCTCTTTAACTTCATTTTGCTGATCAAAATAAAAAAATTTAATTTCATAAAATAAGTTCTTTTTTCCTAGATCATTTGTGAACTTTCCTACAACTTGATAAAATTTGGCATTTATGTTCCTTGGACAATTGTGGTCACATTTGTGGGCAGTACTCCCAAATAGCGTATGAGTTGAATTAATACCCTCTCTACTTTGATTTCACGTTTTTGATTACAAAAATGTTGTTTCAGACTTTCTCTTTCTTTTTTCAGAGCTGCCCAATATGTTTTTAGGATTGTCATAGATATCTTCTCAACCCCTGGATAAATGCAACCTTAGTCTATACTAGTCCTTCCTTCTTCCCTAAAAAAATTCTGGTTTAGTCTCTGTGTGATGCAACCCAATGGATGAAAAACCATTGAGATCTCAGGATCTCAGGAAGGAAGGAAGGAAGGAAGTTGA
This sequence comes from Dromococcyx pavoninus, assembly GCA_033558185.1. Lineage (NCBI taxonomy): Eukaryota > Metazoa > Chordata > Aves > Cuculiformes > Neomorphidae > Dromococcyx > Dromococcyx pavoninus. Next base: position 1,308,060 of record JAUMJL010000034.1, on the reverse strand, counting down.
ATTAGATTAAACATTAGGAAAAATTGGAGTTGGAAAGGGGTGCCTTTCCAAGGGAGGTGGTTGAGTTGCCATCCCTGCAGATGTTTAGAAGATGGATAGATGAGTTTCTTAGGAACATGGTTTAGTAAGGAGACAGATATGGTTGTACTCAATGATCTCAGAGGTCTTTTCCAATCAGATGATTCTATGATTCTGTGATTATTGGGAATATGGGGAAAATCTTTAGGACTGAGCAGAAGGATATTACTGCATTTCAGTAAGAGGGTTTAGGAGTTTTCAGAACATAAGCTGTGGGTGTGTGAGAGAGAGAGATGTGACTAGAAAGACAGTTCTTCCAGCATTGATGCATCCTGTACAACGTTCTTAAGGCCACCTGAAACTCTGAGACTATGATCTGAAACTCTGGTTACGATTTCCTCCTTCAGTTTACACGTTTGCAGACCCCGATGACTGGACTAATCAAGAGGGCTCTAAACTAGATTGAAAGGGGGAGGGGGACATCACTGGGCTCAATAGATCAAATCATGGGAATGGCTCCTCAGGCTCTGAGGGATGGTGTACTGTTGAGAGCCCCTGGTCTGCCACCTCAGTGGAAGTGAAGAATAGCACTCCAGGTAGCAGCCAGAATTCAAAGGTGAGATACAAACCACCACTAGTAGACAATGAGGATTTGAGACTGTTCCACTTAGGAAAGGGGAGGAAACAACAGCCCAACTGAAGTGCATTTACAGTAATGCACACAGTTGGGCAACAAACAAGGAGAGTTGGAAGCCATTGCTAGCCCAGAAAACTATGATGTAATTGCCATCACAGAAACATGGTGGGACGATTCGCACAACTGGAGTGCTGCCATGGGTGGCTATAAACTCTTCAGGGTGGACGGGCTAGGAAAGAGAGGCAGTGGGGTTGGCCTCTATGTTAGAGAAAGTTTTGATTGTGTTGAACTAAAATATGCTAATGATGGGGTTGAGTGCTTGTGGTTTAAAATCAGTGTAACCCACAGTAAGTCAGACATAGTGGTGGGAGTCTGTTATTGGCCACCCAGCCAGGATGAGGAAACCGATGAGCTCATCTACAAGCAACTGGGAGAAGTCTCGCGATTGCTGGCCCTTGTTCTTGTGGGAGACTTCAACCTTCCAGATGTCTGCTGGAAGTATAACACAGCAGAAAGGATGCAGTCCAGGAGGTTCATTGTGTGTATGGAAGATAACTTCCTGACACAACTGGTGAGTGAGCTGACTAGAGAAGGTGTTCCACTGGATCTGCTGTTTGTGAACAGACAGAGCCTTGTGAGGGAGGTGACTGTTGGAGGATGCCTGGGGCTGAGTGATCACGAGATGATAGAATTCTCAGTTCTTGGAGGAGTAAGGAGGGAGGTCAGCAGAACTGTCAGTTTGGCCTTCCGGAGGGCAGACTTTGAGCTGTTTAGGAGGCTGCTTGACAAAGTCCAGTGGGAGACAGTTCTAAATGACAGAGGATCCCATGTGGTCTGGATGCTCCTCAAGAAGGAAGTTCTGGTAGTGCAAAAGCAGAGCATCCCCATGTGCCATAAAATGAGTCAGCGGGGAAGAAAATCAGCTTGGCTTAAAAGAGAGGCCTATGTTGGTCTAAGGAAAAAGAGGAAAATACATAAGTTTTGGAAGAGGGGGCAAGCATCTCAGGGGGACTACAGGGAGCAGGTGAGATCATGTAGGCAAAAAAATTAGAATGGCTAAAGCCCAACTAGAACTTCAACTGGCCAGTTCAGTGAAAGATAATAAGAAATGTGTCTTCAAATATATTAAAACCAACAGGAGCACCAAGGAGAATCTCCCTCTTTACTGGATGCAAGGGGAATGGTAATAACAAAGGATGAGGACAAGGCAGAGGCCTTCTTTGTTTTGGTCTTTAATGGGAAGGTAAGATGTTCTCTGGGCTCCAAGTCTCCTGAGCCAGAAGACTGTGAAGGTGAACCCTCAATGTTCCAAGAAAAATTGGTTAGGGATATGCTCTGCCAGTTAGACATCCACAAGTCTATGGGGTCAGATGGGATACAGCCAAAGGTAGTAAGGGAGCTGGCGGAGGTCCTTGCTAAACCTTTTTCCCTCATCTATCAACAGTCCTGGTTGACTGGGGAAGTGCTGCTCAACTGGAGACTGGCAAATGTAACTCCCATTTACAAGAAGGTCCGGAGGCAGGATCCGGGGAATTACAGGCGTGTCAGTGTCACCTTGGTACTGGGGAAGGTCATGGAACAGATCATATTGAATGCTATCACACAGCACATGCAGGACAGCCAGGTGATCAGACCCCGGTTTATGAAAGGCAGGTCCTGCCAGACCAATCTGATCTTCTTCTCTGACAAGGTTACACGGTTAATAGATGAAGGAAAGGCTGTGGATGCAATGTACCTGTCTTTTGTAAAGTCTTTGACACTGTTTCTCACAGTATTCTTCTTGAGAAATTGTCTGTCATTGGCCTGAACAGGCACACCCTCTGCTGGGATAGCCGGGCGCAGAGGTTCATGGGGAACGGAGTTAAATCCTGTTAGAAACCAATTACGAGTGGTGTCCCCCAGGGTTCAGTTCTGGGTCCAGTCCTGTTTAACATCTTTATCAATGATCTGAACGAAGGGATTGAGTGCACCCTTAGCAAGTTTGCAGATGACACCAAGCTGGGTGGCAGTGTTGATCTGCTTGAAGGAAGGGAAGCTCTGCAGAGAGATCCAGACAGGCTGTATTGATGGGCTGAGACCAACGGGATGAGGTTTGAGTTCAAGAAACCACCTGAGTGCTAAGTCCTGCACTTGGGATGCAACAACCCCGTGCAGTATTACAGGCTTGGGGAAGAGTGGATGGAGAGCTTCCTATGGGAGAAGGGCCTGGGGGTGTTGGCTGACAACCAGCTGAATATGAGTCAGCAGTGGCCCAGGTGGCCAAAAAGGCCAATGGCATCTTGGCCTGTATCAGAAGCAGCGTGGCCAGCAGGACCAGGGAGGTGATTGTGCCCCTGTACTCGGCACTGGTGAGGCTACACCTCGAGTACTATGTTCAGTTCTGGGCCCCTCAGTACAAGGACATTGATGGGCTGGAGCAACAGAGAAGGGCCACAAGGCTGGTGAAGGGGCTGGAGAACAAGTCCTACGAGGAGCAGTTGAGGGAACTGGGGTTGTTTAGCTTGGAGAAGAGGAGGCTGAGGGGAGACCTCATCGCTGTCTACGGCTGCCTGAAAAGAGGCCGTAATAGAGCGAGTGACGATCTCTTCTCACAAGTGACAGGCGATAGTACAAGAGGAAATTGCCATAAGTTGTTCTAGGGGAGGTTCAGATTAGGTTTTAGGAAGAATTTCTGTATTGAAACAGTGGTCAGGCACTGGAATGGCTGCCCAGGGAGGTGGTTTAGTCACCATCCCAGGAGGTGTTTAACAAATGGGTGGATGAGTTTTTGAAGGACATGTTTTAGCAGAGGATGGGTGCAGTAAGACTCGATGATCTCAAAGATTGTTTCCAACCATAAGATCTATAATTCAATGAAAAAACATCACATGAGTAGAGGCAATATCTTCCTGCTCTATAATCATAAGGTATTTCTGGTTAGTTCTAAAGACCATTAAGAAAACCCCAAATGTTTTAAAAATAGCTAAGTATGATTTGTTTGCCTTATTAGAAACAAAGACACACTAAACCACACAGGAGGTTGAAGCAGCAATGAAAAGGGATAACGCAAGTCCTTTAAAGTTTCCTTGTGCCTTAGACAAACTTGAAATCTTGACAGGGCTCCTCCACTCCTGACTGCCCAGGGACGAAACACCTAAACGTTAAGTGAACCCCTGCACATGTTGAATTTTCACAGGGGATGTCTGTTATTTGTAGGTACCTGATTGAATTTCCAGCGAATGCCTACCAGGTCATTTCAGTTGTCAGCCCCAAGCAGGTAATGAGAATTTATCAGCTCCTCGTTCACATTCACAGCTGATCTCTTGCCAGAGCATTTCTGTAAATATTGCTCTTATTTATGTGGATGTATTTTGAATTAACAGCTTATTTTATTTTGTTGTATTTGTAGTTATTTATTTATTTAGTTAAACAAAAGCAGGCTAAACGACAAGATAATGTTTATACCTATGTCCTCACAAGTAACATCATGAATAGAGACTTCAACGTAGTGAATGTTTCCACTGATGTTAACAGCAATAATTGCATTAATAGTAAGTCATGGCAGTCTCATTGGAAATTTTCTCTGGAAATATAACATGGGAGCTGAGAGCCATTGTTTCATAAAAAATAAAGAAACCTGTAATTTTATTGAAAGGGCACAAAAAATGACATTGTTTAGAAACTACTCAAAATAATAGCCATTATGTTACCAGGCTTATCAACCTTTATGTCAGCTCAAGAAAGCTGCAAAGAAAAAAATCTATAAGTGCTCAGACAATTATGACATTGGACTTGAGAGGTTACACATCATCTTAGCAAGAATCTCAAAGCTACTGTGTTTTTGTAACACTTCTCTCAAGTAAATTTAAATTGAGTTGGAGATAAGGAGCCAGTGAGAAGGTTGTTAAACGATAAAGATTCGATTATAAAATAAAATTTTACAAAATTAAATAAAATTAAATATTTTAGACTGGCGTTTATTTACTACTGAATATTTTTAATCATCAGACCTACGGTTCTGTTCCTTGACCAGTCTGGAACTGTATTGGTTTGCCACAAGAAGGATCGTTTCACTTAATTCTGCTCAGTGAATATTTACCTCCTGTGAGAGAGGTGGGTATTTCAGGCTATTTCATATGAAGAAAAATGACTTCTGTTCAATGAATTCTCCAAATATTTCAAAGGTCACACTTGATTCAATTCTTCAGAGGATGATATAAAAGGCCTAGGATATCTAATAGATTTTTCCTCTCTTCTGTTTGCTGCACTGATCTAGTGAATTTAGAGATTAACAGAAGGGAAGTATCTACTTTCAGATCAGTGAAGAAACAGATTAGAAAGAGAGGTAAGTAGGAAGAATTCAAAGTGTTGCTCCGTTTTAATTTGGAAATAAAGAAATTATACCTTTTAGTCTTCATACTCATTTGTTTTGTTTCTTTGTCAGCATTAAATGCCTTATAATTGGAACTTTGGAATCCTTCTGTCTGTTGACATGGATACCAGCCACAGTCTTTGTCTATATCAACACAACTTTTACCTTTTCTTAGCTGCTGCATTGACTGAATGGGTATTTACCTTGTATTGGAGAAATGAAATCAGTATTTTTAATGTTTTTATCTAAGCCAAAAGATTAACTAAAGCTTTCTTCAGTTTCAATATGAACTTGGTTTTGAACAGGGTCAAAAAAGTGTCTTCTTGTGACTTACACTAAATCTGATGGATTTTATGGTCGTGGACATCAGAAAAAAAAAAAAAAGGACATAGAGGATCAGCCCAATTTCTAATGTTCTACATCATCAGAAAAGAGGAAATAAAAACCCAGAAGGGTCATTTTGTGACTGACCCACTTCAGCAAATCAGGAAAGAAAGTGTAGAGTGTCTTTTTTCAGAAACACAGACTGGGCCAATGCTCATAGAATCATCAAGTGCTACCCGTTCCCACTGTACATATAACATTAAACAATCATTTTCAAACAGATTTACTCTTTTTTAAGCATGGGGGTTTTTTTTGTCATTCTTTTCTATCTTCCCTTCACCGATTGAAAGCTTATTTTCAAAAACCAATTTCAGTGCATTATTGGCTTCACAAAATGATGGATTTCTTTCTGTGACCCATCAGCATATCCTCAATCCTTGGTAATACCTACATACACAGAAATACTTGCCAAGAAATCAGCATAAAACTGAATGATGGGTGCCATGGAATTGTTGCATTGAGGTAAATCAATAGCAGCACCAATAGTAGTTGTGACGTGTCGTTCTCAGCCCTTGTTATTAAAGTAGTGTCACCGTATTCGCAGAAACTACCCCCAGGCTACTGTGGCTCCATGAATTGCTGCTAATTCCATTTTGTAATGATATTGGGACAATTTTAATCACTTCAGAGGCTGAGGCAAATAAAACTTTATTTAACCTAGAGGCATGGGGATTTCCATGTCTCAACCTCTAGTTCTGGGAAGAAGACACACAGCTTTTTCCCAGCTTTGAGACATCCTTCTTTCTGCATGCCTTGCTTTTGTGTGCAAACAAGAATTAGCACCCAAGGGTCCCACTCTCTTACTGCCCTCTCGTCAGTGATGGTCAGTATTTGATACTTGAGAGCAACAGGCTGACATGCAGCCTGAAGAACCAATTGTTCAGTATTATACTTCAGGGAAAAAGAGGTGAAAATGCCTTTCATCTCTCTTAAAAAATTCATGCCCTGAAGCAGGAGGGTTGAGGTCCCCTATTGTCTTATCGTTGCTAGTGTCACTCATTCATACCTACTGGATTTTTCATGATGCTTCACCGGGTGAGATTACACTTTGGCTACCTAGAACACACATCCTCTTTTGGCAGAGTCAAGTGTTTACTTTGAGCACCCAGGCAATGGCTTTATTGCAGATGACCCAGGCTCTCACTCAAGTATCAATCCAAATGCCCCTTATTCCAATCACACACAGATGTTTCCCATATAATTATACTGAGAAAGTTTTATCTTTGCCACTTTGCTCTGAGAAATATTTTAGTCTATGGCTTTATCTTGGATAATTTACACATTCTCATCTATCAAATTTAATCTACATGTAAAATTGTTTCTTTCTTTATATGCCTCGTCTTCAAAGTATCTGAACCTGGCAAACTATCATTCTGTGTTTATGTCAATGTGTGCACATTTGTTTGTTTCTTTATGTGTTAACACTCTCTTCAAAAGATTATGAACCTGTTACTCAGTTTTGTACACAACTCAAAGAGAAGGCATTTACAACAATTGGGTTCTAATGCTTCTATGAAAACAATAATTTAAAAAGGAAAAGGCATCTTAAAATTCGTATTGACTTCTGAAGGTTAGGATCATGAAATCTGTCCATAATAGTAAAACACATTCTCAAACAGGAAAGAGGAGCTATGAGCCTTTTTTTTCCAAACTTGAAATTAATTTCTTACAACAATAAAACCCAGTAAAAGGAAAGAATACAATCAATGTTCATACTTTACAAGACATGAGAAAGTCCAGCCATGAATCATAAAGCCATAGTGCACAAAGTTCTATGACTTGTGCTACTCACGTGTATCTTCTGTATCAATAGATGCAGGATTCCAGACAGGATCTTTGTGCTCTTCCTTCAGAGATCAAGAAACAGGAGTGGAGTTGGTACTTTTATAGCTGTATAAAGTGAGACAAGCAAGTTATCTGAGCTGTCATCCTTCTTTAACCTGATTGGCACCAGACCCATTAGAATAATTTTTGGTCTTTGTGTAGTACTCTTCACTCTTAGATTTCACAGCACTTTCCAAGTAAGTAGAAGAGTCTTTGACTAAACCATATTGCCATCAAGGATGCACATTTCACACAGAAATAAAACACTTCACAAAATTGGGTCAGATTCAATATAATATTGTTCTGAAGAAAAGCAGAATAAAAAGCTCTCACAATTTGAAACACTACAGTTTTACATTGTTGAAATAAGCTATTTCTTTCTTTTTGGCTCTTTCTTCTGAAATTACTTTCCATTTCTGTTTTAATATTGCATAACACACCATACAATACTATTTCATAACTTACTACATCATAATACAAATGATAAAAAGTGAATTGAAGTGTTTCAAATGTGTCATAACATTCTAAAGCAGATACTTTTTTGATGAGAAATTAACAATTTCAGTTCTTCTTTCAAGACATATACAGATGAAATTGTCAATTCTGTCAGTTTTCATTAAGTTGTAATTACATCTTTTGCATAACCAGAGAAAGTATGCTTATTCCTGTTCTACAAAGAAAAAATCTGAGTTATGGAGAAGAAAAGAACTGAAACTCAGAAAATGCATGGCAGCAGAGCTGGAGGTAGAAAATCTAGTTCTGAATTGAACTAAATATCTAGGGACTATCTGAGAAGACAGAATTTTTTTTTGAAATTTCAAAAGTTTTTCTTGCATTCTGTAACAATAAAAGCAACATTTATTTATTTATTACTCAGTACTTCACTAAATGGATCAAATCCAGAACTTCTAGGTTTTCATGTTGGTGTATCAGCATTTTCAAGGGAAAAAAATTTAATCTGAACTTTTTCAGCTCTCTTTCCAGATTTTAGTATTTTGTATCCTGCAGAATTTAAAATCATGACTTCTCTACACCATCATGGAAATAAATAAGATCATTAAGTGATATGTTAGCAGAAGCTGATTTGAGGTTGGTATAGTAATTTTCAAGAGGAGGATTCTGATTCACATTGATCTGAAATGATAAGTCAATTACATTGTAAAAAAATCTAGGAAAGTAAATCAAAAACAACGAAGATGGGCCATCAGAATTCAAGAGGTGTGTCTGAGAAGCTTGCTGCTTAAAACTTGGTAAATTTTTGAGTTCATACATTAAAAAGAGGATTTAGATTGTCAGCAGTATATTGCATTTTCATAATTTCACTTAGATTTACTTGGTTTGTTGTTTCTTGTTTGGAGAATATCAAAATCTTTTTCTTAATTTTTTTTTAATGCAAACATTTTGCATTTACACTTTCAAGTAAAAACTGTATTTCAAAACCTCTTTTGCTGTTATTGCTGTTGTTGAAAAGTGTTGAAAATCTGGATAAAATGTAACATTTATTTCAAAGTAAAAATCTATATTTAACATTTCAAATTGTCAAAATTTTCAAGTAAAAACTACATCTGGCTTACTCGATATGTTTTATTTTCAATAAGTTTTGTGTTAATATTATGCAAGCAAAAAAAAAGGTCCATTATTTCCACTCTTTTTTCAATAAGTTTATTCTATCTTTCTATTCTTGCTTGTCTCTAGGATGTCTAAACTGAAGGGGAGCAAACCTCTCACTTTTTAATTTCAGTACTATATGGTCTGTGTTTTTTAAGCATGTTTCCTTGAATACATGCAGCAAAGTTTATGTGCATGCTTTACCGTATGTTTCCTACTGTGTATAATGTCTAGATATAAGGACGCAGTCGTGGATCTCCTCATGTATTTTTTTTGTCCAGTACATAGCTAGATGCAATTCCTAAGGAGGAAGCTGCTATATGAGGAGAAAGATCTCTGCAATGCTAAGGGTTGTGTTTCTGCACGTGTAGTTTCTGGTGAATAGACTACATGTTTGCAGAGGTGTTTGGGTGTCAGATGTTAGGGAACCGGCTTCAAGTTGAACTCTGTGTACGTGAGTAAAAGATTTTCTAAAAATAATTTCTTATTTATCCACATGTGACGTGTAAAGTGTTTTGGGAGACTATTGCTTTACATCTACAGTTTTCATCATAACATAAAGAAAAAGAAAAGAGAAAAAAAGAATATTGTTCTTTAGGGGATAATGAACTCCCTGTGTTAGAAAGGGGTGTTAAATCTGTCCATTTAAAAATCTATCCTTACAAGTGATGTGAAAGGTAATTACAGACTAAATAATATTGACATTTACAGAAGAAAGGTATTTTAGACACAGACCAAAGCCTTGTATTTGAAGGCGTTCCTCCATTCTGAAGTCACTACAGAATACATCAAATGACCTTAATTCAATCTAGTCCTAGTCCTCACCTTTTCCCCACAACAGGCATACAATCTTGGAAACTGATGCAGCCTTCAGAATACAGAAAAGATAGTGGTGCCCACAGGGAAGTCTTAATTCACCTTCTGGTTCAGACAGTCCTGGGCCTTAAGTACCTTCCTATCCAATGTTCAAGAGCCTAGAAGCTTCTGCACTCTTTATGTAGTCAATCGAAAGAAGTTAATATCTCAGACAAGAGTTCTGAATTACTTGCACGATGTCTGCTTTTTAAGGTCTGTGCAGTATGAATAGGCTGTTAATATTTTTCCTCCTAATCATAACTTATCTTGCAGACTCCCTGATGAAAACAAGATTTTTTTTCATGTCAAAATGTCTATACAAAGTAAAACAGACCCATGTATTAAGACAGTAATTACTTCTAATGCATGGTCTAGGAGTACAATTGAAATTTCATTTTTGGCATCTGACACATTTTTCTCCTTCTTCTGCCCAGCCCCTGGAATCAAATTAGATTCAACACAAATTGATTCAGAGCCTTAATTTTCAAGGTTTCCTGCAATGCCATTCCTTTGTAAACTTCGACTTGGTGTACACAAAACCTACAGTCGTTGAGTCCCCAGAATTCTGAAAAACCACATTGTACTAGATCTCTGGGGCTGTTTACCCTGGACATTTAGACATTTAGGAGAAATTATTTGCTTAACCTTTCTATTAATGACTTTGTAGTATGGTTGCATTGTTACTCAGGAGCATGAGGTACTCTGCTGATGCAAACTGTCAAAGAATAGGGCAGAGTTTGGGCCAAAGTTTATTCACTAAACAGTGTTCTGAGGAAAGAAGGATCTCACCCATAGAAAAGCCACTGGTGTTGGGATCCTAAATTTAAGTGTATTAAGAGAGGACAATCGGATCAATCTGTGCCATTCTTTAAAATGCTTCTGAAATGATGTTTAGGACAAGATGAAGCTCCATGGTTTTTCACTAAGGTAATTCCTTATTATAGCCTTGTTACTCCATGATCTTTACTTAGCTACCCAACTGGTCTTGTTAGGAAAGATTTGTCATATAAAACATTCCAAGATAAGTGAGTAGGACAAGTCAAGGGTCTTTCAATTGTTGAAGGAGAGAGAGAGTGATGTAACAGGAAGTATTTCATCATTTTATGAAGGCATCCTATTAGCTACATTGACCACATACAGAAATTGTCTTCTTATTGTTAATAACAAAATACATAACTGATGAATAAATTTAGGTGAGATGAAACATGCCTTTGAGAAACTAAGTGATAATTCTATAAACCTTATCCTTTTGTGTTCCCTCTATCCCTTACTGTTTCTGTTGCTTACTTGTCACTTCTCATTTCCATATCATATATCTAAACTTAGACAGTAAGCTCTTTGAAGCAGAAACGAGGACGGAATATTTGTATTAACATAGAATAACCATCTTAATCTACTAGCAGAATAGGTGGCTGACACTTTAAACAAAGTAAACATATATAGCTAGAGTTTTATTAGAAAATCTGCTCCTTTTTTTTCCAATACACTGGAGGAAATTCCACCAAGGCCAGTAGGATGTACCAAGTTTTAGCTTTTAGAACTGAGTACAGTTTTAACTACTTAATCCTTTAACCTGTTTTAGTTACAAAACCATAGTTTTATACAGACAACAACAAAGAACTCCTCACCCTGACAACTCACCATAACACTCTAATACAATTGAATCAAGCCATAAGGGACTATATGGGACCTTATGGGAAATATGGGAACAGCTGAAGGGTTGACATAACACCACAAAATGAAGTAAAACTTGTGTTTCATAACATTATAAATCTATTGTCATTATTGTTAATATCTTTCCGTACACAAGCATTCTTTCTCTGTAACAATTAGACCTGAAACAATAATTATAAGACTGATAAGGTTTCAATTATAAGAACAATAAATTCTTGGATTTACATATAGGTGGATTTAATGAAGATTTGACCTTTTCAGTGATTAGATTTTCCGTAGGTTAACTGGAAATGCCACTATAAATAGAACTGTGACTCTAACCTACCTAATTACTGGCATATTTACACACAAATTCTCAAAACATCCAGCAAGTAACATCCAAAAATACTGAAATTTGGTCATAATGTCTTTAAGGATTCGGCCCCTTGCTCCCCAGTATTACTTTGCTGTATGATTATCAGAGACCTGTAAATGCCTGTCCTGTTTTTCGGATAACATCTGAATGAATGTAAAATTATTCTTTTTATGTATCAGGTATCTTTAACTCAACATTTTATACTTACATTCCTTAGGGCATACACTTTGTTTAAAAAACAAATGAAGAAACAACATTACCTTTCTAGAGAAGGTTTTGACTTTTTTTCCTCTGTGTAAATCCTCAAGATATTTTTGTTTCTCTTATAAACAGTTGTAATGGTTTTATTCATGGAAGGTAGTCCTACACATTCCTCCAGATCTCTCCCACTTACCATCATCTGGGCCAGGCAATGTATTTTATGCTGTGATGGAAGGGAAGTTAATCTTAGTCATCATGTTTTACGTGCCTACACCTAGGTAAAAGGATCTCTTACTTTGTTCCATCTGTCTTGGATTCTCAGTTGGGCAAGAGGGACAAGGAATACTATCTATAAATGAGCCCAGATAATGATAACGACTCTAGAGATCAGGAAGAATATTTCGACCAGAAAACAGAAACTTTATGACCTTCTGAGAGGTTTAGACTCCAGACATACTTCAGGTAAGTAGTTAAACTTTGTGTGCTTATTGGAAACAAGCACATGTTTTCTCCACCATAACTGCGTGTATGCTTTCTCTCTCAAAATATTTTCCCTGGTATTTCTTACTGCCAGGGACCACAGATTTACAGTTAGAGAGAAATTTCATTAATGTTCAAAAATCCCATACTATGTACCCAATCTGACCTCCTATGTAATATAAGCCCTAAAAAGTTACTAAATATTTCTTGAATGAGGCTTTATTCCTAGATGTGCTAGAGACAGTGTTTTAGAAATATATTCAGGTCACATTGTCATCAGTATTCCCTCAGGCTTCTCACTGAGTTTCACATATCTGACTTCCCAGAACATCAACAGGGGCTTTGGAAAATTATCAGAGAGTGCTTTCAAACCTAGATGTTTACAGAGCGATTATAGCCTCCAAAAACAGTGACGCAGACAACCACCAAGGGGACTGGATTCACCCTCATTGTATGAAAATCTTGGAACAGAAATATTGTCTTAGAGTCTCTTTGTTGAAGAACAAGAAATATTATATAGCATGTAACACTCCCAGAAAGGCTGAAAACTGACTGACAAGACTGAAAACTAATTGTTTTTCCCATTACAGAGAACATTGATGATTGTATCACTGTCATTCTCTTTCAGAAAACATGCTAGACAAGCATTATTTCTAATGTGCAGCAATAATAACAGTAATGATACTTTACATTTGTACAACGACATCTACCTTGATTGATACCAAAGTGATCTGTTTCTTTTATATGGCTGACCCAGACCTTAGCTATTTGGATAAAACTGTGATCATAGCTAGCAAAGAACTGAGAAAATCTTTAACTTTTCTGACTTTTGTCCAAAAATGTCTTGCCAAGCCACATCTTTTGTCTTCTGTCAAGTATTTTCCTTGGTGAATATTAAGACTGAATATTAGCACCCAGATCTTACAGGATTGGAGGAGACTGTCCATACCACCTTGGTTCAGATCTAAGTTTTAGCATAGTATCATTATTTTAATTACTATTGTCAGTGGTTATTCACAGCTTTGTTACTATGAGGTACAATGATAATTATTATTTTGACAATGACTATTGCTATTATTCAACTTAGTGTTTTAATTCTTGTTGCTTTAATGTGAATGTTAAAATTAAAAATATAACGAGATTAATGGTAACATTAAAGATAATAAATAAAAATAATATTCTATGGAAGAACATACTTTATTAAAAGATCCTAATGTAGTTTCTTTTAATAAGGAGTCCTAACAGCCCAAGAGGTGAGACTGCCCTCAACTTATGGTAAAAAGTGTTTCAGATTTGGGCAGGAATATAATAAGTTTTCACATACCAGTGATGAACTCCTAATAATTTCAACTATGTAACTCAATTCTTTAATAATGCAAATCATCAATTACATTTGGAAAAGAAAAAGCATAAGAATCGAGTAAATACAATGGTATGTGCGGTCTGTAGGTAAATCAAGGAAGTCGGTTATGTGTTTCATATCACCTACTTAACTGAGTAAATTCTAGGTGATGAATCAAGTTGGTCACATAGGCTCTCTCTATTTGCCATGGAGACAATCTCTCCTAAGAAAGCTCCTTTAGACACATAGGCTGAAGCATCCCTGAAAGTTTCTTCATCAATTTGCTGCAGACTGAGCCTAGTTATACTTGCTTCAATTCTACAGAAAGAAAGTTATAGGAAACAACTTGAAAGTCTTGCTGTGTGAGACTATGTATTTTCATGTGGATTTAACAAGTGTGTCTGTATAATTCTCCTTTCCCCACCCCATTTTTGGTTTACTACCTAGAGGCAAATTAACATGAGTAGGCACGTATTCCTTACCCACCTCAGAGGTGCGAAGTATTTTATGGAATGAGGCAACTGAATGAAGAGTTTCTAGCTAAAACCTAGAGTCACCAATCAAAGAAGAGATTTCTAGGAGTGATTGTCATCTGAAATATTCATCTCCAATATCACCTCAGTTCTTAATTTTCTACTTCTAAAGTACCATTTCAGACCACATTTGAGAGTGAAAAGGAACAGAGAATGTAGCAATGTGAACTCAGTTCACAGAATGAGAGTATTTCAGACCTCGTAATATTTGATCTTAAAGAATAGGGCAAGCAACCCTTTGAAACAAATTATGTATGTATATGTTGGTAGATATGCATCAAATTAAGTGAAACAGAAGAGAAATTGTTGAGATAAAACTCAGTTGGTCTCTCAGGTTGCTTGTCATAGTGCAGAAACAGTGATTCGTAAGACTGGATCTAGATGCAAAGTTGTTCTGTTCATTTGATGTTGTAGTCTTCCTTTTTAACTTCAGATGCTTAACAAAGATCCTCTAGTTTTGTTACACTTTTCAGCACGTTTTCAGGTACAGGAAGGACTATACCTAACTTTGTTATAGAGCAGTTATACCAAATCTGCAGTTTTAAAGTACGTTTAAACCTATCATACCAGGACCACCAAGAAACATAAACCAGCATTTACCAATCACCCTATTAGCACTCAAAATTCTGTTTTGTTTGCTCTATATCCTTAAATTCAAACATTTTCATATTGCAATAGAAATTATCTTGTTCCCAGGTATCAAGAAGCTTTAGCTGAAATCGAGGCTGAAATTTGCCCTATATGTCATTCCAGTCACAGCTTTTCTGCCATGCTTTAGAGAAAAATTATCAATAAAAAAGATATTAGTTGCAAAATGGACAAAGGAGAAGAAATATTTTCTTTTTCAAGTTTAAAAATGACAAAAATCTGAAAGGTTAAGTGAAGTTGTATTTTGATTTTATACCCATACTAGCTGGATTTTAGAAAGAGTAGAGAACAAACCCAACAAAAAAAGTATTGAAAAAATAAAATAAAATAATTCCATTAGGCAATGTTTGCTTTTCTGCTAACATTTCTGGAATCTGAATTTTAGTTAAATGTGTTATTGTTTCAGTTTAAGTCTTGAATGTGAAATGCACAATTTATGTTAGTTAAATACGCTGAAGCCTTCAAAACATCACTGCCAGAGCTTTGAATGGAATTAACAAGTGCATGTACAAATTACTTCTTATTATTCAGAAGATGAATTTTTACAAGGTTGAATTTTCAGTTATCAAGGTTATCCATTTTTCAGTCTAGATTATTTGTGAGGGAGATACAGATCCCCTATCCTCCAGGGATTAAAACTTTTCTGAGGAAAGAAACATCACTGCTAAACTCAACTAACAGAAGAATGTCTTGGTCTCAGGTTATCTTGATGCACAGATGAGATGGAGATTACAAAACAGAATATGATTAAGGAAACCTCTTTCTCTGGCTGCGCACCAACACAAGGAATAAACCAGTGCTGTCTGAAACTCATGCCTCCATTGCAGAAGAAATTATGAGTTTATAAAAAAAGAAGAAAAAGTGTACATGTTAGTTTGAAGACAAAGAATTTCAGTACTTCCTGCAGAAAGGACTCTTCCACTCTAACAATCAATACACTGACCCCCTAAAGTGAACAGCTTCAAACTAGAAGCTCCAAACTTTCGAAACTTCTTGATTAATTTGGGGCTCCCAGACACAATGGGAAGTCTTGAAAAACTGAAAGGTATCCAAAACTGTCAGTGTGAAAAAACAATAGTTTTCTGTAATGTTTATGTGTTTTGAATTCTTAAGTAGAAATTGAATTGAGTGATATAACAGTGATTTTATGCAATTATCTTTAAAATAAATAATTGGTACAATTAGATAAGCTGAACTGTGACTTGTTTTAGAATGCACCAGAGAGTTAAGAGAAACCAAGTCTCCCAATAAGATTATAAGAATCAAACAAATAGACCAAGCTAAGAGAGCTGTCTAGCCACTGAGTTCTGTGAGTAAACAGGTTCATTGGCTTTCCTTGATGATTGGGTTTTATTAGGTCAGTTTGTAATTTCACTGCTGTGAATTCTGGTAAAGTTACAAGTGAAATAGAAATCAGAGGGGCATTTTTTTGTTACTCAGTACTGAGAGGAAGGTTGTGTGTTAGAAAGTCCCACTTAGAGATCTGACGCATGTGACCTGTGTAGTAACCATGACACCGTTTAGAAAAGCATACTTCTGACAGAAGTAGCAGTGATTAGAATTGTTGTCAAATGTAGTGTATGAAGCACACTTTTAAGCTGTAGGCTCACTTGTCAGCCTCCAAATACATCTGTCCTATGCAGTGCAATCAGAAAAGTTTGAAAAGCTCTGTGAATGAAGTTTGTGTCCTGTACTGGCTCACATCCCACTGAATGAGCTGGTCTCTGACAAAAGTGTTATGAAGAAGATTGAGTCATTCCTCAATGAGAAGGTTCTCTGAGAAATTACTGACAACAGGCCTCACTGGCTTGCAATCAGTGTAATTATCAGATTTACTTTTGCAATCATGTCACCAAACATTAAAATCTTCCTTTAACCTTTACTGCAGACAGAATAAAATGAATTAATAATTTTTTAGCCATGTCTGATGATAAGCGTGAACTTATACAAAACTGACAGCAGGTAAATTAAGTAGTAGACAGTCTGACATCCTTCCTGTGTGCCGTCCCCACAGCAAAGTTCACTAGGATTAGGCAGACATTTTAGACGTCACTATATTTTCAGTACAAGAATATCCGTACAACCGGGTCTTTGTGGATAAATCATTTACCACACCCTTGAGTGGACAACGAGAAGAGTATAAAATGCCCTATAATTTAAAATTTATTTTTTCTTCTCATAACTGTGTTCTTTGCTTCAGCAATCTTATTTAAGATCATAGCTCACAAAACAGGTCTCCATGTAGTAAAACTTGGATGGAGAGAGATGTTTCCATGAAAAAACTTTCTGGAATGTTGTGAGTTCAGAACTTGGTACTTAGCATCCTGATAGAGCTAAGAGCAATACTTAAGAATCCCTAGAATCTGGAGAAAGGCCCAGGTTTAAGGAAATATTGCTCCCTTGGACAGCGTTGACTAGGGTGTTAACAGAGGAAATTGATGCATCCTTTGCCAAAAATATCCTTCACTTTGGAAGTTAACCTGAAGAGCTCAAATGACTTACTTAGATTAGACACCACTAGACAGATCTTGTTCAGACTTGACTAAACAAAGTCATCAGTCTATAACATTAAACACAGGTGGAGGGCAGAGTAACGGTGCGTCTCTGTTAAACACTTAAATTCAAACTCTGAACTTTATGCTAATTGAAAAATATGCTTGGACACCAAGGTGAAAGCAGATATTCCTTTAACTGGCAAAACATGCCCATCAAAAATAGGGTGCTGGTACCAGCATATAGGTAATTCTTACATATTATTATGTTTATACATACTTGTATACGAAGGTTATAATCATGGGATATAATCATACCCAGTTAAATTTATAACACTTTTCCTCCTAGTCCATGAGTACACATCTTGGTTAGAAAAGTGCCTGTTGTTTCCCCACTAAATTGGTAAAGTTTTATTGGTATTTAGAAAAATATAATTACTTTATGGGAGCTACAGTGAGTGTAGAAGAGCATGCGTGTGTAAAGACAAAGTGAATATGTTGTATTGGGAGTCTGAATGTATCAATCACATCAATGCTTGTAAAACAGAGAAGGTTTCTATGTGTCAGTGTAGGAAAGAAATAGGTAGTTCCTATAACTAAATACAGGCAGGGAAGCCTGGGATCAGCTAATGTGTAAATTCTGAGGGTCATATTGTTTGTGTATGACAATTTGCTCATGCACAAACCCATATGTATTTTAGGGGATTTCTTGTTACAAACGAAAGCAATAGCATCTGTATTGGTCCATAAGCGCAAGACAGTGTGATCTTACATGTCTACTGTGCAGAAGAAGGAAGAAACAGTGCATGTGACAAAAGGAGATTCTGTGTATTTTTGTGCTTGCATGTGCACATCTTTGCCCTGGGCAAGTTCAGCTCTTAGTCTGAAACTTGAGAAATTGACTTTACTGGGATTTTAAAGAGATCTCAGGTGAACTAAATTTGTCTGCTTTCTTTTCCCACTAGTGCAGCTGAAATGGATTCTTAGCTTAATAAGGTTTGACAAGACCTGGCACTGGAGGCAGGTGCCAAGGAACACAACTAGTTGAAAGCATTAGACACCATGGGCACCAGAGAATAGAGGTGTTGCCATGGGAACAGAGCAAGGATGCTCCATAGTGGCTGCTTAGGAGGTTTAAGAGCGAGCCAAGCAGCTACAGCCTTGCTATCACCCTATGCTTGAACAGTAGGTAAATTCCAGCCTCCACTAGGAGCCAAGGAATTTTATTCTGCCTCCTTACATGAATAAAGCTGAGATTGCTAGTATCACTGTTGCTTCCTGAAAGGCACCTATTGCAAAAGAAGATGGCTGTTTTGGTACTCAACACTGTCAGAGTCTGATCCACAGTGGGCCCTTGAGGGCATGGAAGACATTTTTTAAGACATCATTTTTAGTTATAAAGCTTTCAGCCTCCTTTCCTTTGTCTTCTTCTCTCACTCTCCCCTGCAACTTCTCCCCCAACTCCCTGAAACACATGCAGTCCCTTCTGAAGAGCACTACCAGAGACAGTAAAACTTATTACAAAATCAATTACTGCTTCAAGGAGGATTTATAAAAATACTGGTCCTTTCAGAAAACAATCACAAGGGCTTTTTATTTTTGTGTTCTTAATTTCTTACATCTGCAGATCTTTACAGATGAAAATAGGGTGTGAGGAAGGGATAGGGGAACTTTTCTGGCTCCAAACTAAAATACCAGCTGAGCAGCTGTAAGACTGTAATTATCATAATTTGCTTTTCGGTAATGTCTAGAATCCCCTGATAATACCACATCTCCATGGTGTTAGGTGCAGTACATAATGTAGCAGGAGACAATGGGTAGCCTGCAGTGTGCTTGAAAGGAAGATTAAAAACAAAAGAGTAACATTAAAACTGAAAACTAAATCTAAAAAAACCGCATCCTTATACAACCTCAGAAAAGGGAGCTAGGGAATTAATAGGGAAGGGATTGTAATTATTTATTAAAAAGCACTTAAATACTATGTAGCAATGTTAAGCAAAAACTAGGCTCTGGATACAACCTCTCATCCAAATTGGCTCTGTTTGTAGCAGCCAGAAGTGGTTTAGGTTAATGATGGTAGTACAAATACGTATATATCCGTACCTCTATCCCTCTGCCTGCCTATTTAGTTTCTGATACATGCTGCCTCACTGCTGACCACTGCCAGAGGCAAGACAATTTTTTTCCAAACCAATGCAAATATTCTTAATTAAATAGTCATACCTTCTGTTTATTAAGCCCTACTCATCATGTTGCTGCTCTGAATAAAACAATTGTTTGTAAGTGTCTTAAGACCTGGAAAAGCATGATTTCCTTAACAAGTAAACCATACACTATAAGCATGATGCTGAAGAGAAAAGGGCATATTCACACAATAATGAAAAGTCTTTTCTCCTCAGCAAAGTTTATCTGGTTGAGATGTTTAAACGTATTTTCAGGGAGGCTGAACCATTTTTAGGTCCTGAAGCCTTATGTGATTTCTATCTCCCTGTTCTCTTTAAGTCTGCTTCGAACAGATTTTACAGACTTAACTCTTGTGGATTTCAATTGCCAGACCACAGGAAAGAAGTTTTGGATTCATGTTGTCTTTCAGGATGACATTTCCAATGGTGTTGAAGGTGGGTAAGTGTCCAATATCTCTTAAATGTAAAAAAAAATAAGTTAGTATAGAACTAGTATAGAATTAGTATAAAACCTTGACTGACATTGAGAATGTGAAAAGAATAATTTCTCATACTCCTTTCCGACTTATCACATCTTAAATAAAATTCTCAATTACATTTCAAATAATATAAAATTGAGAATATTTCTTCATATAATATGCGTGTAAGAAAGAATTAATGAATGTTAAAATCATACATGGTTTCAAAGACAAAAGAAAAAAAGAAATAATTATATTTTCCAGGGTTGTAAAGATACCAGCTCTCTCTCTCAAAAACACCTATAGTCCCTATTTTGGAATTTTGTAAAGCCTTGACACCATTTCTCAAAGTGTTCTGCTTGAGAAACTGTCTGCCATTGGCCTGGACGGGCACACCCTCTGCTGGATGAAAAACTGGCTGGATGGCCGGGCCCAAAGGGTGGTGAGGTATGGAGTTCAATGCAGCTGGAGACTGGTTACAACTGGTGTTCCCCGGGGTCCAGTGCTGAGTCCAGTCTTGTTCAATATCTTTATTAATGACCTAGACGAAGGGATCGAGTGCACTCTTAGCAAGTTTGCAGATGACACCAAGCTGGGTGGCAATGTTGGTCTGTTTGAAGGAAGGAAAGCTCTGCAGAGAGATCTGGACAGGCTGGATGGATGGGTTGAGACCAACGGGATGAGATTTAACAAGACCAAACAATGAGTCCTGCACTTGGGACACAACAACCCCATGCAGTGTTACAGGCTTGCGGAAGAGTGTCTGGAGAGCTGCCTGGAGGAGAAGGACC
Source organism: Dromococcyx pavoninus (assembly GCA_033558185.1). Classification (NCBI taxonomy): domain Eukaryota; kingdom Metazoa; phylum Chordata; class Aves; order Cuculiformes; family Neomorphidae; genus Dromococcyx; species Dromococcyx pavoninus. The sequence goes on along the minus strand of JAUMJL010000034.1, from coordinate 1,287,226 downwards.
TGGGGGTGTTGGTTGACACCGGCTGAACATGAGCCAGCAGTGGCCCAGGTGGCCAAGAAGGCCAAAGGCATCTTGGCCTGTTTCAGAAACAGTGTGGCCAGCAGGTCAAGGGAGGTGATTGTACCCCTGTACTGGGCACTGGTGAGGCCACACCTCGAGTACTGTGTGCAGTTCTGGGCCCCTCACTACAGGAAAGACATCAAGGTGTTGGAGCACATTCAGAGAAGGGGAACAAGGCTGATGAAGGGAATGGAGACCAAGTCCTACGACGACGGGCTGAGAGAACTGGGGTTTGTTACCAGAAAGGTACTTTGGTAAAGTGCCATTCAATGACAGACATACTTTCATATTCCTTACCAGCCATCCACTAATAACTGCTGTTTTTCAACTGCTGTTGAAGAAGGCAAGATAACTTGAATAGTTTGACTTGTGTTTATTTAGTTTGTATGACCCACTAACATACATTGATTCAGAGCTTAAAAACTTTTACTGTGATTATGCATGGCTGCAAGGAAGTAACACATCTCATTGCAGACTTATGTCTATGATCTTAGCAGTGGACAGTAATTCCAGCATTTTGTAATGATTAGTTCTTCCTCAGAAAATGCAGACAGATTCTGTTTCCTTTCTTTAAAAGAGTCCGGGTCACTGTATTTTCTTTGCAGACACCTAAAGGTAACTCATTTGCTGATCCAGGATATGTTTATTTTTGTTCCTTGAATTTCTCCCAGTAAAGAGTAGGAGACATCTCTGTAAAGAGGAAAAAGGCTCAGGATCTTCTCTTCTGTCTCTGAGTGAACTTGCTTGATTAAATTCAAAGTTGGCAAAATAAAGAAAGCCTCCCCAAAATCAAAACTTATGAAATACTTTTAAAGAAAAAGCAAGGTATTTGCAAGTAATTTCCTATATGTGTTTGGGGAGAAGAGGCGAGATGAGTGATTCAGAATTAAGTTTATAATGAAGAGCTAGTTGCACTAGTTGGTGGAAGTGGTGGAGTCACTCCTTCATCTCCATTCTAATGTGGTGACTCAACATCTGGGTAACATTATTTACTGCTAAATAATGAATATGCCTGTATCTATGACAAAATGGAAAGGATCTGGTTTCCATTTGCACATTTTTCTGGTTTTGGAAGCCTGATTCATTAAAATTTCATATGCTTTTTATGAAACCGGTATTCCGTACATAACAGGGAATACATATCCCTAAGAACCAAACCAAACCAAACCAAACCAAACCAAACCAAACCAAACCAAATCAAAAAAACAAAGAAAATAAGTTGATGCATTAAAATAACAATTTAAATTAATTCCAAAATAAATTTTGGCTTATTCATATACGACCCTTACCCTTTTCTCATTATTAGTCACTAAGGCTCAGTTCAGGATGGCGCAGGGCTACATGCAAACTATGATCTTCAATGATGAGTGCCTTTTAGTTGCCAGACTGAAGAGACTATTAAAGGGATTTTGCACATCACTTGCAGAAATAAAACACAGGTAACATTGCCTAAGAGTGCTTAAAAAAATTTTCAATGGACCTCAACTCTCAGAAAAGAAGTTAAGGGATAAGTCTAGGATTTTTAATAAAATTCTTGGTCGAAGGGAGAGATGACTGTACAATTACAGTTACAGTTATTAGCCCCTTGAAATAAGTGAAATACAAGGACTGACATCAATAACTGTACTATATATCCATTCTGTCCAGTCTATTTGTTTCATACAATTAATTAAAGAGTTAATTTAAATTAAACCACCACAAATATTTCTCAAGATGCCTTTTCCTGGTGTGTTTTTCCTTTTTAAAGAACCTATAGTTTTGTATCTGTAAAACAGTATTGCCTATATTTCTTTGCACAGTTAGATTTTGTTATGAATATGTACATGCAATCTATTTTCAGTCTGAGTATATAGTTATAATGATTGTCACTATTTCATTTCTCCTTTCTTTTCTGTATCTTCCATCACCACTACAGTGGACACTCTCTTTGATGCTATTTCATCAGTATCTCTATGGCCTGACAAACAAGGGAACATTTTTTATTATTTTATGAAGGATGAAAAGATGAAAGACAATTGCTGCAGGACACACAAAGTCTGGGAAGAACTAGAAATTTAATTCTTATTTTCAATGCTTACCTTTGTCCTTTATTCCCAAATGATTCTTCGTAGGATCACAGAAGAATATGGCTCAAATAGATGTCAAGAGGGCAGACAAGCTGACTCTACGGCCCAGGCATGTACTGAATCTGACAGCACCCCTATTGTTTTGAGTTAACAGTTGTCTAAACTAATCTGAAAGTGCTTCAAAGTTTGAAATCTCACCATTTTTTAATGAAAATACTAGTTCTGGCTCTCACCATTGAAAAGTTCCTTAACTCAGAGTTTATATCTCCCTTATGGCAACTTAAATGGGCAACTTCTTGTCCTATCTGTCACAACAGGAAGAAGAGATTATTTTCATCTTTTGTAGGACTTGGCAGTGCTATCACACCCCAAAGACATATTTCTAAGCTCTTCAATAATTTCTTCTTCCAAAATCTCTACCCCTGCATTTCCTGAAGTATGTTGCTGAAAACAAGGTGAAAGATAGACTCTGGCCTTACACTGAGAAAATCATCTACCTATCTGATGTTTCCCTGACACATTGCATTATGAGCAGATGTGAAAATCATGAGGTTCATATATTCTTTCTTTCAAAGCATTGGCACAAGCATTAATTCTAATACATTTTCTATTTTTCATAGCTTTGTTTTTCGTAATTCATACAATTTCTTGCTAGAGTATTAGCTACAAGTAGGGTGCATTTTCCTACATAAAACTCATCAAGTATTTTGACTTTTTTTTGAAGAGAAAAGAGGGGAAAAAAAAAGATTTGAGGTAATCAAATCCCATTGTTAAACTTAAAACAAGGCAAAACATCTACGTAAATGGAAAGGATAGAAAATTTCTTAGTATTTTGTTTCATAGTGCTTTTATTTTTTTCTTTTTCTATTAGAAAGAGTAGTTCACTGAAAATATTATTGCAAACTCTTTGAAACTAAAACAGGAAAGGCCTACCTCATAACATACAAAACAGATAGAGTCTTTATTATTTAATTATTATGATATTTTGCATTTTCTAGACAAAAACTTATCACTTGAACAGCATATTTGAAAATGTGATTAAAATATTTTGTAAAAATAGTAATTTCTGAGAACAGAGCTCAAAAGTGTCTTTGTCTGGTATTCTGCTTCACCTTGCTTATTTCTATTCTTAAAAGAAAACAACAACAAATATAAGATTTCTTGCTGTTCATGATGTGTTTTAATGTAACTCTGGGAGCCAAGTGGGTATTCAAGGAGCTTCTCGTGCAGTAGTTCAGGGTCAGAGCACCAATTCATTCTAGGATAAATTCCAGGCATCCATTCACAGCAACTCCATAAAATTTACACAAGATTCCTTGGACTTGTCCATCAGCCACTATTCATTGCAGAGCTGGTCCATCAGATTCAAGAAGGCTCTCTGCAGAGGGAGCTGCACTCCAGGGGTACATTGCAGAGGTTATTTCAAGACTTGTCTCCTGCACATTTTCTCCTTGTTTTCAGCATTCTCCACAGAGAACGCGTGGAGTCCATCACAGAAAGTGGACACCGAAGGAAGGCACCTGATTTACATTTTTATCAGAGGAGGTAAAGAGAGAGGTAAAGATTGGATTTTTTTTTTTTAAAGAAGTGACATAGATTTTGCTATTGCTACAGAATTTGATTTGGATTCATCCTAGCTAGCTATAGGAAACTAACGGAGAAGCCTAAGTTAGAAGTATAGCCACAGCAGTGTCCCTTAATAATCAATGGAAAGAAAAAGGTGGCTCTGAAGGGTGGACTAGGTCACCCAGGAACTAAGCATTTATTTCTCTAGTGACAATGCGAAGAACCTAACGTAATCATGTTCCTAGATTAAACACCTCAGGTATGTTATGTTATATTACTGTGCACTCGCAGCCCAGAAGGCCAAACATATCCTGGGTCGCATCAGAAGAAGCATTTTTCAGCAGGTCAAGGGAAGTGATTTTCCTCTCTGTTCTGCTCTTGTGAGAGCCCCCCGGGCGCATTGTGTCCGGTTCTGGAATTGCCAATATAAGAAGGATATGGAACTGTTGGAGCTGGTCCAGAGGAGGTTACAAAGATGATCAGAGGGCTGCAGCACCTATGAGGACAGGCTGAGAGAGCTGGGCTTGTTTAGCCTGGAAAAAAAAAGGGACCAGGGAGAACTTGTAGCAGCCTTCCAGTACTGAAAGAGGCTACAGGAAAGCTGGGGAGGGACTACTTGCAAGGGCCTGTAGTGATAGGATGAGGGGGAATGGCTTTAAATTAGAAGGGGGAAGATTTAGATTAGACATTAGGAAGAAATTCTTCACAATGAGGGTGGTGAGACACTGGCACAGGTTTCCCAGGGAAGTTGTGAATGACCAGTGTTCAAGGTCAAGGGAAGGGGTTTTGATGAGGTTTTGAGCAGCCTGGTCTGGAGGGAAGTGTCAACATCCATGACAGAGTGTTTGGAACTGGACTTAAGGTCCCTTTCAACACAAACCATTATATGATTCTAAGATTCTAAGTCAGTTGAATGTGGGAACAAAAGTTTTTCGGACAGCAAAATAGTGATGAGCTGTATAGAATTCAAGACATTGTTGGAACCATATTTCAACAGAGAACTGTGGAGTTTCGAGCTGTACTTTTGCCTTTTTTTTGTTGATGTTGGCTTTTTTTTTTGCAGGTTGCATAACTCACTCAGAAATTAATTTTTTGCTGTCTCTCACAGATTTAATAAAATATTGGGTGACATGTTAAATTATATTTGTATGCCAATTTAAATTAAAAGCTATAGAACTAACATGACCAAACTCTCCTTGAGTTTGTTTGGCTTGATTTTCCTACTGTAGCACTTTTTAGGAGACAAATAAAACTCAGTAAAGCTCTTTGCCTCTTGCCTCACCCCCCAAAATAAAAAAGAAGTCAGTTTTTAATATGAACTTACAGGATTTCATGTGACATCCTCAGATCTCCGCTGACCAAGCATGTGATGGAATCAGAAGTTCCCACTTAATGAACTACTTATCTAGTTCTGTACTCATCATCATAGCCTTCATCAGGCTTTTGGATATTGCTGGAAAACTGTGTTGCAAGTGACTGAAAAAAATTGTCATAAAAATTTGCTCCAAGACTCGGGAGACAGGGAAAACAGCCAAAAACAGAACCCCACAGAAAACTTACCCTTTATCTGTCTTTCCCAAAACTTTACACTTTTGATAATTTTAGAGTATATTGCTTCTGCTTGTTTGCTAATTCCCTCCTTTTAGTGAAAAGATCAAAACCAGTGTAATTGAAAATGTTTTAAGACATTTATGATTTCCATATAAAAATCTATAACAAAAAAATACATATCCTTATATTGCAGATGAGGCTTATAATAGAGACAACTGACTGTCGAATTCTGTGTCTTGAAAATTTTGCAAACTTCTGCAAACTTCTGCAGGAACTTTGTGAGTCTCTTCTACCAGAAATTCAACAGGATTGTGTCTACAGGGATGTACCCCTGGCTTCAATGCATTAGTAAGCTGCAAATTTGTACATTTAAAATCATAGCCCAATGTAACTCCTCAGCAGTAAGTGCAAGAAATGAGAAACAGAAAGCTGGAAAGATCTTTTTTTTTTTTTCTCAAACACCTTCACAAGAAACAGTTTATACCAAAGATTTGTTTTCTTAATGGTGAGCCACATGTCTCAGTGCAAGTCATACTCTACTTGGGCTAATTCATGTATCATAATGATAGGCTTAGTACAGACTCAACAGATAATGTCAGAGAGAGACGGAGGGGAGAGAGAGTAGCTCAAGGTGGGAGGGGGGCTTTATCATTTGTTTCACTTACTCTAGGCTCAATTAACACACCTTGAGGATTCTTACAACATCACTAACAAGAATTAATGCAGAAGTTATGCATTTTACCTTTTATCTCAATTGTGTTGCATGAGCCTACCAAAGTTGAAAAGCTGCTAATTTAGTAGTCAGCAGTGTCAAATAAAATTTCCAAACTGTATGTCTATAAAAGAACATCTTTGCAATAAGGCATAGCAAATACGCTTGCAAAACAGTTCAGTCAGCAAACCTGGTTTAGGTTTTGAAATATCTGGCAATGACATTTATTAGAACGAAACTATAATATATCAGTGATATAAAAAGCTGTCTCTTCATCACTGGCGCTTTATTATAGGCACTAATTTTGTGCAAAATCCTTTAGATTCTTTGCAAAACACCTGCTGAACTTAAAGAAATATGGTTACTGCTTGTGCTGAGACAGATGTAGCTTAATCACATAATACTGAATTTGACTTTTCAGTGCTTCACAATAAATGAACTGAACATACCAGTGCAGGAGATTTAAATCTTGTTCCAATTTGAATATTGTTTTCGCTGACTGGAGGGCCTGAACTACGACCAGCTTCCCCAGGTCTCCAAAAGTACATTGAGTAATTTTGTTTAAGCCACTCTGTCTCTACTTTAATTAAAAAAAAAAATAGCTTAAACAGTACACTGAATATCAGAATTCTTTGCAGATTACGTCTGTAACTATTTTAATCTAAACAGGTTTTGAGCTTTTCTGTAGCCTTTAGGTTTTTTTTTCCTTTAAACACTGTCAGGGTATTTTTGTTGAGGATTTTTGAAGATTCCATGTTTAAAAGGGATTTTGCTCTGAAGGTAACTATGGTGAAAATCTTGAGCTGAGAATGGGATATGAGAGGCCATTTTCTTACTCTATCATCAACTACACATGATTAGTTTTATATGTTGATTGATTTTTAGTGGTACGGTGAAGTTCAGTCACCAGGTAGCGACCAGATTGAGATTCAAACATTTTAAGACTTTTGCACTTCTCTGTTTTATTTATGGATGATAGTGATTCTGGGAACATGTGCACATGTGCTTTTGAAAGTGACAGTTTCGTATGTTGTGAATCTTTATATGCTTCTAAAACAGTGTCTAATAATGTAACGATACAAAGTCTGTAAATAATATAGAAATTACATAATACTCTATGCAGCACATACATTTAAATGCACAAATACCCATAAGTGTATTTACAGAATATGTATGTTATATTTTACTGTACATATATTTTTGTCTCTCTCTGTTGAGTCTTATTTACACTGTAATGCTAAATAATAGTACTTTAATTTTACTTCTTCAGATAAGCTGTGTGCTTCATAAAAAAAACATAAAACAATGAAACCTCATGAATATTTATATCAAAGGCTACATAGCATTATAGTCATAATCTCTGGAACTGGTTCTCACCGGTTCAGAATTAATTATCAAGTTCAGTTTTAATTGCATTCTTCTAAATTACAAAAAAAAAAAAAAAAAAAAGGAAAACCCACCCATAATGAATTAGCTCACAAGTACTCTGCGGGTCTCGGTGCACCCAAGACTGCCTTCTGCAATCCCATTCTTAACATGTAGTGATGAGACAAAGACACGTGATTCGGTGGCTGCTCTTGAAACAAACTTACTTAAATATTAGTGCTTATACCACTTCAAAGATTAAATAAAACTTCTATTTCTAGATGCAGTCACAAATCTCTTGAACTGACTGTTCCTTTAAAAAGATTTGTTTTTCTCTTTAGCTAGTTTTGGTATATCATAGAATCATAGAATTATCTGGGTTGGAAGAGGCCTCCAAGATCATCAAGTCCAACCCTTAATCCAACACTGTCATGATTACTAGATCGTGGCACTAAGTGCCACATCCAGTCTTATTTTAAAAACCTCCAGGGATGGTGAATTCACCACCTCTCTGGGCAGGCCATTCCAATGCCTGATTACTCGTTCTGTGAAGAACTTTCTTCTGATATCCAGTGTAAATCTTCCCTGGCAGAGTCTAAGCTTGTGCCCTCTTGTTCAGTTGCTGGTTGTGTGGGAGAAGAGTCCAACCCCCACCTGTCTACAACCTCCTTTCAGATAGTTGTAGAGAGCAATGAGGTCACCCTGAGCCTCCTCTTCTCCAGGCTAAACAACCCCAGCTCCCTCAGCCTCTCCTCATAGGACTTGTGCTCAAGTCCCTTCGCCAGTTTTGTTGCTCTTCTCTGGACCCTCTCCAGCACCTCAATATCTTTCTTGAACTGAGGGGCCCAGAACTGAACACAATACTCAAGGTGTGGCCTCACCAATGCCGAGTACAGGGGAAGGATCACTTCCCTCGTCCTACTGTCCACACTATTCTTGATACAGGCCCGGATGCCATTGGCCTTCTTGGGCACACTGCTGGCTCATGTTTAGCCTCCTGTCAATCAGCACCCCCAGGTCCCTTTCCACCTGACTGCTCTCCAGCCACTCTGTCCCCAGCCTGTAGCTCTGCATGGGGTTGTTGCGGCCAAAGTGCAGGGCCCGGCACTTGGCCTTGTTGAACTTCATCCCGTTGGACTCAGCCCATCTCTCCAGCCTATCAAGGTCCCTCTGCAGAGCCCTCCTGCCTTCCGACAGGTCGCCACTCCCTCCCAACTTGGTGTCATCGCGAATTTACTTATGATGGTCTCAATCCCCTCATCTAAATCATCAATGAAGATGTTAAACAGAACTGGACCCAACACTGATCCCTGAGGGACACCACTGGTGACCGGCTGCCAGCTGGACGCAGCCCCATTCACCAGCACTCTCTGTGCCCGGCCATCCAGCCAGTTCTTAACCCAGCTGAGAGTGCACCTGTCCAAGCCATGGGCTACCAGTTTATCCAGGAGTATGCCGTGGGAGACAGTGGCAAAGGCTTTGCTCAAGTCCAGATAGACTACATCCACAGGCTTCCCTTCATCCATAAAAGGAGATCAGGTTGGTCAGACAGGACCTTCCCCTCACAAAGCCGTGCTGACTGGGTTGGATCCCATGTCCATCCTGAAGGTGCTGTGTGATTGCACTCAGGATGATCTGTTCCATAACCTTGCCAGGCACTGAGGTCAGGCTGACAGGCCTAGAGTTGCCCGGGTCCTCCTTGCAGCCCTTTTTGTGGATTGGCGTGACATTTGCCAACTTCCAATCATCTGGAACCTCCCCAGAGAGCCAGGACTGTTGGTAGATGATGGAGAGTGGCTCGGCAAGCTCTTCTGCCAACTCCCTCATCATCCTAGGATGGAATCCATCAGATCCCATTGATTTGTGTGGATCCAGGTGGCTCAGTAATTCATAGACTGTTTCCTCCTGGAACACAGGGGAGCTGTTTGGTTTCCTGTCTCTATCTGTGAGCTCTAGAGGCCAGTTATCGTGAGGGCCACCTCTCCTACTGGTGAAGACTGAGGCAAAGTAGGTGTTGAGTACCACAGCCTTCTCCTCATCCCTGGTAACTATGTTCCCCCCCAGGTCTAACAAAGAATGGAGGTTTTCCTTGCCCCTCCTTTTGTTATTAATGTATTTATAGAAGCACTTTTTGTTATCTTTAACAGAAGTAGCCAAATTAATTTCAAATTGCACTTTTGTTTCTCTGATTTTCCTTCTGCATGTTCTAACTATAGTCCTATACTCTTCCTGAGTAGTCAGCCCTGCCTTCCACAGTCAGTAGGCTCTCTTTTTATCTCTGATTTCCTTCAGTATCTCCCTATTCAACCAAGGTGGTCGTCTTCCCCGCCAGCTTGCCTTTTGGCTAATTGGTGTAGCCTGTTCCTGTGCACTCAGGACTTCTTCCTTGAAGCACATCCACCCCTCCTGTAGGCCTCTGTTTTTGAGGATTGTGTCACAGGGTGTCCTCTAGACCAGTCTTCTGAACAGGTCAAAGTCTTCCCTCTGGAAGTCCAGCATAGAGGTTTGATTGGTGGTCCTCCTTACATCCCTGAATATTGAAAACTGTATTATTTCATGGTCACTGTGCCCCAGTTGGCCTCCGACCACTACATCGCCCACCAGTCCCTCTCTGTTTACAAACAGCAGATCTCGTGGGGCCCCACTCCTGGTAGGTTCATTTACCTGCTGGAGCAGGAAATCATCCTCCATACACTCTAGACTGCCTCTTCTCTGCTGTGTTGAGCTCCCAGCAGATATCCGGCAGTTTGAAGCCTTCCACAAGAACAAGGGCTGGCGATTTTGAGACATCTGCCAGATGCTTGTAGAATAACTCGTTCCCTTCATCATCCTGGTTGGGTGGGCTATAACAGACTCCTACCAGGATGTCAGTCTTGTTGTCCTTCCCCCTGATTCGGGTCCATAAGCACTCAATTCTATCATTGGTGACCTCAAGTGCTACAGAGTCAAGAGACTCTCTAACATACAGAGCCACCCCTCCACCTCTCCTACCCTGCCTGTCCTTTCTGAAGAGCTTGTAGCCACTTATGACAGCACTCCAGTAATTTCTGCAATGGCAACTACGTTATAGCTTTCCTGCTGCAAGATGGCTTCCAGCTCCTCCTGTTTATTGCCCAGACTGTGTTCATTAGTGTACATGCACTTCAGCTGGGCTGTTGATTTTACCTTTAATTCAGTTTATCACCCCTGGGCTGAACTTTGAAGAGCCTGAAATCAATCCCCTCCCCCTCCAGACCTAGTTTAAAGCTCTCCTGATGAGCCCCACTAACTTATGGACAACAACCCTTTTGCCCTGCCTAGACAGATGAAGCCCATCTGATTTAAGAAGACCAGGTAGTATGGAGTTTGACCTATGATCAACAAAACCCAAAATTTTGATGGTGGCACCAGTCCTTTAGCCACCTATTGGTAAGGTAGGTTTTCCTAATTCTCTCCTCATGCATTGCCCCATTCATTCCAGCCACTACAGGAACTGAAGTGAATACTATCTGTGCACCTGTCCCATAGACAGATCAACCCAGTGCCCTGAAATCCTTTTTGATTACCCTGGCACTTCTCCTATTGATGTCATCACTGTTAGCCTGGATTACCAACAGTGGATAATAATTTGAGGTCTGAATTAGCTCAGGAAGTCACCTAGCAATGTCCCTCACCCTGGCCCAGGAAGAAAACAAACCTCCCTTTGGGTTGGGGCTGGACCTACATATAGGGTCCTCAGTTCCCCTCAAAAGGGAGTCACCAACTACAACTACCCTTCTTTTCTTTCTTACAGCTGTTGGTTTTATATGTCTGGAAGATGGGGTGCAACAAGAAGAGGACCCTCCAGACAGATCTCCCTCATAGCTGACCTCTACTAGACTATCTGAGTCTAGGGCCTCATATTTGTTCTTTAAGGGCACCTGAAGATGTGATGGGGGTTCAGAGGGAGTTCTTTTTCCTCTCCAAACAGGGACCTGTTTCCATTCCCCTCCATCTTCTCTATTAGCTCTATCTGCCTGATGGCAGGAGGAGCAGGGGTTCACACTCTCCTGCTGACTTTCCTTAGAGATCGAAAGAGTTTGACTCCACCAGTCAATTTCCCTCTCACTTTCACTGATACTCCGCAGCAGCTCTGCTACCATGCACAGCAAATCATTCACCTGCTCACATCTTGCACAGGTTCCTCTCACACTGTCCCCTGGAGCTAATGCTGCCAGGCTCCAACAGTCTGTGCAGCCAGAGACCTGTATGACTGCATCCTTCTTGGAGGGTTCTGTTTGTGTCGATGCACTCCTAGTGCTAACAGCAGTGACAGCTGTCTTTCTTTAGGAAACCATTATCAGCTTTAGTCGAGATAAAAAAGAGATCACCTGAGAGACTAACTAGGTGGCTGCTCCTTGCCTGTTCACCCTGCCTGTGCGAACTGCCGTGCCGTGCCGTGCCGTGCCGCGCTCAGGTTCGTCGCCTTAACAGCCTGCAGAGCCGCGCTTCGGTCGCTGGCGCTCCCAGGGAGACGTTTTAAATCTCCCGCGGCTGCTGCCGGGACCGCCCCCCTGCGCCGTCAGCCATCCACGTGACCGCTGCCGGGGTTGCGGAGAGTCGCGTACCCGCGGTTCTCTTTTGAGACTTGCCCATGTCGTGAGATTCGCTGCCCACCTCGAACAAGCACGCAGCTGCAGAACTTACCGTTCCTGCCGCTGATCCTCGCCGAGTTTATTGTATGCTACCTACATACAAAATGTATTTCGAGACTGTTGGCTGGAAAAATCTGGGGGAACAGAGACAATCAGCTTGAGTTTTGTCTTGTCAGTTGTTTTCTATATTAAACTCCGCAGGATCTCCACTCAAATATCTGAGATCTATAAGGAAATACTGAAAAAAAAAATCTCTACAAAAATCATTTGGGTACGAATGACAAAATCTACAAACTTCCCAAGATTTTGGGAGGATTCCCAGACTGAGGACAAATCTGTAAACATGCAACACCCAGTTCGTAGCCACCCCTCCAGGACATACTTTGTCTGATAAACCTGAAAGACATATGTCCTCACAGCATCTTTTTCTTTCCCTCTCCTCACCCAAACACAAACAGGGTCTCAGATTACCCCATCCTCAAACGAGACTACTAAGCAATATATTGCTTACTACTACTGCTAAGTATCAATGTCACATCCCAAATTAGCTGAATATCTGCCTTGTACATTTTCTTCTGATCTCTCTTATGTACAGAGAAAGTATATAGTGTTCTTTTTCCTTTAATTTATCAGCTCCAGTGTGCACACATGTAAACATTAATAAAAATCGAATGCTTTTTTATTCTCCCTGGTTCAGTCATCCAAAGATCCTGTGGCCTGTTTCCCAGCTGTATAATCACAGAAAGTTTGCTACTCTCATCATTTCTTGTAGATGAAGGTCCTGACAGCACCTCAAGCTATTACCCTGTTCAGGCAGAGTGTGAAATGGAAGATTCAAGATTCATACTCTCTGTGTATAGCTGCTGATCTGTATCCAAAAGTCTTGCAAATGATCTGAGCTCAAGTCCATCATTTAAAGAAAAGAAGGGGAGGAAGGGGGGGTGGGGGGAAGAGTGCAAAATCAAAGCATGAAACATTCTGGATCTTTTTTTTCTCAGGTGTTTATTTACATTCTAAAGTCAGATCCTGCCCTAGAGGAGACATAGCCTCTCTTGACTGGATGCAAGGAAATTGTATTTTTAAAGCTTTAGCAACTATTTTTGGAGATAAAGCTAGAGATTTGTTCCCAAGATGTTCACGAGCCATTTCACTCACTGAGTTGCTCACTGGGCAGACAGAGTAACCAGGTGCCTAATTCTAAGCATAGGAGTAACACTCTGATTTGATAAGGGCTGCTCTGGCATCCAGGATACCTATTCCATCCCTGCATGGAAAAAGAATGTAAATTATAAGCAGTGAAGCAAGAAGTAGCCAGGTTTCAGTTTTAAGAAAATGTGAAGGAGACTGAACCTGGGTTTATATACTAAAATTCATATCCATACAGGGATACTCAAATAGTATTAATGCAGAAGCAGTATCACCACTGAATTTGTTAGAAATAAGGAAGGACAGAGCTAAATCAGAAATAGCCAATTGTTGGCACAATCTGCTGATGAGAAAATGAAACCTTGATAAAAGCTTCAAACCATCAGTTTAAATGTCTCAATTAGGTACCATAAGAGACAGCCAAAAGACATCTCATCTTGGAAGTAGTGTGGTAAAAGACAGGTAGAAACAGCAGATATCTAGTTTCTGCTGCAATCTAATGACCCAGAATGAAAAGGGCTATAAGAATTACTACCCCCAATAAAAGCACAACAATACTTGTTTCAAACTACCCTTTAATAAACTCACCTTCCCTCATTAGAATAATTTCTATTTTTCTCTAATTTTATATTACTCAGGTTTCTTTTTTTTTTTCAGATTTACTGGCCGTTATTACAATGTAAAGTACTCTTCAGAGCAAGACAGAGGTATTCCTTACATTCTTGGAGACATGCTTGTTCCATATACAAAACAGCAGAATTTTTTCTAACTGCTTGAAATTCCCAGGCACTACCACAGTGCAAAGAAAAAGAAAAACAACATAAAAATGGAAGGACAGGATAAAAAAGTATGAGAAAAACAGTGGAAGGAAAGTCCAGAGTAAAACTGTATATGAAGTTGGATACAGGGAAGTTTTGTCCCGGGAAGAATCAATAAAGGCAATCATGTACAATCAACACTTATGTGGATTTAAGTCACATGACTCTAAGGCTTAAAATAGAGATGCATTACAGCAGATGGCAGCTTGTGGAGGAAAAACACAGGTGTAAGAGCTGCTGTCCTTAGAGGAGATTTCACAGAGGAGGTGTTATTGGGAGGGAGAATATTTCTTTTCTCTACTCGAGAAGTGAAAGTCAGGCTTCTGAGAAAATCATAGTCCAAGGCAGTTGCAGGGGGTTGTGTGACCAAGCCATTTCGGTTTAAGTGCATTTATATGCAGTATGGCTGAATGAGGAGGAAAAAAGCGGGTTTGAAGGCCTTCTGTCAAACTAGTTCTCCTTCCTTTTTTTCTCTTTCTTCTTTTTTTTTCAACTTCCTTTCACAGTCAATTTGCTACAAGTTGGATCTTGAAAAGAACATGCTGACATCTAGCAGTGTGGTTAACCTGTTATGGAGGCTTTCAATATTTATACATTGTAACCCCTGATAAGACTGCCTTCTTCTGAATAAAGTCCTGCATCTCTCCTTGGGGACTTCTTAGAACATTTTTATAACTTAAATCTGCATTTAGCTTTGCATTTTTGTTTCTATTCAATTACCACTTTCTTTCTCTTTTTAATGTTTGATATTTCATCTCCTCCATGGATTTTCATCTATCCTAATAAATTTAACCTGTTGTTCTCTTGCATTTGAAATTTAAAGAAAATAACTTCATTATGGTGGGGGAAATGTTAGGGAAGTGGGTGTGTCCAGCAGCAAGCTCCTCTTGGAGATAAATGATGGAACAATTAAATCGTGCTTTATTTAGAAGCAGCTGAAACAATGTAAACCACTGTCCCAGATATAGGCCACACGCCAAATAAATCGGACTATGTGGGTGGAAAATTTCACAGTGGTCTGAATCAGAATATAAGTAGAGGGAAAGAAGAGAGAGTGGGTTTGTTTGCAGCTGTGCAGAGAAAGGACAGGAAGAAAAGGGTGAAGGAGCTGAAATGGAGTTAAAAGAAATAGAAAAGGGCCAGACAGCCAGAAAAGGCCTGAAAACATGACTAAGAAAAAAAAGAGAAAACAAAGGCAGAAGAGGCAGAGGGAGAATACACCTTGGCCTAGTGAAAGAGAGGAACTATCAATTTTTTTCTGTGACTTAGTCATCTTGTGTTTAGAAATCAAGTCTGTGTGTGTGTTTAAGTCAGTAAAGAGGGAAAAAAAAAATTGGTTTCCATTTTCCTCTCCGGAGTTTAGGAAGATCCAGAACCTTAAGCAAGATTCAGAACCACTCTATTCCTTTCCATGCATATCGATGTAAATTGTTTGGGTGAAAGGAGTTATCTTTCTGATGCCTTAGCAGAGGACAGATATGTGGGTTATGTCTGTCGTGTAGTTTAGTAACCTGCAGAGACCTAGTGTACATGAACAGGTTGAGTTCTCTCTATCCCTGAGATGATTCTGAAGGAGAACCAAGTATCAGCATTTATATGGTAAAACTCTCATCCTACATAGGTCTGTCTGAGTTTGCTTGTTAACAATTGACATTGAAACATTTACCTGAATCCACTTTAACAAAAGCAGCTTTGTATTCATTAAAGACATAAAACTGGGGAGGACCTTCTTGGTCACTAGGGTCAATTCCTTACGTTCCTTTGTTGTTTTCTTAATTAAATTATTAAAAATCCTCATTACCTGCTAAATGTTGTTGTCTGTGCATGTTGCTGTGCTAGTCTGATTGTGACAAAATTTCCCTGCTTTGATAGTTTTACACTGGTCATTTTTGAACTTTGCTAACTTTTCAAGTTTTACCAGTAAAACAAGTAAAGGTCTCTGCCCTATTTTCTAACAACCAGTCAATATTTAGTTTTAGTTGATATGCACTGTATTCTTTCTGCTAAACTGAAATTTAAATAGCTTAGAAATAAAGAAAAAAGATGAAAATATAAAAGTGAAAAAAAATCCCCTGAAGCTTTGTAGCAAATTATAAATGAGGATTCCAATATTGTGTGGCATCATTGACAATATCTGACAGTTATTCAAAGTCTTATTTTAAGCCGTTAGCATTTGCCATTGAAAAGTAAATGTCAGCCTAGAACACTGAGGATTGAGCAAAACTTCCTATTCACCCTACCTTCAACTTGAGTCACTTGGTTTTTCTGTGATATTTTTAATTGAGATTTTTGCTCCTTAAATAGAAAAAAAAACCTTTGTGCTCTCTTTCAGTCTGCTTTCGTTCAGACTTTTTTCTTCTTTTTTCCCATTTTCCTCTTAACTATATTGTTATGAGGGGTAGAAAGTTAGGAAGAGTAAGTATAGGGAAGAACCAGTGGAAAGACATGAAAGAAAGTGGTTCATATCCTCGTTTAGTAGTCTTTCAGCAACACTTCTGAGATGTCACATTCTTCATATCACATACCTCAAAACCACAAGTAACATTCTTTTAAATGCTAAATATACATCAAAGGCAAAAAAAAAAAAACAGATGCAGAATTTCATTTAATCATCACAAAATTGTGCACGTGCTCATGACAATCTCTGGCTTGGATTTTCAGGGCAAAAAGTGGACAGTGTGAGAAAGAGCCCTTATAGGAGGTTGCTTCTTTTACATTTAAACAGCTACTTCTTAATAGCCTTCTCTATGTAATGAGTAATCAATGCTTCAGCCCCCTTTGAATATTTGAAGTACTATATTGGCCACCATCTCTCGCATAGGAGCAGGAACTGGTGGTCACAGTCAGTCCCTATGGATATGTTTTCTCTCCAAAGGAAGCATTTTCCATAGCCAGCCCTCTGCAACAAGCTGGAGCTCTGTTTCTTATTTCACTGCCTATTTGACCAGACACTAATTCATATTATGTTCTCCCTCCTCTCTCGGCCCTTTATCCAGAACGTGATGGATTTATAGTGTTAGATCTTCATTTGGTGTAAATTGGCGTTTCTGCATTGATTCCTGTGGGTCTATGTTGATTTATGCTGGATGAGTATCTAGTCCAGTTTTATGATATTTGAAGATCATTTTTTGCAACCCCTTTTACCATTCGTGGGCTTTTTCTGTTCTGCCTCTGAGGAAAAAAACACAAATGAGTTAAGGGGAAGAATTTGCTTTTATTTCTTCATAACTAGAGTCTCTCCTGTTAATTTCCATGGCAGATCCCTCACAAGTTTCTCCAAAACTTGTTACCATGTCCTCCTGAGGATGTCAGCTCCTGTTGCAGATTGAAACATTAACAAGGGACGTTATTAGCTATTCTCTTTACATACTGTCTTTCTTTACATCTGAATTATTATAAGAGAGAATGCTGGTCATCAAAAAGAAATAATGAATTTTAGGAGGTGAAAATGAAAGTGGCAAAAACAAAAGAAATCTGGTCTTGGCAGAGGTGTCTACAGAGGAGAGAAACCAAGAGGTAGAAGATAAAAAAGAAAAACTGAGAACATAAAAGGAAAAGAAAAGAAAGGAGAAAAAAGGAAGGAAAAAAGAAGAAAAGGGAGGTTTGGACTGAGAAAAAGCAAACTACTACTTCAGAAGAATTGAAAGCAGTTATGCAGACAGAAGGAAGAGAACTTATCGACAGATCTTGAAACTCTTCTTTTTTTTTCTTCCCGTTTCACTCAATAGTATTAATATCTCTCATTAAATCTCAGTACTGGATGGTCTCTTTGCACATTTCCACGTTAAACATACGACTACACCCTCAGAGGCAAAAGACCACTGAAACACAAATTCATATATGCACACAGAGCCTGGTCATCCCCCTTACTTTCTTTCTGCTCCTTCCTCCTACAATAAAAGAAAAAAAAAATGTATCTGCAGAAACTGGCTGTCAAAATTGTCTAATCATGAGCCAGTGCTGATCATCAGGTGTGCATTTGCTGTTGCAACACTGGTTCTGGTTGAGGAATGAGAACAAGCTAAGACAGCAAATGAAGAATGAAGGGAGGTGGGGAAAGAAAAGTAACACAACAGAAAAACAATGTGCCAGATGTTCTTCTTCCCCTGTACTTATCCATCTACTTTCAGTAGTTTAAGTAATTGATTTCCTCAGATTCGGCCCATGCAGAATCACAGTATCACAGTATCACAAGGTTGGAAAATACCTCTGAGATCATCTAGTCCATCCTATGACCCAACACTAGCCCACACTCGTCATTTAAACCATGGCATTTACACCGTCTCTAGTATCCTTGGTTGATACCTCTCTGTCCACTAGTTTAGGAAGCAGAGGTAGTTAGACAATGGTGAAACGGTGGTAGTCAGATAACAATGGTATAATGGTGAGATGCTCATTCAAGTTCCTTCTTTGCCACATATCTTCTGCATGATTATCACTATGCCACTTATTCTCTCTGGTTTGAGTTTCTTTTTACCAAAAACACCATGGCACTTTTGTACCTTTTAGCAAACTGGTATGAAAATGGTCTAGAAGGGTGCATGTACCTCAGAGGCATTTGTGTTGACTGCCTTACAGATCCACCAATGACCATTGCATTTCTGAACAACAGGTGAAATTTGATATTCTGTTGGCAGATTTTTTCTTTCTCTTCTTTCCTGCAGTATTCAGACAGGACATCTCTAATCTGTATCATAATATATGACTAATAACTTCTGAGTGGTCAGTGTGGAGACAAACCATGATAATGAAAGTCTCCCAGTGAAAATAGCAATTCAAAACTAAAAATAAAAACAAACTCCGTATCTTACATTTTTACACTGTTATACTTAAGATTGGCACTAGGGACAATTCAAAGAATGGAACATGAGATTTCTTGTTCTTTCCTGCTCTGGGATGATAGAAATTCTTCTTGGAGGGCTCTCTGTGTGTGTCTATCTCTGCCTCTGCCTATGCAACCTTTGACCATCTCTACCGATTCTTCAGCTTAAAACCTGTCATGCTATTAAACTGTAAATCAGAGCTTATGTTTTTAAGTCTTGGGAAGGTTGTTTGCCTTGGAGAGGTATGAATACGCTGCACTTAGTCTAGCTACACAGACCTTGAACCAACCTTATGAAATATGCCTGAGTGACATCAGACACCCTGAGACAGTAGAACTAGCTCTTTCAGGGTCATAGTTCTCCATTAGAGCTTCATAGGCCTGAAGCATAATTCAAAGAGGACATTAATGAATCTTTAGGACTGGTTTGGTTTTGGTTTGGTTTTTTTTTCTTTATTATTCTTTTTGTAACTCCACCTCATAAGTTATCAGATATTTGAGGTATCTGAACATACTAATTGATGTAAATTTGTGTGACATCCTCCTGGGAGTCATTTACCTTATGTCGCAGATGGTCTCCTGGGAGATGTGGGTCTAAGCACTCCTGTGAGGAAAAGCTAAGTGATCCTCTACCTTAGATGAACTGTGATCAAGACACTCCATAATACAAACAGAAAGAATCTCAGGATACCTGATACAAGATGCATAGAATAATAAAATATGGAATTGTAAAGTAACTAATGCAAATGACAAAAAAATACACTCTTAAGACTGTTTGATATCACCCTTTGAAGGTTTCAAATGAATAAAGATAAAAGCTTATTGGGAAAGTCTGTATGTCAGAATGACTGATTTTGGAAAATAGATATTTCACTGTACTTTTCATCAAAAATCTTGAGAATTGTTGTCTGTAGTATGTTATGGAGAAAAATCCATAAATCTGCAGTGGTTTTGAATTATCAGGAACTGAACAGGTAAAAATAGCTGGGGTTTTGGCAACAAAAAATCACTAATCTATAAGGAAAATATAGTCCAAGTTGTACCTGTTCACCACTAAACCATATCCCAGAGCACCTCATCTACCCATCTTTTAAATACCTCCAGGGACAGTGACTCAACCACCTTCCTGGACAACCTGTTTCAGAGCTTGAGAATGCTTTTGGTGAAGAAATTTTCCTGAAGTCTATTCTGAACCTCCTCTATGTGACTTGAGGCCATTTTAATTATTACTGGAGAAGTCTTTCACTAGGTACCTTAGTGAGATGTTGGCTATCAGCTTGCAAACAATGTAAAATTTATCTCACATTTGGTATGAGCTGAGATCATCAAATGAGGCCAGCTCTGACGTCTGACTTACTTCAAGATATATGATCAGTTATTATGATGTGTCACTTACTTAATCATACTCAAAGGTGTTAATATTTTGTGACATGCCATGAATGATAAGGTGCTGTAACTCAGAAGTTACCTTCTGTTATAACTGTCAAGTAGGACATGAAATCTGGTCCCACTGGTAAAATTTACTTATTTACCTACCTATTTTAGGGCCAAGACTTTAATACACTGTTGCTGTCCTATCCCAGGAACAGGAGGTAAGGAAATTTTTTTCAATGTGTTTAGACATCATTTGTGAGTTCACCCACTGAACTTGGGTGTACAGTTCTATGCACCATGGATGCAGAGGGTACGTGACATAATAATGCTGTTTTTTAAGAGATTATCAAAGTTTCTGTGATCTCGGGGTCTTGAGTATTTTTTGGCTATAAGGTCCTTGGTTCAGCTCATGGCATTGAAAAATAGAGTTATATACATGCTAGTCTGTATGGAACAGAAATTATAAAATCTGTGGCAAAAGACCCAGGTACTTCTGACCATCCTTCCAAGATCCATTCTAGTAATACAATATATAATATTGTACAGTGTGAAATAATATCATGAAAAAATGACTCTTAAGAAGTCAATTGTCATTACCTAGACCAATGACAGAGAAGATAAATATTTTGAATCTGAACAAACCTTAATCTCAGAAATTAAGGTGTCTAATGAAACAGATTACAGTGGCTGTGGAGAAGATCCTGACTCTTAAATTCAATAGATAAGTTTCAGAGGGAGGGGAAGGTTGTGATTAACATAAAAAAAGGTGTCTTAAAGAGTCATGGATTTAGTTTTTCTGCCAAAACTAGTGAGAATATCTCCTGAAAATTGTTTTCACTTGTCGCCTGGTATTCTCTATTCTTCCTCCATAAAGTAGATATGGTAACAAATCCCAGCCTCCTTGGATGGATCTGCTAAGGTTTGGCAGCATTCAAGTACTACACCAGTGAATTCCAGGCAAGTTCATTTCTGTACTGTTCTAAGCTATTCACTATTAACTTTTTGGCTGAGTAAGAGGAGGCCTGACTTGAGTAATCAAGCAGTTGTGGATAGGTAAGTTCAGCTTAGCTTAGAAAACCCTTTTTGCCTGCTGATGTGGACAATTTAATCTACTATATAACACCTTCTATACAAGGGAGCTTCTTTAAAGATGGAATGCTATTCTAGCTTTTACACATGGCTTTTAACCTTACTGTAGGTTAAACAGAAATTCCAAGGTTGTATGTGTTCCTGAGGCTGACAGGCATTAGGTTATGCTTCCACATTTTCTGGTCTACACCCATCTCTCTTCCAAATACATAAAGAATAATAGAAGGAGGTCAGGGGCCAATTATTCTAATTAGTCATCAAGGTCAGAAAAAGAAGTAATGTGATGAAGCTGCAACAATGGGGAGATTTAAGTTAATGATTAAGACAAACTTTATAACTATTAAGATAGCTAGAGCCATGGAACAAACTGCCAAGGGAGGTCACAGAACCACTTTCACTTAGAAGCTTTCAAGGGCGGACTTATAATCAGTCTAACAGTAATGGCTTAAGGAAAATGAATTCAGTCTTGCTGTGAAGCACAAGCACAAGATATGCCACCAACTAGGGTCCCTATTCCAGCCCTAATGATTCAGTGCTGAATCTACGGGGAAAAAAAAATAAATCTCTGTTCTTATAGAAAAGAAGGTTGAGGAGAGGAAGGTGTTGATATACATCTTGAATAATACTCTGCTACTATACCTGAGAGGTTTTAAAGAATATTAACACTGATTTCACCCAATATTTACTTTTATCCAAGCATCTCAAACTCTGTTGCAAGCTTTGTGAAGTTCGATTAACCTATCAAGCTTCACAACAGGTGATTATTGTGACAAAAGCAGCTGTGTCATGAGACTTGAGGATTTATTTCTAAATCATAATAAATAGCTTGAAGTTGTGTCAAATTCAGGATTGAGTTGAAAATATTGAGCATATCCAGGAAAATACATGCTGCCTTAAAGGTAGATAGACAGTTAATAGTGCATCCTTGATGCTCTGGACCACGTCCACAGAGGTAGCTGATTTAGGCTTGGTGTAAAATATGTGTGGGTGAATGTCTCACTGTCGCTTTTCTAGTTGGTTAAATCTTGGCCCAAACAATGCATTGCTGACAGTGTAATTCCTTTAGATCTCTGGATAAAGGAAAATCTCTTTCCACAATGCAAGCTCTGGGAGTTTCTTATACTAATTCTTACACTGAGTCCAAAATCTGTGTTTGAAATAGGAAAAGAATAGCAAACCCATTTCAAGAACACCCAGAGATAGAAAATCTATCATCATCATCTTTGGTAAATAGTTCCTGTGGTTAATCATCTTACTGTTTGAACTATATTTTATTTTTTTCTTTGAATTTATGTAGCTTTAACAACCAGCCTTTGAACATTGCTATAACCTTGTCCACAATGTTCTTTATGTAGATACTTACAAACTAATCAAATCTCCACATGTGTTTTACCTCTGCCAGGTCAAATCAACTGAAATACTGAATTCACATGGGGACACAGAGGCAAAAATTATGTCTGAACCGTAATGTGAAAAAGGTTTTACAAAAGGAATCTGGAAGAGCAGCGGTTTAAAAAATGGGTCACTACCTCCTTGCAATATCTTTCTGTTTGTATAGTCAGCTTTAATTCCTTTCTTCCTTGGATTTTTTAATAGCACACTTGGTCTCAACTGTTTCCTTACAACCAGCTTACCAAGCAATCTAGACAACTCCAAGTAAGTCATCCATTTTGATCATTATTTACTGCTGTACCTAAATATATGTCATCTGAAAATACTCTCAATAATGATTTTCTGTTTAATTTTTTTCCCCAGGTCCTTGTTAAAACTACTTTATAATGATAGATATGAACCATGAACTCTCTGGAATTCCACTGAAAGGCATTTTTGAGGGCTGATTTCTCCTTTTATGTGATATTTTCAGATTCAGTGCTCAGTATTTTTTTCATCTGTGCAAAGTTAGCTTTACTAATTATTAAAACCAGCACAGCTAACTTCCTCTTCACCTTCTTCTTAGAGAACTGTTCTAACTTCTTGTTGCAAGAATGTTCTTATAGTCAGCTGACCCTTAGCTAGGACTTTGAGGTTTTCATTTAGGTAGCACAACACCAGTCTTTCCAAGCTGTAGTGACTGATGAATCAAAAATGAAATGAATCTACTTCACAATGTCTGATCATTAAAAAAAAAAAAAAATCAGTTATTAGTTTCTTTTATATGGAGGAGGAGGTAAGCTGTGTGGCAACTATTTTATACACTTTTTCAACTTTCTTCAAATGCCCTTAGTTTCCCAGAACAAAAAGCAAGTGCAGATGAGACTTACGAACAGTGTCTAAAGATTGTTTTATCCTGGCTATTTCATAGCAGTGGCAAAAAACAGTTATGGAGTATCCAGAAACAACAGTTCTGGTAAGCACTGAGGGCATCCAATAAAAAACAAGGTCTGGAAAACATAGGCCATCCTCAGAGCAGAATAGGCAGAATTTGATTGGAAGAAGGACAACATTTTGCCCATTTTTAAACAAAGGTAGAAAGGAGGACCCTGGGAACTACTGACCTGTCAGCCTCACCTCTGTGCCTGGGAAGATCATGGAATATATCCTCCTAGAAGCTATGCTAAAGTACATGGAGGAGAGAGAGTTGATTTGAGACAGTCAACATGACTTCACCAAGTCCTGCCTAACCAACCCAATGGCTTTCTATGATGGGGTGACCACATCAGTGGACACAGGAAAAGCAATAATCTATCTAGACTTCCATAAAATCTTTGACACTGCCCCCCACAACATCCTTCTCTCTATTTGGAAAGATATGGATTTGATGGGTAGGTAGACTGTTTGGTAGATAAGGAATTGGTTGGATGGTCGCATTCGGAGACTACTGAACAGCTCGATATCCACATGGAGACCTGTGACAAGCAGTGTCCCTCAGGGGTCTGTACTGGACCAGTGCTGTTTGATAGTTTCATTGGTGATATATATAGATGGAGTGATCAAGTGTATCAACAAGTTTGTAGATGACACCAAGTTAAGTAGTGCAACTGTCACACCAGAAGGACAGAATATCACCCAGAGGCACCTGGACAAGCTGGAGAAGAGGGCCTGTGTGAGCATCATGAGGTTCAACAAGGCCAAGAGCAAGGTCCTACACCTGTGTTGGGGAAATCTGCGGCTTCAGTACAGGACGAAAGATGACGTGACCGAGAGCATCCTTGCAGAGAAGGACTTTGGAATGCTGATAGATGAGAAAGTCAACATGAGTCAGAAATGTGTGCTCATATCCCAAAAGGCCAATTGTGTCCTGGGCTGCCTTGAAGGAATCATGGCCAGTGGGGCGAGGGAGAGTATCATTCTCCTCTGTTCTGCTCTTGTAAGACCCTGCCTGGAGTACTGTGTCCAGTTCTGGATTCCTCAACATAAGAAGGATATGGAGCTGTTGGAACGGGTCCAGAGGAGGCTACAAAGATGATCAGAGGGCTGGAGCAGCTCTGCTATGAGACCAGACTGAGAGAGTTGGGCTTGTTCAGGCTGGAGAAGAGAATGCACCAGGGAGACCTTGTAGCAACCTTCCAGTACCTGAACGGAGTTACAGGAAAGCTGGGGAGGGACATTTTATAAGGGCAAGTAGTGATAGGATGAGGCAGAATGGCTTTAAATTGGAAGGAGGGAGATTTAGGTTAGACATTAGGAAGAAATTCTTCACAATGAGGTTGGTGAGGCACTGGCACAGGTTTCCCAGGGAAGCTGTGGATGTCCCCTCCCTGCAAGTGTTCAAGGCCAAGTTGGATAGGACCTTGAGCAGCCTGGTCAGGAGGGAGGTGTTTCTGTCCATGGCAAGATGATTGAAACTGGATTATCTTTAAGGTCTCTTCCAACTCAAACCATTATTTGATTCTATGATTTTAAGTTACTTCTTTTCTGTCACTGTAAAAGTTCTTATCTTTTTACAGTCAGTTCAATTACAACAAAACCAGGCTGCACCTCCAGGTCAAGGGAAAAAAAAAATCACATTAAAAAGACAGGTACAGCAACCCTTTGAACAGAACAATTATGTCAAACTTGAGAGACTGGACACCAATCAGCAATGCGACAATTGAATCCATTGCTGCAGACAAAATGCTGTAGTAAACGTTTGAGAGACAGGGAATGGAGAGGGAAGGAGGAAAAGGAAGAGGGAGATATTCAATTTGATCACATTAGGATTGATTTAAAGATTGTTTGGGAGCTACTTTCATTTTCATTTTAATATTATTAGGAGATAGCAGCATGTAACAGGCTTTGACACTGAATGCTATGCTTTGCATCGGTTGCAGAAGTTGCCTGGGGAAGCAGGGGGGAGTGGGGAGGAATTGATCAAATTCTTTTCTTTTTTCATATGGGAGGGAAAAAGTTGTGTGACATTTACAAAGTCATCTGTCACCTGAACAATGGGCTGGAAGACAAGTTCCTACATTTCATGCTTTACATCTTTTCTTAACCCATACACATCCATTTTTGTTGGCCTGAATTTAAATGGAACACTATTTACTTCCAGTGAGGAAAAACAGTTCTTTCTACTGGTTCATCCACTATTTGTCTCTCTCACCATTCACTCATTCTTCTAGTGTATTGTTCTTACTCCACCTAAAACCTGTTTTCTGTAGGCTTTCAGATGAAAACATCGAGTACATATCTGGGCTGCTACCAGCCTATCAGCCTCTAATAAAACCTTGTCAACAGATGTTGAAGTATTTTAAAAATAATTCCAATAATGGAACTTGAGATTCATGACCTGTCTTATTTTGGGCTTTTGATTATCCTTTTGATGAGAAATGTGACAGAGAAAGACATGGAGTTTATTGACTGATGCTAAATAGTGAAATAACAGTCAGGTAGGAACTGATGTATCCTAATTTTATGTGTTGCGTCAGAGATTATGAACATAACTGTAAAAGATGTCTAACAGTATTATGGTTTGTCTATATACTTTTAAGGAGGTTTCCTTTATTTTTTTTTTCCATTTTTAATTTTTTTTCATTCATTTCACCCCAAATCACAGGACAAACTGTCCAGTGATTCAGTATTAAAGGCTGATCAGAGTTACACTGATGGATGAAGAAAGGAGATGACTAAGAAAGCTGGTGGATATCTGAGACGGATCATTCAGAGCAGAGTATTGGAGGAAAACCTAAACCACTGGGGGTGCAGCCCAGGTGTCAGGTGTGTGTCACTAGACAGGTTCAACAGAATATTTTCATTTGCTATTCTTCATGTTTTCTTAATGCAGATTGTTATCAAAATGTCCTTAATGATCCACCTGAACATCAGCTTAGTCTTTACTCTTTGGATTGAGGAGTGAATATTTCACTTCTTTCTCTACTTGGAAGACACAGAGAGTAGAGAGGGGACGGCAGAGAAGATCTGGGATGAAACCACATCCTGTCTAACATCTCTTCATGGCCAAGGAATACCTGGAGAGTGCACAGGATTGATGGACCCCTCAAAAATGTTGAAATGAGTATACCATAAGCAGCTGGAAGTTTCTGAAAGGCGTTAATCTTCTATACTTTCTTCAAATATGGCATCTAGAATGTCAGATACACTCACGACCCCCTATCAGAGCTGGTTTGCAGTGGCTTCTTGCTCTAAATGCGGAACAGCTTCTTCAGTGCTAACACTGTACATGGAAAGCAGGATAAGAAATCAGTCAGTTTACGGATCAATGGTACATTGCCAGTCACATCCCAGCCTCAGGGAACATGCGTGTTTCTGTTAAAGTCAAACACTTTCCCAGAGGGAGCCTACATGTCTCATTTTCTCGTGGAAATCATAGGTCTCATCAGTGCAGTAATTCAGTATGTCTCAAATATTTCAGATTAGACAGGACAGCTATAATCTCTTTCTTTTTCTTCTTTCCCAGAGGAGGGAAATTGCTTGATTTGCTGAGCTGTGTGTGTGTGGCTGTTTCTCTGTAGGTACTTACGTGAAGAAATTACTTAGGTAGAGTTGAGTTTTGCACTTGGTTTGAATGTAGTTTTTCTGAAAGCATTGGTCTGTCTAGAAAAGCAGCATAATTTGAAGGAACTCACTAATCAGACCAGATATGAATAGAGGAAGCTTTGCCCTTATTACTGCAATGTCTGGTAGATATAAGTCTAACTTATTATTTCGAATATTCCTGCATAACCCAGGAGAACAGAACTCAGACCCACTTTACTATTTTCAATTGCTGACAACATGTATTTTTCCTGAGTGGATGACATTGTTACCCGATTTAAGTATTCATGTTTAGTTTTGATTTTTCTCCCACTTACCTTGGCTGAACTAAAAGCAGTCAAGAACTTATCAATCCAATAAATATTATCAGACCTGTTAAATCCAATCAATTTTCCACTTTGATATGAAAGTGTTGATCCCTTACCTGACTGATTTTAATGAAGACTACAGCATTAAAGTCCTTGTTGGGTGAACACTTCTTCTTCACAGTTTTTCACGTAATCAATGTGTTGTATTATTCTGGGTGCTGGAGATACTTAGTTTTCTTTGCCAGGTGTAATACCTGGGATCATAGTCCTCAGCTGTGCTTCCACTGCAAAGGAAAGGCACCTAATCCTAATTTCACCAAATAAGCCCTACTAGCTACTACTGTATTAAGGTTATTTGAAATCTTTGGCCTAGATACATTGAGTAATTTGTTTTTAATTATAGTATCTTTAGAGCTGTTCTTTGATCAGTATTAAACTGAGCAAGTGGTAAGAATTATATCCTGGGCTTAAATGACGTGTAGCATTCAGCTGAGCCACAATGAGCTCCATTCAAGCTTCGTCAATGCAGAAATAGTTACATCAAGTTTATGCTCTCGTAACTCAAACTGCAGTCTATCCATCTGATTTTATTCTTATAAGAGTCAATCCTCTTTATGTTTACAGTTCAGATGACATCTTTCCTCTCTGGTGCTTTTGTTTCTGCACTGAATTATTGTCTTTCAATAGAGCAGAATTAGCTAAGACTCTCTCAGTCAAAGCTCATTGCAATTGTGTTACAAACCTTATCTGCAGACATATCCAAGCAAATGTAATCATCTATGCCTCTGACATTCTGAATTTGAAACAAATATAAGTATCATTGTGCTAGATATCTAGAGTAAAATTTGTTCAAACTAAGATTTACAGCTCTAAGTCAAATCTATTGTAGGTGTAAATTGAGAAATAGAGTAAGAATTACACTATCTAAATAGTGCAGTCAACCCTACCAGTGAACCTGGCTCCTAAGAGCAACCAAAAAGCCTCAAGTGAGCTGTTCTGTCTGGTTTCACTGCCTTTGATCAGAAAAGAGAGGCTGAGGTGTTCCGAGGTTTATTAACTGCAGGTGTAACATCGAAGTGTGCTTTCCCCAGATGAACTTCACAGTCTGTGGTGACACCAGTGGGATTACAGCAGTAATACATGTGACACACTACCTTTCAAAGCCATCATGTAAATACCAAATTTCATTTCCAGTAATGACATTGCAGGTAGATTGCTAAAATGGGTTGCCCACATGGGAGGACCAGGAGATGTTTATAGCTTCACATCTCTGTTTCTTGCCAGTGTTCTTCATGCATTTTTATCATGACTATACACTTTCCACTTGCAGATTCTCCTTGTAGTACAAATGTCTTCCCACAATTTACTCCCTTGAACCTCATTTTCTGCTATTTTAACTTCTACTCTTAGCACTATCTGTGCTTTATCAATAAATCTCTCCTACTCATTTATCTTCCTGAGAATCTCAGTTCCTATTTTGATCACTTTTGCTCTTCACCAATAAGTCCTTTTCTAGTCTGACGTACCAGCACACTTAATCACAACATGGAACAGGAAGATGGCTTCGTTCAGTGTGGTTGGCACAGCACAAAGAAAATGTTTTGCCAACAAAGACAACGAATAAACCTTTCCAATGATCACTATTACGATGAAGCCATATATTTAACACATCCCAGAGGCTTGAGCTTACTTCAGAACATTATTAAGGAATTGGTGAAATTGGAAGTGGCACTTGGTTTGTCAGATTCAGGCTTTCTCTTCTCTGGAGGGAACTTTTTTCAACAAGTAAGCAGCTAAACCTGCAGATATATACAAAGTCCCAGCTCTGTGTCCTTCCTTTTCCAGATATTTCTTCCCATTTAGACCCATAGAGGACACAAAAAAGTCAACTACAATTTGAATAGCTCCTGAAGTAAACATGTCATATTCAGTACATCGTTTAGACTTCCCTCTTGTTTTAAATTACACAGCTGTATCCATCTCAGGTCCAGAGTAAGTCCATTTTACATACAGTTTGAAACTCACTATACATGGTTTTGCAAGAAAAATGGAGCAAAGAGCTTTCCCTTGTATTTACACACACAAATAATAAACACATAAGTCTGCATGCATGTGCATTTGAGTGCATCATCCTTATTATCAGCACTCTTGGCTTATAACTAAATGTAATCCATGTAGGAAAAATACATTGTGTATGGCCTTTTCAGTCAAAAGTTCTGGTAGATTTTAGATGGGTGGTTCACACTATGCCCTCAACTGAATTTGGTGACTATGTCATTCTCCACTGCTTGTTGCACATACATGAAAACCATTATGAACACAACATTTATTAAAGACATTTCATTCATTAGTTGGAACATTTGTAAATCGTGGTTTTCAGATAACATAGTGCTATATTCTGTGAAATTGATACAATAGTTATTATGTGAAGCCTTAAAATTGTTTTAAATTGCTTTAAAAAATAAAAAAAATACTTATTTACACAATCTGGTAGTCACAAAAAGGAGGAGAAACACACTGGATATTTTTTGAGAAAATGAAATCTGTATCTATGAAAAATTGATATTGATATAATATGCAAGATCATGGACATTTTACAAGGAGGATATTTATCTAACATAATGAATGCAGATCGAGATGTACATAAAAAGCCTTCCACACCTCTTTAGATCCACTTTTGTCTCCTTTGTTTACCATATACTGAATTGGCCTGAAACTGTGTGCAATAATCAGAGACATCTAGTGGCTGACTGATAAATTGCAAATAATCGCAAAATTTTTCTTCCATAAACACTCAAGACTCTTAAACAGCTTCAGCTGTCTAGACATTTGAAGAATCACCTTCTCCCAGGCTTTTCATATGGATTACTAGGGACCCTTATTGAGAGAAACTTTTTCCCAGTCACCAAACTAGGAGTGATGCTTACCAGCTCACATATTTCTCTTCTCTGAGAAAGTTTAGGACCTGTCTTTCACCTCCCTGGTCTATGTTTTGCTTAATATATTCCTGTCTAATTAGTCACAATACATTGCAGTAAACTATCAAAAATGAAAAGTCTACACTGAAGAAATTGATGCTTATTTTCTCAGATCCTACAAAAACAGTGGCAGTTTCTCCCTGTGGAGAACTTATAAGACTAAGGTTAAACTTGTAAAAATGAAATTATCTTTAGTTTTCTATTCTGGCTGACTTTGATTTCTATTACTTTGAAACTTCCCTGGCATTTTACTGCTGATGAGAAGAGCAAATAGAAACTGTGTGGTTTTTTTCCTCCTTGCTCTTTCTCTTCCTCTTCCCTGTCCCTATCCCCCTACTACTGAAAGCTGTCTAACTTGTCAGTCCAGGTTTTATTATGTTCTGGGGATTCTTTTTTGCTGTTTTGTTTCTTGTTTCTATTTTTTAGATAAGGAAATTTGCTTTTTAAAAACTAGGGCCCTTGCTACCCCCATAAGGATAATTCCTGATGTAATCCTTTAGACTATGTATAATTAACCCTAAATACTCTGGGTTTTTTCGGTTGTAATTTGCACATTCCTCCAAGGAAATAAACTTCAGGTTGTTGGTTCAGTTTTGCAGGTACTGTACATAACAAAGGAATGTATTCAGTTTGTAATTTGGGGAAAAAATCAAGGAGTTGTTTAAAAATTATCTTAAAGGGAATTTTCTCCTTCCTTCCTAAACAATTACCTGAAATTCCCCTGAAGTAGTGACCCCTCCTCACATAAAGGAAAATTAAGGACAAAGCTCCAGAGAAAGTGGTGCCCTGAGGGAAGAGAAACTCTTTGTGTTAAGCAGCTGGCACAGGCACACCAGAAGTTTCAGTCTAGATAAATCCCCACTTTCCCTTAAAGCAAACAAACTCCAAAATCACTCAGAACAAACACACTCCAGTCCAAACCAAGTCAAGACAGCAAGCAAATACACTCCAGAAAACACCAGGCAATTAGACTCCTAAAGTCAGTTTAAACACAGCCACAGCAGATCAGCAAACACTTCTTTCCCCTTATGGAAAACAAACACAGGAGGCAGTCATGCTGGTCTTGTTGGCAGTCCTGGCCCATATTCCTCCGAGGAAGGAGGGACACATCTCTCCCCTGCTGTATTGCTCTTAGGGTGTCTGGCTTCCTGAATGGGAAAGGAAATATTGATATAACTTTGCTAATTAGAGTTGTCTGTATGCTTTTCCTATTATTATAATTGCCATTTTATTTGAGTGGGGGTAAAGAAACAACTTCACAAAAAAGGGACCTGGGGATCCTGATAGACTGGTTGTCCATGAGACAACCAGCAAACGAGGCCAACAGCCTCCTGGGCTGCATTATGCAGAGCATTGGCAGCAGGTTGAGGGTGGTGATTCTTCCCCTCTACTCAGGACTGGCAAGACACACCTAGGGCGATCTGTTCCCCGGGACATGAGAGACATGGATACATTGGAAAGAGCCTAGCAAAAGAGAATTAAGATGGTCAAGGGTCTGGAGAACAAGAGGAACACAGAGAGGTTGGTATGTATGAGTCTGTTCACCTTGGAAAGAAGATGACTGAGGGGATATGTTTTTGTGCATCTTTGACTATCTCACAGGTACTTACAAAAATAGAGTCAGATTATTATGGGAGGTGTTCAATGAAAAAAGAAGAGACAACATACAAAAAGTAAACATTGTTCTCTCAATTCTTTCAACAAAGTACAATATTCATCTTTACTCTCATGCTCTTCCTTTTTCCATGAAGAATAACTGCTGAGCTAAATTGATGGGGAAGGCAAGGTCCAGGAGCAAATGGGGGATCCCAGACTAAGGAAATGCAAACTTTGCAGGATGGGTTTCCTCAGTCTGTCTAGTGCTTTGTCTGCAACAATTTCTTCTTTGTGTTCCAGATGAAATTTTCTGAAGAAAAATATGTATGCGAAGACAGCCACTAGCAAAATGAGTTCTTCTCTACTGGATGTAACAGGTTTCACTTTCTAATAGCATGTCATGTACAACATTACCACTTATTTACAATTGAAGCTTCAGAAAACCTTGCATCAGCTAACTGAAATATTCTACACTTCTATAAGAATTGAAAGTATATCTCATAAATGGACAGAAAAAAACATCATTTTACTTAACACATTACAGTCTTAAATTTCTACTGAAGTTGCTAAAATGATTTTTTCCAGAATGAGCACTGTAGGCTCAGTCATTAAGATTGAGGAAGAAATCTCTTGTCTTTGTTTTCCATATTCCTTTTCTCTGACCTTTTCACAGGCTTCTAAAAATCTGTGCTGTGACAACTCAGTTAAGTGAACATTCACAGAGATACTAGGTTTAGATCACTCGTCTCATTTAAGGTTACTTGTAAGAATTATGTTGCTGACATGAGTAAATATACAACAGTATTTTACATCTGCAAGACTGCTTCTAGAGATATTTCTTCATTATGCTTTGGAAATCATATTTGAGACAGAGGGCACAGGCCATTTTTAAACTAGGAGGAAAGAAACTATCTTAGCTATTACACTTGTATAAAGGCCTTTTAAATTTGAGCTCAGAGAGTGCATGCTTATGCAACTTCCTGCTCTTTGACTTTGCTTGTCTGTAATTTCCAGTAGACAATTGTGTCGATAAAAATATGTTACACTTACATCCAATCCAAATGGGCAAGGTGCTTCACTATATACAACATTAAGCTTGGAGACAGACTTTACTTATATGTTTTTTCTTTCGCCACTGCAAAATTTTGGTTTCAGCAAAAGAAAATTCACACACGAAATTTTACACATGTGCCAAATTATCTATCTGAATGAGATCCTCCTTTACATGTTCTGGGTGATGTTTGGTTCTCATGGTCACAGACAGCAAATAAAGAGACTTATGTTATAATGAAAATAATAGCCTGGTTTCCTAAAGGTGCAAACGAATACACACAATGAAATTTCTTGTTCTTTTTTGTCCTTCTTTTAACAAAAAAAATTAAATTCTCCCACAAAAATACTAAATAAAACATTTGAAAGAGGTATTCTCATGTGGCTTACGCAAGAGTAAGCTTCTTCTATTTGCCAGCTACAGAGGGAAAAACAGTAGAATGTGTGAGTAGTAGTTATGGTGCCCGTTATTTCCTTAAACAAATCCAGATCATTTGTGTGTACTAATTACTCTCAAGTACTAGCCCGGTAAGTGTCTTTTTACATGCCATTTAAATCACTTAATGTGGAAGGTGCTGGGAAAAAAAAGGTTGTAACTTACTAGTCCTTGCCTCAAAGAATAGACTGTTGGACCTCTAGGGCACCTCAGCTGTTCTGTACGATGAAATAAAAGTATAAGCCACCTCAAAGAGTGTTTTCACAAAGAAAAGTCAGGGGATGAAAAAAGGAGAAAAAACACCCACACTGAATGCTGAGGTTTGTCAGAAAATCTTGGCTGTAAGTCAAGCTCAGACTCCTGATCAAGACTGCAGGAAGCTGTCTTCAATCAACTGATATCTGATAGCCAGGACCTCTCTTCAGGGGCAGTCTCATACACCTCTTCTTTGAATTAAATGCATATGGCTTACTTCTTCTAAGGCAGAAGAGGTGTTGTACCACACACCTCTCTTCTAATCTCTCGCTGGCTATGACGTTCTCCAGCAGCCTAAAATGTCTGTTCCTGTACCCTGACAGAGTGCATCTCCCTGCCCCTTGAGCTGTGTTATGTGGACTGCGAGGGTCCCCAGGTGGGAGGCATGCACGTGGGTAGTGCAGGTTACTTCTGGCCTAAAGCTGGACAAGTTTTATGCCATTTGAATAGGAAACCAAGGCAAATCTGATTTAGAGATTACAGCCAGAAACTACCACATGGATTTATGAAAGGTGAGCATAACCCCCGTGGAGTGACAGCACTACAGCTGTGACAGCACTACAGCTGTGGTCTTTGCAGGAGACATGTATGCGTGTTAGGGATGTCATTGCTTCAGGAGAATGAACAATCTGTCTGTTTAATGTCCTGGCCATGTTCACTGTGGCAGAAGAAAGCCCAACTACGAGTGTATCTTCTGGTTAGAGAAGCGAGTTCAGTGACTCGGTCTGTTCAGCCTGGAGAAGAGGAGACTGAGAGGCGATCTTGTAGATCTTTACTACCTTCTCACAAAGAAGGGAGGTGAAACAGGTGCTGATCTCTTCTCTCCTGCAACCTATGATAGGACTTGAGGGAATGGCAGGAAGATGTGCTGGGAAGGTTTAGACTTGATATTAGGAAGAGGTTCTTCACCCAGCGAGTGGTGGAGCACTGGAACAACTCCCCAGGGAAGCAGTCATGGCACTGAGTCTGCCAGCATTCAAGAAGCATTTGGACAATGTCCTCAGTCACACGGTGTGAATGTTGAGAGTGTTCTATACAGGGATAAAAGTTATGCTTAATATTCCTTTTAGGTCCTTTCCAGGTCCTTTTAGGTCCTTGGTTAATTCTGTGATCCTGTGATTTTATGACTTCATGTTTTTTTGAAGACAGTCTTCCACCGCAGGATAACAACAGTGATGTTTCCCCATTCTATCTGCACAAGTTGTTTTGTTTTTGTGAAACTAATTGGCTTTAATGAATGAGCAGAAACTGCAGGTCCAGAGACTGAGGTTAATGATAGAGTTTTCAGTGACTTCAGGGACATCCGGGGCAGAAACCAAGGCTAGATTCCCTCCTGTTTTCATCAGTCTGTTTTAGGGACCAGTCCAACATGTGCTACAGTGACTAGCAGGCATATCATTAATTTCAGTAGGGAGTAGTTTAAGCTTCACATGTTGCTAGAACATTAATTAGCATTGTATCCATTACCCAATGAACAAAGTGGTGATGCTTTGGTGCTACACCAGAAGGCTGCTTTCATTGAAAACTTTCCATTTTAGTGAAACTTTTATATAACTTTCTTGGTTTTCTGTTGGGCAAAGGGAAGACAAATAGAAGTTACACTTTTAAAAAATAACTTTGGTGAAAGGTAAATTTGAGAGACAAAACAATACACAGCAAATTAACTTACTTGTTTTCTCTTCAAAATACTTTTTGTTTTGCTTTAAAAACTATATATTTTTTGTAGTTTAGTTTAGATGAAAATAAAAAGGGTTTTTATTGTATGAAACATTTTTACCAAAATCCAAAGGCCTAAAGAAAATGGGATTCATGTATTTTGTTTTTTAAGGGAATGCTTATGCCAGGAACTTAGGGAAAAATTTTAAACTAAATCCCATGATAATCAATGGTGAGTTTGATAGCTTTAGCAGTGAGATAGCATCATGGTTTAAACCCAGCCAACATGTAAGCACCACTCAGCTGCTTGCTTATCTCTCCTTGCCACATATGGGATGGGGACAAGGATGGGAAAAAAACCCAAATCATGTGAGTTGAGACAGAGTTTAATAGGATGGAAAGAGGGAGAAAAAATAATAATAATAACGGCACAATACAATTGTTCACCATTAAATGACTATTGGCCAACCTGTCCCAAGCAGTGATTGTGGCCCCCCAAGCACTCTACACAGTTTATATACTGAGTAGAATGTTATGTGCTATAGAATAGCCTTTGGACAGTTTGTGTCAGCTGTCCTGCCTTTGGTCCCTCCCAGCTTCTTGTGTGCACATCCTCACTGGCAAAGCATGGGAAGCCAAAAAGTCCTTGACTTAGCGTAAAGAATACTTAGCAACAACTGAAAATGTCAGTGTGTAATTGACCTTACTCTCACATTAAATCCAGACCACAGCACTATACCAGAAGGAAATTTAAGAAAATTAACTCTATCACAGTTGAAACCAGGACAGACAGATGTGTATAAGGTTTTTTTACATTTCTTTTAGTTATTTTGTTCTTTTTTTTTGTATGTGTCCATTTGTTTGTTTTAATTTTTTTTTAATGAACTGTGAGTTTTGTCTTTACTGGTGGAATTTTTACTTAATGTTTCAGTCTTCTTTTTATACCTGATGTGTCTGTGGTCTGAAATGCCAGTGACTTTCTCAGTTTGTCTGCAGCTGGTAGTGCTGTTACTGTAATATTTCCAAGAGATGTATCAGAACCCCACTGTGCTGCAGGATGTACAACCTGAATCAAAATATAGCCCCTGAAATGTGAGGCAGGAGTATACAGAGGGGAGCACAAAAGAAGCAAACAAAAACGGAACAAAAAAAATAAAAAACCACAATATTAGTTGGTTGATATAATAAAGCACAGTCTCATTTAGCTCTCATGGCAATACATTCCTATAATTAGAAATATAACATAAAGGACTAACTTCTAGGAGAAATGTTGCACAGTGTAATAAAGGCGAATCACAACATTACTTGCAATGAATAAACAATTCTTCTACATTTTATGGCATACATTTTGGAAAAGAATGGATTAGTGTGGCACTAATGGGGCAGTACTCATTTATGTCTTAGTAGGATCTGGCTGAAAATACACTAACCTTGTGACACATTGTTTAAAACAATGTTAAAACACTGTCAAACAGTGTTTGACAATCAGAGTTGTATCTCCAGTGAATCATATAATTTTCATTCTCAGTGAATACAAATAGTTCAAGAACCACTACCATTGTGGTCTCAGATCACTGTGTCTAGTCTGACTTGCCTTACTTCGATAAAGACTGTACTTCACTCCATGCCAAATTCATGGTCTTGCTTTTTCTCTTTATTTTTGTTCTGATATTAAAATAGGTTCAGAGAACAATTCTACCTTAAACTGACTAAACAAAAGAAAACCTTAGAATGGATTCTGTGCTGATGTATTTTCTGTCTTAATAGAGGGGAAAAAAATTTTTAAAAAAGTAATATTTCTGGGTCTCTTCTTGTTTAGTTATTCTCCTTTTTTTCTTTTGCTTTGAGTTTTAGCTCAAAACAATGATAGCATTTTAATTCCAGGGGATGAAGGGTTAAATTCCTCCCACTTTGCCAGTCTCTTGAAGCTGAAGTTATACTCATCAAGAATCTAGCATGGGGAGGGATGGATTTCTTAAGACAGCCTGAGGGCTCCAACAGCAGCCTTCGCTTTCAATCAATGTCGAGAGGCACGAGTGGAAATTCATTCAGTGAACAGTTGGAGGTCTTCGCCTGTCCATACAGCCGCCTGGCACACAATCCCAAGCACAAACTGGTGGTGTCTCAGCTGGAGAGCTGACATTTTGCCGAACCACCGTTTGCTTGAGAACTGATAATTAAACACTCCTTCTCCTTTAAAAAAATAATAAAAAGGTAGATATAAAACCTAAGTCAACTCTGCTGGTAACCTTGGAGGCTTCCTTTTGTCAAGGTCTCAATACATGCCAAAATGTATTCGGTTCAGGATCAGTCCTGGCCATACAATTGCCTTTTCTGTTACCTGAGTGTATTTTTCTGACTGTTTTCATTTAACTTGCCTCTGGGATGCTGAGCTGCTCTGGCAGAGAGATCTGTGTGCTGGCAGAGTTCATGAACTCACGCTTGCAAGCTGATCTTTGCCCTGTGTGTTTCTAAATATTTTGGTGTGTATGTAACATGACAGAAAGTGACTTTGCACTGAAAAACCAAAAGACACAAAGAGGAAGAAACATATCACATATTCTCTCTCCTCCACATTTTCCCCCTCCTCTAATCCTGTCAAGTTTTATTAGGCTCAGAAGGCAACCAGGTGAGTCATAATATTTAACCAATATTGGGGAAATGGAGAGGTTTTAATTAATTTCATTATACATCAACAAAGTACAACTCATGACTCAGTGGAAGTCTATAGTCTTTTACAGACAGATGGGAGCTTACCCTCTGTGTCCTCTGAGCTTCCTGGATAAGATGAAGATGCATTGGTACAGCTTATTATCTGTTTTGCAGAGCTTCTTAAAGTGTAATGCCACTGTAAAACAGCCAGGCAACCCATAGCTTTAAGTTGGCTTGGGATTGGTCAACTCATACTGAAGGCACTGTTTTTTCATTTGTACCTGCAGAAAAACAATACATGATAATTGCAAGCATATCTGGAAGTGTAATTTGAGGTATCAGAGAAACATACCTGTTGTCCTGTACGATCAGATGTCATCTGGTATCATCCAACTATGATCAGAAGTGGAATGAACTCTGGTTCTGCTGCAGAAAAGCATGCAGGCCTAGGTACTAAAAGGGCAGGGGGCAACTGATATACTCCATGGCATGATGTCAGGAAAGGAATAATTCACAAAGCAGAAGATAGAAGAAGAGATTCTGCCTCCGAATGCACATTTCATCTGTGTTGTACTGGACATCCTTATATAAAATTAGTCTTGGTCAACTCATTATAGCCTTAGTTTTAACACAAGGTTTTGTTTGGGGGTTTTGTTGTCTTTTTGGTTGGTTGGTTGGTTGGTTTGGATTTTTCTTCTTTTTTCTTTTTTTTCCTAAATTTGTGCAATGGGAAAATAAGAGTTAAAAATCTGTTTCCAGAGAGGTCACCTTATTATGGAGCAGGCCTTATAAGTGTACTCTCAAGATTTTTACAGGTGCCAAGTGAAGACTTACTTGCTTTTCCTTTCTCATGATAAGAAATTTTTCTACAGAGCATATACAGGTAGGTCTCAGTTTAAAGTAAGGAACGGCACTGCCTCTGCAATAGGATGTAACCAGAAGCAAGGGCAACTTAGAATTTTTTGTGATGAGGCAGAGGGGCTAGCCTAAAAGTTTTGAGTTTTGCCAAAAAAATTTTAAGGTGTGTGCTCCACTCCTTCTATTTTATTTTAGAAAATATTGGTAGGTAAATGAGCACTGAATGGAGATTTCTGTTACTGTTTCCTCATCTCACCTGATTTTCTTCTACACTTCGGTATCTTTTGTTAAATGAATGATCTCAAGGCCAGGCTAAACATTTCTGGAGCTCTGAATTGCTTCAGTTAAACCCACTGCACAAAAATATTGAGAGTGAGGCAGTGGAGTCAAGGTTCACAGTCCAATCTCATGCAAGGAGTCCTAGTAAAATAAATAGTGAAATTAAAATAAAATAACAACAACAAAAATTAATTAAATCCCTCTGAGATTACCCTTTCACTGTCTTGTTTCTGGACTGGTAAGAGCGGAGGGAAGGGTATGGCTTTAGATCGGTCAAATCCTTTAACCCTAGACTACTGCAAAATCCTCTGCTTTTCCACTCCAAGTCATCCAGAGGCAATAATAAGAGAGAGGGAGAAGAGAGAAATGGGAGTATTCATCTACACTGCCATTTTGGGGCTGAACTAGATGGATGGTGAGCTTCACTTTTCCAGACAGGAAGTTTCTCCTCTTTTATTTGCTCCTCCACTTGGCAGCTCAAGCAAGAAACATTGAAGAGACAGTACTTCAGGGAAATATATCTGGGGGTTGGTGCCTCCTGGGTCAGGAAAGCTTGTGCACACAGCATTTTCCAGAGCAGTGCCCTGAGGTGTTACCTAGTCAGCAATCAAATGCCCTCCCTTGTAGTTCCCCAAGACTGAAATTTGCTCCCTGCCTGATTATTTGGGAGACCTGGAGGCTTATATTAAGGAAAAGGGGAATAAGGAAGATGAATGAATAAAAACAAAAAGCACATCACTGAAGAACAAAATAAAGATTAGAGCAAAATAAAAATACTTATGAAAGATACAGTGACCTCAGAAATTACCATCTTTATTTTTGTTTTAAACCAGTATTGGGTAAATCACATACCACTATGGGCAATTGCATCCTTCCCCACTTCAAAACCCTCTCGTGCAGCCGGCTTTCTCTGTCCTTTGTGCATATCAACTAGCTCTTCTATTCAGTTTTCTTACACATCACATCCTCGTGTGACACTGCACACAGAACAAATAGTTGTAGTGCACTAAGCCAAACATATCTTGTCAAGTGAGTGCCATTACAATGTAAGGATTGATTTGCTCGCAGAGGTCTTGCATGTAAGCAGAGAAAGAAGCAGCAGCCAGGGTTAACAAGTTTCCACGTGAAGAATTTATTAAGAGCACAATAACAAAAGGACAGTCCTGTTGTTGCTTTTTAGATCTCAGCTGCTGCAGATTTTAGTTGGCCTCAAAACTTCTTAGGATGAGACAAGGAGAGGGTTATATTTATATAGGCATTGCCCTCAGTCCCTGCACATCTTCCAGGCAAGTGGTTCTAGCAGGTAGCTGTCCCTTTGGATATTAACATTCACTTATCCTCATTTTTGTTGTCATCTAGGGCCTCTAGCAATGCACTCCTGGTGACAACTTTGTAGCAAGCCACTCCTGGTGACAACTTTGTCAGTTCTCCCTGCATTGGCCGGGATTGTTGCTTTTGGAGTAAGAGCTTTGGTGATAACCCCCAGCTTTGTGGGAAATGCTGCTGGTGACGCACAAGTGGCATCCACTTCTCCCCTGCCAAATACATCTGGCACCAGTGCCAGAATCTTGAGCTCTGAAGAAACACCACCTTCTAGATGAGACATTGAATAATAACTTATGTTAGCAACAGGGTTACTGGCTCTGTCAACAGCAGAATGAGGTTAGGGACTCAACAAGCCTCTTGTAATTCCATCCGGATGCAAAGCTGACTTGAGATCTTCCCCATCTATTCCATATCTCTCAGCACGGAGGCTTTGTTTACTTCTTCCTTTCCAGAAGTAAATGGAAGTTTGCATGAGTATCTGATGAGTTTGCATCTGATGTAGTGGAATGCATTTATATTGGATATTGACCGTACTTTTGCAGAGAGATGGATTGGATTGAAATGACAGGTCTTTTGCAGCCTTATTATCTATGATTCTAGATTCTTTTTGTAAAGTGGAAGCTTAATTGACTCAAAAGTGGGACAACCAAAAAATATATTATTATTTTATTGTTATTTTGTTTTGAAATAAAAAACAAGATCTTGAATTATTTTTTTCTTTTTCTTTTGAAAAAGCTGCAGGACCTTTGTATTCCACAGAGCCCCAGAGCTTTGAGGAAACATTTCCAAATATATACGTTATTTTTTAACTCAAAATCATTACATTAATGTGCTGATTGATATTTTCAGAAATGCTACTTCCTAAGAAAGAATGGAACTAAAAAACTTTTTCTTTTCTATTTGGCTCCTTTCAGATAAAATCCTTCATATTAATGCAAATTAAAGAAAGTAACATTATGTGACACTGATCTCAATGCTGTAAAATAGGGTAGGTGTAAAGAATTGTAGCAAGTAATAAGGCTTGAAGTGGATAAACAGATACATTTTGCCATCAGTGGCCAAAAGAAAAATAACAGTTTTTAATGTAAAATCAGGATGTTAATTTTCTTGTCATGGCTACACTAATAGGTATTCTGTCATGGGTATTCTGCACTGATTAGAAATCTCTCCCATAGCCTTTGTCTGTCTTCAATCCTCTTCATCTACCTTTGCACAAGTATGTTGAAAATCCATGCCCTGGGCTTGCACAACTATGTTACAAAGCCATGTTCTGAGCTCTGTAGGCTAAGTTTTGTCACAGTTCATCTTAGAACAGGTTTCAAACCACAGCCGGTTTAAACAGCTTTGTTCACTGTATCCAGTTCTGCAAAACATCAAAGACAGAGTAAATATCATTCCCTATTCAACAAACTATTGGAACCTGGCTTACACTTTTATATATGTTCTAGACTCTTGAAGTTAAAGGCACCCCAGCACTTTTTTGAACATTAGTATAAGTGTAGTTACTTCATTGAATAGGCAATGCAGAAGAATTGCTATCACAGTGTAAGGCTTTGTGGAAAAATTAAACAGTTGAAAGTTGTTACTTTGTGAAAAAATTGTAGATCACTCACGGCAGTTAAATGTTTTTTCAGAGATTATTATTTTTCTCTGTATTTTTTTTTTGTCATTTTTATGAAAGCTAAAACTAAATAAAGATCATTGAGTCTTTCAGGCCTGGAGGGAATTATTTGTAGGACATTCTCTTCAAAATATTAAGAGCAAAATTGCATGAAACCATTTTAATGCAAGGGAAAAATAATCATATTTGAAAAGAAGTAATGTTGAATGTCGAAAATTATAACAATGTTCATTATTCTGTTGTGTTTTAGAATGAGTAACCTCTTTGCACATTTTTGCCATTAAGAATGATATAACCATATTGTTTGTTCTTTAATTAGTTTTCTAAATACATAACAAACTAAACTGAATAAATCAAAATGACCTTTAAATTCCCAGAATTACAGTCTATTTAAATGGCTATAATAAGGTAATAATAAACCAAGCTAATAGTAGTTCTACTTCCCATACTCTATGACTATCCATGTGATATGCAACATTACTATTTTTTGCGTGATTACAAATTATTCCAATAGTTTAGGTTTAATAGAGTATTGATGTTGTTATTAATATTGATTTGTCAATAAAGATACAAAGAAAAGCCATTCTGGCTTCATGTTGGTTAACAAAGTCAAAACAACTGAAATAAAATAAAAAAAAAAAAGAAAATGAAAAAAACAGTACTACCTTACAGATTAATCCACATGGCAAGAAAGAACTAAAGGTGAAAAATAAT
Source organism: Dromococcyx pavoninus (assembly GCA_033558185.1). Classification (NCBI taxonomy): domain Eukaryota; kingdom Metazoa; phylum Chordata; class Aves; order Cuculiformes; family Neomorphidae; genus Dromococcyx; species Dromococcyx pavoninus. Next base: position 1,244,402 of record JAUMJL010000034.1, on the reverse strand, counting down.
GATTTAATTTCATTAAAAGTGTATTTAATCTGAATCAAGAAGATAAAAGTGAAGAAATGATGCACATAAAAAGGATCTTGATATTACTGCATTTCTAGACTGTAAGCAAATAATGCTTTAAGGAGCACTGCACTGCATTTCTGAAACGTAAGCTCCTGCTAAGCACTTCTGGTTGGTGTTACAAAATCAACCGTTTTGGTGCCGTGAATTCGGTAAAATTTAGTGTACTTCTCTAGATTTTTATCATCTACTCAAGAGCATAATTTGATGCGGATGTATCTGAAAAGATACGGCTTCTTATTCTTCTAATTATCTGGAAAACCATAGCAGTTCTGTATCCTTTGTGTTTGCCCTGGGCATTCCTGGCTGTGTTATGTGCTGTACATACAGCACACACATCTCTGAGCCTAAGTACAGCAGGCACAATAATCTGGAAAATTTTTTGGTTGCTAGACCTCAGCTGACCACTGTCGATGTAAAAGCTCATCTCTCCTGTCCCATTCCAGTTTGAAGACAAACAAGGTAGTGCAAAGCACAGATGATTTGAGACAAGCTGCTTGACTTGGGTCAGAAGATAAATGAACACACATCCGTTTATCAGTGCAGAAAATGTTGTCATTGCACTGATGGCTAACTCTTACTTCCTCAAATTTCTGCCTTTTCCACCTACATTTAATTGATCAGAGAGCAAAGGCTCCTCTGAGGGAAATGAGCTTCCAGCAATTTCCTTATCCCTGAAGTATCCCATGGGTGATACCTGGTACTGCCTAAGTAAGGGTGAGGAGTTTTAATTACCTTCCAAAGTCAAGTCTAGCACAACTTACACTGTAAACATGTATTACTTTATGAAGAACATTATAGTCAGGTGTGTAAAGGCTGAAACGTGAACAAGAAGGAGTAACAGATGAACCTGTGTCAGCTCATTTGGGACAACTCGTGTATTTAACCTGTAGCAAATACGAGGTACTACGTACTCAGCTTTTAAAAGAAAGAGAATTTAGTTACCTTATATTAATTCTGAACTAAGAGTGTCTACATAGATTTGCTATCATAGTTTAGCTCACGTTTTAACCTATTACATAAATAAATGATTTGTGCACCTGGCACACTAGGCCAGATGTTATTCATATGTGTAATAAAGAATTCTGTCTTGCCTACAGATCTTGCTGTTTAAGCAAACAAAGCAAAGGGTAGTTGTTATTCCCTATTTTACAATGGGGAAACAGAGGTGCCATGTGATTGGGAAGCTGTCTTGTCCCAAGTAACACAGCTAATCTGTTGGAAGACACAGGAATGAACAGAGATATTAAACGAGCTAGCTGTGAAATCATCTTTCTGATCAATAGGCAGCTTTTCCCACCAGAGTAACAACTTGTTAGTGTTTTTATCACACATGTATCCATGAGCCTATAGAAAGATTTCACTCCTGATACCTCACAGGAGTCCTCTCTGAGATATATTATTTGAACTTAGTTTAGAGATGTAAAATTCAATGGGGTTCATGGACTCTCCCTTGCAAATCATGGCACTTGTGTCGAAGGGGAAGGGACATCATTCCTGGTGGTCATCACAGAACAGCACTCCTTACAGGTGTGCCCAGCACCTGCTAAAGTGCTGTAGAGACAGCACTCTGAAGTATCTGCACTTACATTCAGGCTTCTGCTTACACAGAATTCAGAGCTCCTCAAGGAAGATTACCAACAAAGCCTTTTCCAGTGAGGAGAATCCAAGAAGCTTGATTTACAGCTTTGTAGTCAAGCATGTGCCATGTGACCCAAAAATTCTACTTGGGGTTGTTGTAATCTTCATCTCGTTAAATAAATAAGTAAACAACAACAACAACAACAAAAATAAATACGATCTTCCAGCAGTTAAAGATCAATACCAGGAGATATCTGGGAAAACTTTGTCAATTACCTTAGAAATTAGTGGAAATTCTTTTAATTTATCTTGGACATGCTCTGGGTTTAAGAGAAATAAGGAAAAATATTGAAAGACATAACTACAATGTCACTCTTTCCTTTATCCCACAAACTCTTATTAAACATGCACAAGCATAGAATACAGACCAAGCTGCATGTCATCTTAAACTTACCACTCCTTCAAAGACTACAAATAAAAATACTTTGCAATTCCCTATACAAATATCCCTTAGGCAAAGTCATGAATGTTGCTGCTACCCTATTCAGAGAACACTGTAACAAATCTTTATAAGGAGGGTTTTTCCAACAGGGTTGGTTTCTGTGGGTGTTTTACCCCTTTAACTGAATGTTTATTTGCATATAGTAACTTGTACTGATGAATTTTGTCCAGTAGAAAAAACAAAAGGAGAAGGGAATTAAATGAAAGGAGTCAACATGGCCTAGTGAATAAAGCAACAGACTTGAGGATCAGGAGACCTAGATACCATTCCGAGATCTTCCCTGTAGTGTGACTTTAGGCAAGTCTCTGAGCAAGATTTCTCTCCCCACTCTATGGTCTATTTATATTGTAGAGTTTTCAGACTAAGTATGATCCCTTGCTGCATGTTCATTCAGCCCCAAGTGCAAAGGGGCTCTGTTCTCCTTTGGAACATCCTACAAATAATTGAAACAAGCTTCCAAGAACCACATGTCAGAGAAAATGTTAATCTACCTTTCTGTAGCCAGTATGGCAGCAGATGTTTCTGGGTTATATGAAATATCTAGATCATAAAAATAAGCAAAACTAATGCCTGGCAAGACAGGATTTGAGTAACATTAGCAATTCCAGTACAATGAGGCACTGGAAAAACCTGAGTCCTGGAAAAAATATCAATATAGGTTTTAATAAGAAAATAAACGAGCTTTTTTCTAGATGTAAAATGAGTATAAGTATTGAGGAAAAAAAATAAATAGAGCATCCTGGTTTTCAAAAAGCACAGTATGCTTGAAAGACAGTAATGAATTTCTCTTTGGAAAAAGAGATGGAAGGAAGGAGGGGACAAAGGCCCCTTCTTTTAACACCTCTCTATTTACTGTGCATGCTTTTGTCTCAGATAATGCAGCGGTAGCTTTGTTCGCCCTAGTACTTCATCCTCCCCTAAAGGAAATTACTGTAGTCAGAGAGTGTGAAATTGTGTATTTTGTCCTCTCAGAAAAGGATGAAAATAGAAGAAGATGGAGCCTGGAAAGAGAGAGCTAGTTACACAACTCTAACATCCAGCACTACAAGGACAGGATGGTAGACTCTTCTGGCACAGCACTTTAAGTTGAAATATGAGAGGTTTTTACATAGGACAATGTTCTGGATATTCTCCACTGAACTCTCAGAGATATAAAGGGCTTGAACTTCATGCTGCAGCACAGGTAGAAAGTCGAGTAATCCTTTAACACTGTCTCAAGAATTTTTCTTTAATGTAGCCACTTCTGACATCTACCTGTGTAGACATTCTAAATTAAAAGTTAAGACTACATGGTAATTTAAGCACAGATCCGAGCTTCTTCTGAATTCAGACTTCAATCACCATTGACTTAGTAATTTTTCTCACATCAGTGAGAGTGGGACACCCCAGTATAAGTTTCAGAACTTGGGTGGGATGATCCCTAGGTTATCTTAAACCCTAAAATCAGACCTGTGCTTGCACCATGAACTCTGATCAGAGTAGGCATGCATGGAGGCTGACATATAACATCTTAGTCCTAGATCAAGAGTCACTGTCTTTGCTCTTCCTAAGAGTAATGCGAGTTTATCAAGGCCAGGCTGCAGATTAGTAGTAGCCATCATGTATCAGAAAAGAAAACGATCTTGAACTCAGTGTACAAAACTCAGTGGTAATGCTGTATGTGGACTTAGGCCAATGGACTCAGGTACTTATAGTAATTTTGCATAGCACTGAGTTTAGCCCTTGCTAATCATCAAGATCTCACTCGCTTCCCAGATGGATTGTGCATCTCTTTCCTGCAAGTGATAAACTTCTGTGGTGGCTGTACCACCGCCAGCAACTAAGCACTTACCCAGATTCCCACTCACTCCTATCCCTGGCAGAATGGGTGAGATACTAGGAGTAGAAAAAGAAGAAAACTCATGGCTCAAGAGAAGGAAAAAGTGGAAAATCCAAAGGATGCAAAGGCAATTGTCACCCTACATGAGAATGATGCCTGGCTAGTCACCATGCAGCTGCTAACTTGGAAGACAAACTTCACACACACTCCAATTTTTATTGTTGGGCATAATGTTATTATGGTATAGAATATCCCCTTGATTAATTAGGGTTGACTGTCACTCTGTGTGCCTCCTGGCAGTACTCATTGCAAAGGGGCAGAGTAGGAAACAGAGAAAAGCTTGAGAGAACAAAGACTGTTCAGCAACAGTTAAAACACTGATGTGTTATCAGTTCTCTTTTAGTCACAAATCCAAAACACAGCACTTTACAGGCAGTGTGAAGAAAGCTGTTTCTATCCAGGACGGATACTGTGTAACTGCTGAAGTTAAATTTAAGTTTGATATATTTGCTCTTATTACTCGTTCTCAGCTTGACTTTTCAAGTGGTTGACAGAGGGTCAAATACAATCCTGTGAGTAACTCACAGTGACTTTCTTTGAGATGCCTTTAACACAAGAGTAATTTAGGAAGACATATCAAAAGTGACTTTCAGCCCAGGCTCTAGGATCTTTCAATCCAATCTCTTGACACTGTCTCCCATAACATTCTCACAGGTAAGCTTTGGAATTGTGGGTTAGATGAGTGGGCAATGAAGTGGATTGGAAACTGTCAGGATGGCAGAGCTCTGAGGGTTGTGATCAGCAGTGCAGAGTCTGGTTGGAAGCCTACAAACAGCCTTGCTCCCCAGGACTCAGTACTGGATCCAGTCTTTTCCAACATACTCATAAATGAACTGGATGAAAAGACAGTGTATAACCTCAGCAAGATAGCTGATGACACAAAACTGGGAGGAGTGGTTGATACACCAGGAGATTGTGTCACCATTCAATGAGACCTGGACAGTGGGAGAATTTGGTGGAGTTCGACAAAGTTCTGTGCCTCAGGAGAAATTACCCCATGAAGTTGACCAGTTGGAAAGTAGCTCTGCAGAAAAGGACCTGGGAGTTCTGGTGGACAACAAGCTAACCAGGAGCTAGCAATATGTTCTCGTGGCCAAGAGGCCAGTGTTATCCTGGGGTGCATTAAAAGAGTGCATCCAACACGTTGAGGGAGGTTATCCTCTCCCTCAACTCTGCCCTAGTGAGGCCCCATCTGGAGTCCCATGTTCAGCTCTGGGATGACCAGCTCAAGAGAGACAAGGAAGTACCAGAGAAGCCACGAAGTTGATTAAGGGAGCGGAGCATGTGTCTTGTGGGGAAAGGCTGAGAGAGTTGAGTCTGTTTAGCCTGGAGAAGAGAAGACCAAGAAGGGAACTCATCAATTCATATAAATATCTAAATGGCAGGTGTCAGGAGGATTGGATCAAATTCTTTTCAGCAGTGCTCAGCAACAGGACGAGGGTCAATATTCACGAACTGGAGTACATGAAGTTCCACCTGAACACAATAAAAAAAGTCTTTACTGTGAGGGTAATGGAGCAGGCTTCCCAGAGGGGCTGTGGAGTCTCCTCTGGGAATATTCAAAATCCACTTGGATGTATTCCTGTATGACCTGCTATAGGTGAATGCACAGAGGGGCTGGACTAGATAGTCTCTGGAGATCCCTACCAGCCCTGACAATTATGTGATTCTGTAATCTAGGAAAGGGTTTCAGAGGAGTCAATAGTCTGAGGAAGATAAACTTGCATTAAATAACACAAAATTCTACCCATGTATAAAAAACTTCAAGAGTCTGAAAATGGGGAGAGAAGAGAATACCTTTATGAATGTCTTTAAGAAAGATAATGTCTTTAAGAATATTTCAGAATCATTCTGATAATGAAAACTATTTTGAATTAGGATAAGACTTCCAGATTAATGTCAGAAAGAAAACAATCAAGGACATTAACAATGCAAATACACAAAAAGTTCTTAGATTGTAAGTGAAGTATCTTGTCAGCTTCATTTAAAATTTCTTTCCATCCTTTGACATATTTATTTGTCTTTGCAATTTTTTTTTAAATTACTTGTTTAAAAGTTTTTTCTCTTCAATAGCAGCTGGAATCCCAAAATGAAATTAAAACCATGTAGGTGCCAATATATATATTCAATAGATATGAGACTAAATTAAACTAATTGACATTTTATTAATATTCTGCTGTTTGTTCCTGCAGAGTTAAAACCGTACTCAAGATCCTATTATATGAAGATATACTCTAGACCATCTGGTAGCCTAACATTTCTGATTATAAATAAGTCATTTTTTGTTAATTATTTATTTGGGAGTTTTTGTTTATTATACAAAAATCTGGAATGGGAGAAGAAATATGAAGATGTGCTGGGTTTTATATCACATCTTTCATAAACAACAATATTTTTGCAGAAAAATCTGGTTGAGACAGGAGAGGACCTTGAATATTCATTTGAATTAGAAAGCAATTTCTGAAGAGATTCTTATTCGCAGCCCCTTTGGCTTCATTTTATGTGAACATGCAAATGCTTAGCAGAGAAGACACTCAGAAGTAGTAAATATGTTTAGCTGTAATTTTAAACTCTAAAAAAAAAAGAACATTATCTGTTCACTACAACGAGAACTAAAGAGGACTACAACAATTTATGAAAAAGAAAAGAAAGAAAAGAAATCCCTGAGATAAAAATAGTGACATATTCGGACTGTTAGTGAAGGAGAGCCGTAAGGTTTTCACCACTGGAGGTCTTCAAGAAATTATTAACATCTATCAGGAATGATGTGGATGGAATTGATCTTTTCATGAGGAAGTAGATTTGAGTCCTTGAGGATGAATTACTTGGTTTCTCATCATGTCTTCCAGCTGTGTTTTCTGTAATAGAGATTATTGTCTGTACTGTATTGATAACAGGTATAATTTTTAAGTTTAGCCTTCAAGCAATATCCTTCACATTGTGAGACATAAAAAATCACAAGATTTTGTAAGCAAATGTTTTCAAAAGAAATTAGAAAGTAACTATCAGGTAAAGAAAGACCAGAGTTCCTTGGGTTCATTTAAAAACCTGAACCATTTTCTTTGTCTATTCCCATCATATATATTCTCAACAACTTCAAAAATACCATGCTGGAGGAACAGAAAAAACTACAATGTCCAAAAAAACCTTAATAAATTGGACAGTTATTTACCTTTGGTCTTTTAAGCAAAGGGAATAAACATTTCTGAGTATTTGACAAAGTCCGAATCATTCATAACAATCCAGATATAGATGCTTTTGTTCTTTGGATCTAGGTTAATTCCCAACTGACTGCAAAGAGACCAACAGGTTACAGTTTTAAAAAATTGCCTAGTCATTGAAGCCAGGTCATGGAAGACACTTGAGGGAAATGCATGTGTTAAAATTATTTAGGCAGACACAGAAAGCTTAGCATGGGTGCCATAGGAGTGATGAAGTTTGAAAGATAATATTCCTCTTAGTGAGAAAGAATGACAAGAAAATAGAGAAAAGTAAATTCTTTAATAAAGGTTTGTATCACTACTTGGTAAAACAGACTGTCAGAAAAATACCCATGCTATCACTGAAAATTCTCAGCCACATAGGCCAAAGAAAGACTCTCTGCTAAATTTTTTCCAGTTCCTCATCAGGCTGGAGTTTTTCCCCTATATTGTTCTTCTGGGCTTATTTCATCTCAGTTTTGAGCTTCCTGAATGAGGGCTTTCTCATAATATTATTTGTCCAACTGTTTTAAATTCTAATGGAGCTTACTATCAGAAAATCATCCTTTTTACTCCAAAACACATTCCTTTTGCTTCAGTGCAGGCAGCATATGAAAAGTGCCTGATGAACTGTATAGGGTACTACACTCCAGTTGTGCCTTCATTTGATCCTGATCTATGACTGAGGTTCCCAAGTAATGTTGTAATATATCGTTAACTAATAAAACATTAATAAAAATAATAAGCAACAGAAATTTATATATTAATTAAGTTTTCCCACTATCTTATTTACATTGGATATCTTAGAAAATATGATTCCATGATTGGTAAAAAAGGGAAAGAGAAAGAAGTCTGCTTCATTTCAGATTTTTTTTTTTAATTTTATCTAGTTTGTCGATGGGCTTTGAGAAAATACTATATTTTGGATGAGGGACATAAAAAATATCACATTGCTTCAGCAAGCCCACCAGCTTCAACAGACTCGTAACAGTTAAAGAAACCATCCATGACAGCCATTAAAATCACCCTCTGTTATAAAGCTTTACATGGTTTACAGTGTAAGCAGTCTATTGTAGTCATGCAGCACAATCTTCTATAGAACACAGAATCAGCTCATAAAGCTTTGAGTTAATTCTTCATGGAATTAGAATGGATATTAGACAAAGAATAATCAGAAAGAGAAAGAAGATGAGGAGGAGGAATGAGAAGGGAAAAAGAAATTATCTTTTCAAATTAGCAGCACTACTACACCATAGTTTTATTTTTAATTATTTAGTTTTGTTTTGTTTATCCTTTAAATTTGTTTGAATGATAACCACTGGATGTTGTCAGTTCTGTGCTTGTTAAATGAAAAAATCATCTATTTCTGTTTTGTCTGAGAACGCTTACAGACTCAGTGCTGTTCTTCTTCATAGTGTCATCTAAAATTGTTCATTGTTTCCTAAGCAGCCTGTAAATAAATAAAAATTGTGGTGAGGATTGGAATGAAAACTGGACTCCAAACATGGTGCATTTTAGAGGCAATACAGATTGGTAATGTGAACGTTGGGAAAATTGACAGTAACAAATATCTGCCCTCCCAAGGGAGATAAAAAGGGGAATGACCGGTATGTAAATGTTCCATGAGAAGTTGTAAAGGACAAGGGAGGAAAGCAGGAATGAGAGTATTTGAAGTCATCTGTGTTGCAGGCATGGAGCATCCCTGCTTGAGGGGGAAAAGAGAAAAAAATGAGATGTGAGTGTGGAGAATAAGGGACACAAAGACCCCAATACAAGGGAATAATAAAATTAGTTCTATGTCCTAAGTAAGAAAGAGGGCCTGGTGCAGTGAAATGGACTAAGTCAACGGGAGATATGCCAGGTGCAATGCTGGATCCAATGGCAGAAACATCCCAGTGGGCAAAAGTGAGTTGTATGATATCAGGCTACTGGAGAGTGCCCAGAGGAGGCCACAAAGCTGGTGAAGGGTCTACAGGAGAAATCATATGAGGAGAGGCTGAAGTGGCTTGTTCTGTTCAGCCTGGAGAAGAGGAGACTGAGGGGGAAAGTCACAGCTGTCTACTGTTAGCTCACAAGGGCATGCTGGAGCAGCAGGCTGTGATCCCTTCTCTCTGGTTATCTGTGATCTGTAATGACAGGAAGATGTACCAGTGGACATTTAGATTTGATATTAGGAAGAGGTTCTTCACCCACCGGGTGGTGGAGTACTGCAACAGCTCCTAGGGAAGCATTCAAGGCACCAAGCCTGAAAATATTCAAGAAGCATTTGGACAATGCCTTCAGTCACATGGTGAGAGCGTTGGGATTGTCTTGTGCAAGAATAGGAGTTGGACTCAATGATCCTTCTGGATCCCTTCCAGCTTAGATCATTCTATTATTCTATGAAGAAAAAAAAAATCCTAAAGGAAGAAAAGCCTGTGGAAATGCTCATTGGTTTGCACCATCGCATGTGTTTTTGGAACACTATGACAACTCAGCTAATGCATTTCAAAATGGCTGGAGTGTGTGGAGTGTGTGTGTATAAAATAAGCTGCTAGCTATTCATTACCAGGGTGCTAGAACAGCTTTTATAGCAAAATGGAGTAAACACAGAACTGTGGACAGCCAGTATTGCAGATCTGCTTGTAATTCACCAGTCTGGAAGGTTTTTAGATAACATTTCTATCTAGTTCCTCACATATTTTTTCAAATTCTGAACTAGATATACCAGTCCAGCCAATATCACAGAAGGTATTGTTTAGGATTAAGGAGTATTTTTCTTCTCCCACAGACTACAGGGCTGGTTGTGCTTCCTCCCTACAGAGGTAAGAAACTAATTTGCATGATGTTGAAAAGGAGAAACCTTTTCCGATGGCTTTTCCTTTGAATGCTTTATGTGTAGAACTGTGTTCATTCTCTCCATGGGGGTGATTATTCAGGAAATCTGAGCGACTAACTGTGCCTAAGTATTTACATTTCAATATTTTATTAAATGATCACTTAGTATTATCTACTCAGTACAACAGGAGACAACTACAAGACTCCCATAAGACAAGGAGAGGCAAATCCACAGAAGGATGAATTTCTTTCTTTAGGACAAAATCTAACTATTAAAGTACATAATGAGACATGGCCCTGTTATATTACACCAGCCTTGGAGTAAGAACAAACCTAAGCTTCCTGCTTCAGCACAGCTGAAGGATAGTGCTGCTGACTTTTGGGTCTGGCACAATTTTGACTGATGTTGTTACTAACACAGAGAAAGAAGAAATAGCAGATAGGAATCTGGAACAATTTTTGTTTCTCCATATCCATTATTATAACATTGTGAGCAGCTCATTGCATTGCTGGTGTTATGGTGAGGTGCTATGATCATGGCTACAGACAGCCAAGACGGACTATGTGTCTCAGTTTTTCACTGTATGAGGCCAAACAAATTTCCATTCCCTGTCTTCAGACATCTAGTAGTTCAGGTCATGGATTTCCTGATATTTGAGCTGTGTACAATTCTAAATAGACTATGGGGCTAGCCCTTGGCTGTAATACTTATTTTAGAATCCCTAATGCTCATTACTCCTAATCTCATCCTGGTCAACAGGAAGAACTGTGCCTGTCTTTAACAAGGCTGGACTGGTTTGTTAAGCTATTTTATGCCTTCAAAGAGCTGAGTGCATATTGGATGTCATTACAAAGACTGTATGCTTGATCATACAGAATAGGAAATTGTGACCAGATCTAGACTGGAAACCTGGCCCTATCACTTCAAAGGAAAGAAGAAAAGAAAAATAAAGTTACCTTCAGAACAGCTTTTGTACCTGCACACGCTAAGGTTAATCAAATCTTATGCTTCAGAGTATATTCTTGATTAGCTTGTGTGTCTGGAAGCACTTCCCCTTATTTGCCATTCTACTCTTAGCTACAGAAAGAGCAGAGTTCATGTTGGTTCTAGGATATTTTTGGGCTTTTTTTCTGTTTTTCACTTGCCACAGAAACTTTGAAAACTGGTGGTAGTACTGAGAATTGCTCTATGCAGAACAGGCCTATTTCAGCAGAGAGACTGGGAAGCCTGCAAGTTCTGATATGCTTTAGAAAATAAAATTATTTTCTCCTTATTACTGCGGAGTGTCTGCCTTCTTATGAAGCTTTTTAACGGAAAATGAATTCTTCTATGAACCATTGAAGTAGAGAAGTTCTGTCCCTCCTTCAACCGATCAAATATGAATACTAAAATATCTTTTTAGATTGATTTAATTCATTGAATAACTAAACTGTGGAAAATGTTGTGTGTTTTGTTTTGATTTTTAACCCTCATAGTTAAGTAAGGACAACTAGAAAAATCTGAGTTCTTGGGATTCCCAGTCCTTGGCCTTCTTCTCTCCCACTTTCCCTCTTTTTCTCATTTCCATATGAGACTCTCTTCGTTCTGTTCATCTTCAAAGGCTTGTGCTAACCAACCTATTCATTTTGGCATCAAGTTCTTTTAAATTATTTTGACTTGTGGATTCTGAGATACTAATATTGTCCATTCAGTATAGCTCTATTGACTTCATCAGCGTTCATGCAATTTACTCTTGAAGAAGACTTGGCCATGGGGCCTACAAGAATTTATGATGGCAAGGTCATGACATTACAGACATTTACAATTTCATTAAGAGTTTAAGGTGCAGTTAATTTGCAATGTAATTATTATGAATATGAACATCTGTGTGCATGCCTGGCATTACTGACTGTCACAGAGGTGAAGCACACACCTAAGCTGCCCGTCACATCAAACAACAGATCATACAGCACTATCAGCAAGGCATGATGTTTTGAGAGCACTTCACTTTGCTGACATTGTGGCCAGGGTCTAGCTTAATTCAGGTGATTCAGATTTTAAAAAATTTTGGGAAATAGATTTTTCATTAAAAATAATATCAAACGGGGACTGGGTAGTGGTGCAACCTTAAAGATAAAGTTGGCAAAACTCTAACCTTTAATTGGGGGTATGGGGAAAGTGAAGTTCCCGTGTCAGAAAGAATATTAGGCTCTGTGTGTTTTGTAGTTGTAAATATCAAGAAATCTTGAACACTGTTTAATTATTCTGCTTTGATAGTCTTGGGAAGGAAAATGTACTCTGGCTTTCTGAGGACCACTGTGGGAAATAGAGGGAGAAGGTATTGTTTTCCTCACTCAGATAAAATTTCTATTAACATCGTGCAAAAATGCAAGTTTTAGGAAATGCATGACCCTTGTCATTTGCTTCCCATCTGTTTAACAAGAAGCAACAATCAAAGGTCACTTTGCAAAGGTTAAATCCTAATGAATTTACTGGGAATTTTAGCAAAGGTTGCTGGAATTTTACCCTAAACTGCTCAAAGGATCTAAAATATTTGTAGGCTAAAGTGACTTTTCATGAAACTTAAACAGGTCCAGTACCTGCTGAATGCATTGCCATCACATAACACATGGAAATTACAGATGATTAGCTGTATATTTCTTGATGAAAAAAATAGCCAAAAAAAAAAGAAAATCCTAAAATAGTGAAGAAAAGTAACCAATGAAAATTAACTCCTCAAGCTGCAATACAGCTGATCTTCTCGGACTGACCTTACTGCTTTGATAAAAAATATATATGGATCATAACACTTTTCTGGTCATAGATTGTCATGATTTTATAGGTTTACTCTTACACTTGTGGGAGAGAAAAGAACTATTTCATCTACCTTGTACAAAGCAGCACAGACAACAATTTTAGTTGTTTTTCCTTAGTAAAAATGTCAATTGTAATTCTCTCTGTTATGAAGTATACATTTATTTGGAGTAAAGGATCATCCTTAATTAAATTACATTTCCAGTTTTTAATATGTTTATACATTTATTGCACTGCAGTGAAGAGAGCAGAAATACCCTCTTAGCTTATGTGTCTGCTTGCAACACTTTCTCAGATACCAGAAAGAGGATGAAATCTGGTGGAACATAGGCATTTATTTTATGTTAAACCAGTTTTTTAGAATAGCTCTTGTATTTATTTATAATATTTATCAGCAGTGTAATGCTAATTTGATCTCTTTGAAAAAAAAATGTGTCATCAGGCTTGTAAGGAATGATACACTGAGAAAGAGAGAATTGATAATGTTTTGCCTTTTCAATATGGTCTGAAATTCTAGTTTAGATCTACACTTAGGAATTATTTATATCCTCTTATGTCATATCAATTTAAATAATATTCCACTCATTGAGGCATAAAGAATAATGTTAATATTATAGTTTCTATTTAAAATTTGCTAATTGCACATGAAGGGGTTATATCTGCTGCATTCAGGGTTTTTTAAATTTAATTTTATTGTATTAGAAAATCTATGAGGTTAAATCTGCAGAAATTATTGCTTTTAAATGTTGTATAATAAGAATCTTGCTGCTGTTATGAGCACTGAAAAATGTGCCTTCATCTCAAATAAGCCTTGTTAAAGCTACAGTTCTGGAACTGCCAGGATTTAATACTAAATTTGGGCCTGATCCAGCTAAACTTTACTCTTGTGAGTAGCTCCATTTCCTCTGAAGAAACCCTTGCCTGAGCAGGGCTTACTGCACATCTCTCTGCACTGTTATTGATCCAGGGGAAGGCTAGAAATGGTGAAGAGAAAGGTGAATGTACGATCTCCACCACCCATTTAGGCACTGCCCCCCAAAAGTCTTGTCTACCAGATGCCCTGTTTAGAGGTGATCTTGATCAGGAATGGAATAACAAACTGAAGTCTCTACTAAGACATTGAAGGAGGTTTAAAGGCAAATTTTGTCCACTCTCCACACACCTGGATCAAGCAGGTGGTATCACCAGCTTAGCAAGAAGGGTGAGGACTCAAGGGATCCCCACAGGTGAAACAAAAGTCCTTCTGGTCACTCTCACATACTGGTTTGTACTGCTAAGGGCCAAACTTTGGAAAGCATATTGTCAATACTGGTTCGCTTGATCAGACCCCTTAGGGGAAGTCACCAGAAGCAGTTTTCTGCCCTGGGAAAGAAAAATATTAAAGCAAATATGAGCCTATTGACTACTGAAGTCATGTGGAAAACACTCATTGACTTTAACCTCAGCAGGAAATGGCCCAATATTACTGTAAAATTTATGGACTTAAGTGAGTGACACATTACTTGTTGTAATGCCAAACAACAAATCAAATTATCTTACTTTTTGCTTTAAGCACAGATACTAAGCCTGATTGTCTTCCCATTTTCATACAGTGACATAAATCTGGAGGTAATCTTCTGATGACAGGAGGGTTACATCATCAGTGAATTGATGAGAGAGCAGAATTAGTCACATTTTTTTTTTTGTGACTAATATTTTACAAAGATAAGCTGAAACGTTTCAGATTCACTTGGGACAGGTCTGACTTCTACCAAGACCTGCTTTTAATTTTTAGCCATAGATGAGTCTGAATATGTTTAATACTTCATTTTAGATAAGAATCAAAAAGTTAAGATTTTTATCCTAATTGGATCTTCCTGAGTTTTGGGTCAGGTGGCTGAACATCTTCCCAGGTCTACCCACCACATTAGATCAGTTTCATGTCCTGATATGTGACATGAGAAGAAATAATGATCAATTAAGTTGTCAATTAATTAACAAACAATTCCTCAGTTTCCAGTTAGGTTCTTAGAACATGAAGAGGAGGATTTTATATAACTTCTAAACGTGTATACATGTCTATGTTCAGCCACACACACATATATAATTTAAGATTCTCCTTAATGTTATTACAAAAATTTCCCTCCAAACTTTAACACTCCTTTGGAAGGAGCGCTACTGAGCTCCAATGATGACACTGATAGCTGAGAGGCATTCCTTTAACGCTGGCTAATTAAGCGTGTGAAGGCCACATAAAGGATTGGTTCTATCAGCGCACACTCACTATCAACAGCCTGTCCCCTGCAGGTTTATGAAGAAGTTAAAAGATCACCTGTCCCAAACACCAAATGACAGTTTCAAGATAGTAAATGAAGCCTGAGGTTACAGAGGGATGAACTTCGTTTTCAGCTTTGCAGTCAAAGGAAGAAAACAGTTGAATAAAATCACCTTCTGAAAGCTTGGAGAGATCCAAACAGAATTTTGCATTGCCCCTTTTTATGTGTTTTCCACAGATGCTCCTTGGGAGAAATTCTCATTTCAATGAATGTTCAGGCTATGCAAATCTTGAGCTCACAGCTGACACCCCTTGCAAATCCCGCATGCCCTCCTCTAGGGATGAATTACCCCTCCGGTACAAATTACACATGCACACCAGATGGGGTGAATTGAATGCTCTAACTAGAAACAGAGGGAGGATGATCTTGTGTTTAATATGAAGGTCAGGGACTCAAGAGACTTTGATTCTATTCCTGGCTCTGCCCCAGACCTTGTATAACTTTGGGTGACTTGTTTAATCGTTCTGCCTTAGTTCTTCTCATCTGTAAAATGGGAATGGTAATATTGTACTACATTGTCAGGGTGTTACAAAACTAAATGACTGCTTATAAGATGTACTGCAATCTATAGCTGAAAGAGAATGTAGACAGGCCATTTGTTACTGCTAATAATCATTTGGGGCAGGAACTTTTACCTTTCTTTATATCTTCTAAAAAATACATATATATTTAGGCTTATGAGTTTATTTTTAGGGGCACTTTGGGATAATTTCTATCTAAGAATCTGAAATGACGCAAAAAGTAAAGCTGTGAGAATATGTGTATAAGTGCACTGGTGTGCGTATAAATGTATACAAAGAAACAGTAGAGGATTAAAATGTAAAAATGTAGGTGGGGTAGTAAGGAAGGGAGAATTGCTCTGTAGTACTTAAAATTATTTTTTACTTAAAACATTACCAAAAAACCAAAACAAGGAAGAAAATATTTCATCTTTTGCAATGTTTTGCTTCTGATGGTAGTTTTCTTTTTGCCTTAAGAAATCCGTATTATGTGTAACTCCATACCAGAAAGAAATATCCCACTTATCAGGTAAGGATATTACATACGCACACACACAGAGTATTTGACTGGTTCAGTAAATTTATGTCACATTGCATTTCCAGACAGACCCATAGACCAAATTTTTTACTAGCTTTATTCCTTTCCCTGTTCCCAGACTACTGCTTCTGTTGTTGATTGAAGTATTTAAATCCTAAAAATATCTGTGTGCCTTAATGGAGGGAAAAGAGCAGATTTACTAGATTATAATTGTTGTATTCTGGTACCAATTAATGACAGGTCTCTAAACACCTCTCTGGATTACAATGCCACTCAGGATCTCTACATCAGAGGATCTCAAAGTATTTTCTGGAATTTAATTATTTAATTAACCCTAACTATCCTGTCTTGTTTCTACTGGAGCCAAAGGAAAATTTTTTTCACTGGATTCAATGGCAGCTGGAGGTCGGGCTGTATGACAAGTACTCATAATTTGTCCACTGCCAAGCCTCCCCAGAACAAAGAAGAGACACAGCTCTGTCTTTCATAGAATACACTGTCTAGCAGCCTTATCCAGGTAACTTTCTGCATACTGATCTGCTGAATTCAGTAATACACCTCTGAAGGAGGCTTAGCAGAATCTGGCCCTGCGTAATCAAATGCCCTCTCTCATTTGCTCTTGTTGGTAAAGTTTCCATTATCAAATATTCTGATACAAATTCTCGCCTGGATTGAGAAGTGATTTATTTTAATGGAACAGCATCAAGGCCCCCTTTTGTTCCTCCCCCTGTACACCTAGGAAAGAAAGGACATCCTTTTTCTCCCTCAATGAGCCTGCAAATCACTATTCCCCCTGGAGTCTGAATATCTATTCAAAAAAAGTAGCTAACTCAGAATCTGTTCTCATCTTCTCGTTCCTATAATTAAAGTTTTAAATCCTCAACTGTAGAGGTCAAATAGCACATGTAGAACATTTGCACTTCAGCTTACTGACTGCCAGCACAGGGCCAAATCCTTAAGTTTCTATGCAGTCAATGGAGTTGACAGAATTCTTCCCAGAGTCTGGGGCTAGATTCAGCTTGTTCCCATTTTGCAGATCTATAAACTAAGGAACGGAATTATTAAGTACCTACCCACAGGATAACAATAAACTGTTTAGATATGCCCTTTGAAATCTTTGGGTGGCAAATCTGGGGCTTCAAATGTCAGAACAACCACCATTGTTACAAAATTGATATGTGCAGAGGTAAAATTATTAACTTCATGGCAGCAAAAAAAGTCTGAAGAGTCCTGGGCTTGCTTTGTTGATTCTGACAAAGATTTTTGATCCTGATGGACTCGAACTCTTGTCTGGTGCTTTAGATTTCCAGTATTCAGTGGGATAAAAAAAGAATCTCCATGACTATTTGCTGAAGACAGACTCTTCAAGACAAAATGACCTTTCCTTAAAGAATGCCATTTGTATGCATGTGGACATACATATGTAGAAATATATATATGTGTGGCCTCAGAGAACTGAAATATATGCAAATTTACGTGCTTGATTTAGCTGAGAAATTTCTGCCCCACTCATACCTGCACAAGTATATAGTCTGCATATTATGAGTCCTCCAAGTGATTGGGAGATGGAAGTGGTCTGTGTGTAAAATTGCTCCTATACCCATCCATCGTCTACAGCGCAGAGCCAACCAGTCCTTCGCAACATCAGACTGTTCTACCTGTAGAACATAAATTGCGAAAAAGTTTTTTGTTGTCTCTATTTAGAGAATAATGGGAGACAGCAGTTCTGAACATAGGGAGCTGTCAGAAACTGCAAACTGCAAACAGAAAAGTAGGCTGAAATACAGTGCATTTTGAACTACAGTATCAGTATAATGGGATACAACACAGTTTGGTCAGTGTTACTTCTAAAACTTTGTTTTTAAGCATAGAAATTAAGAACTGGAGAATCATAAATAAACCAGATTAAACCTTTTATGTTAAAGCCCCTGTATTGCCTCAAGTCTTATCGCTGCTGACAGTGAGCACAACATATTTAACTATCATCAACATGTATTAACTTGCCACTAAATGAAATTGACTTTGAAATGTTATGGTTAGGTTATTTAGTTTTCTTTTTTTCCCATGGTTTACACAGAGTTTCCATGTCAATGTAAACTAACTGTTCTAAAAAACTAACTTTCTACTTGCAAAGCCTTGTGGTGAAACAGGTGGTGTACCTTTTGCGTCGTTATCATCAATGTTGCACCTACTGAACATAATCTTCTAGTTGAAATTAAACCTTATATAATCTTCCTAATGTTTCTTCCACTGTTTTTTTCTCTCTTTTGACTTGGGATATGTTCTCTTGGCCAACGTGTTCTCCTTGAATATTTACTGGGAATAGTTGCTGAAATTAATTCCATTTGTCTTCATTCAACTACCTAAAGACCTGAGCACAGAATATCTAGTCTATGGAATCAAATGGAAGAAAAGAGGCAACTTTGCAGGTGCTGAAGATTTCAAGTGGCAATAACATATGATTATGTTTGTAAAGAACCTTTCCTGTGAGAGAGCTATATAACATGTAAATTCTATAATCTTGTATGTTATGCATGCTAACACAAATAACTTTTGCTGGTTAGCATACACAACATTCATATTTATACACATGTATATATATAAAGCTGTATATTATGCCTGCTATATATATATACAAGATATATAACCCTGTATGTAATGAAGACAGATGTTTGCAACAAGTGGCAAAAAAACAAACAATATGCCATCACGTCAGTTGAGTGGTGTAAGAGTAATATGACTTTGTTCACATGAGTATGTGAACTAATGCATTTTGGAGTTTAATTTCTTTTGCACTTTGTTTTGTCCTTCTATATCATTACTAACAAATACTGATGGGCTTGATCAGCATAAGACAATCATTAATAATCAAAATTCTCAAAACAAAAGAAAAGAGGGGGAAAAACAAGAGATTGCCTTTGCAAGCTTAGATATGGATGAAATCAGAAATATAATTTCCACAGAGTTCTGAGGAACCGGCTTCAATAGTTGTTCTACCTTTTGGATTGTGGGTTATTTGAGTGCAAAACATGCAGGTAGGATTGTAGACACAATGTACACAAAGAAAAACCGCAACAAAACCATCCCAGTTTTATGCTAAATGTTATTATATATTAAAAAAAATGGAAAAACAGTTAAATAATCCCCTCTATTATCATTACCCTATTGGGAACCAGAACACAAATCTCTGGAGAATAAAAATGTTTCAGTTCACTGTTAAGTAAAATATGCAATGCTGAAAGTCAGTATACATATTTTTTTAAGTGTATAACACTTGTGTTATACAAACAAGCGAATTTGTATGAAGGAGGTTTCAGTCAATACAATCAATACTCATAAGTAAAATTTACTTTAGCAATATATTTTATTTGGAATTCATATGGAATAATCTATTTATTTTCACACAGATACACAACAAACACAATGAATAGAACAATCTTGTCACTTTTCTGTTTTGTAGAGCCCTGGAAAGGAAAGGAAATTTTGACTCATCACACACCAAAAAAAGGGCATCAAGTCATTTTCCGTTTCTGCTCCTTCAAAGCTCTGATTTCGGCACTACTTACAAATGGCCAAAATAAATCTCAAAAGTTTCCCCATAAACAGAAGTCAGTTTCTACTACTTGCTGTAGTTCATTGATTAAGCTGTTTTAAAAGATAATAAAATAAAATTAAAAAAAAAAAAACAAAAGCAGAAAACACTTGCTCCAAGGCATTCCAGTTCTTCGCTTTACTGCACAAGTCCATAAGTTATAACTAGAGGTGCATAAAAGGTACTGGGCTCGGGCTATGCTGGGATAAGCAAAGCCTTGCTGGGATGAGAGGAGGAGGGTGTATGTGGCTCCATCCTAAACAGATCTGCATTTCAATATGCAGACACAGGGGCACCTTGCAGATCATGAGGTACACATGGGTCACACCTGTGTTCAAGTCTAAACTATAATAAAACATATCTCCATTCCTCTTGTGGCAAGGAATAGTAGGAACATGGATTCGATCACCAGCACTGGCAGCCTATCTATCCTTTTGCCCTTTGGTGGATCCAAAATCTGGCATGTGAATGACAGACGAGTTATACGCATAAGTCTTTTGGGAAAGTGCTTTCGCTTGAACCGGGAACTGTACTGCGTGAAACGAGTGGAAGTTCTTCAGCAGTGGAACAGACAAAATTTTTGGTTTTTTTTTCAATATAATTATTTTTTGCACTTTGGTCTTTAAATAACTTATATGTCCCACAAATACAAATAATCAACAAAAAAAGAATATACAACTAAAATTAACCTCATACATAGGTAGAGAGAAAATCAGAACCTCTTCTCAAAAATAATTTCCCAACTTATCTAAAAAGCTACCCAGATCTTGAAATTAAATATTTTAACACATATGTCTGCTTATATTAAGATTTCATTAAAAAAAATTATATATGGATATGTACTATATTATATTAAACTTTCATATATATTGTAGAATTAAGAATGAAAAATAAAAAAATTGGACAAAACACATGGGGTCTTACAATATATTTTATTTTAGATTAAAAGAATTGTGCTCAAAATAATATATAATATATGAGAGTAACATTTCTAGTGTCTTTTCTGTGTCATCCTATCAAGAACTGGAGGATCTCGTAAGCATTTACAGCAGAACTTTTCCTAATGCTAGAAGTGCAGTACAGAGAAATCTGGCAACTTTTCCAAGGTCATTCATGAAATGCAAACAGTTTGTTTTCCCATTATCTACTATGACTTTTGAATTGCTGTGAAAGCACAATGAAGGAGATAGCACCAAGACAAATGATTTTTCTTATTTGCAAAAGGTGTGTGCATATGTTTGTACTTTTATTATCACATAAACCAGTATAATCAATAAGCTTAAGTATGTATTAGAGCCTGAGACTTCTGCTTACTGAGTGTTTTGGTATTTTATACTGTATTATTATAATCGATGGACTGAAATCATAACAGCATAGCACTACTATTCTGACTTTGTATTAGTTAAACTGTTCTACTGCATTAAGTATATTGCAGTAGTAGGTTAACAAGGAATTCTGGGATCACAGAAGTGAGAAAAGGAAAAACAATTTTTTTTTTTCTTGTTTTTTTTTGCTAACCTCCTTGACAAGGTTCTCACTGGTAATATGCTTTAAGTCTTTAACTTTATTACATTTCAAACTGACGTGAGAACCGCTAACTATTTCTGATTGAATCTTATTCTCTGGTGCTGTTCCTTCATATGTGCATGGAAACCTCTCCTTGATGGATGCATTTGCCATTCTCAGGGTGCAAACACAGTCAGGTACCTGCAGCTCATCAGATAACCAAGTATCGGCTCAGATTCAGTGGTGTTCAATGTGTACATTATGAGTCTGTAACCGATGAGTCATAGTGAAACTTATCTTAAAGACCTTTCATTATCTCACCTTAGCTAAGGACTTACATAAGCAGAGATACAATGTGTGTTAACTTGTTGAACTTTGCTAACTCCTTTATTCGTCTGAGCCTACAAAAGTATCCATCCCTCTTACACACATCATGCTTGCAGGCACAACTGCTTGAAGTACCGAAAAGCATATAGTTGGATAGAGGCTTACAATATCTCTATACATGAGATTTTACTCAGGTCATGAGCACTTTGTGGACTTATCCTGTTTGAAATAAAGATCGACAGTAAATGTGCAGGTCTAAACAAGGAGCAAGTCCCAATGCTGTTGTTTTTCTTCAACTGCTCTTGAAAGCTGTTTGAAAGGATGATAAGATTCTTAGCTGTCCAAATCTAAAAAGTCAGGGAGTCCAAGCAGAGGAAAAGACATATTTTTGGAATTAACTTTGGCAACTAAAAAGGTTGTTACATAACAATATTGTCCAAGTCCCTTTTGAAAGTAACATTTGAACACCTATATTTTCAGACACTTCTTTATAAGTGACTTTATTCCAGAAATTTTACAGAGTTGAAAGGGGTGTAATCTGCAGTGTTTCTGTTAATATGTCTTAGTGGCAGCCCAAATATTGACTGACAAAATTGGTTCACCATGTCTCCACATTCCAGTCACGGTGTTTCAAGATCTTCAGAAATTTCCCATGTTTTGAAAAGTCATGACACGGCCCTTAGGAAAAAAACAAACAAACACCAATTTTTCACTAGGCATGGGAAGTCATGTGACTGGTTTTAATATCATTCTGCAAATACACACGTAGAATTCCTCCTTTTAACAGACAGACACACAGAAGAAGGCTTAATCATTTATCCAAGCACTTTTTCTTATAATCCAGAAGACTGCAGTATTGGTGACAAAACATCACAATGAAAGGCAGTGAGAGTGTTTTGCATCTGAAATTTTAGTGTGAGATTCTGCAACACGAGGGAAGGAAAAATATATGGCAAGCATTAGAGAAGAAAACCAATCAACCAACAAAACAAATCCTCTTTAAGTAAAATAGGTAGGAAAGAGAAAGCGAAGAGGTTTTGAGGAGACTGAGAGAAAAAGGAGGAAAGCTTCAGAGCGTCTTAGACCAGAATTTCCATCAGTATGCCTCAGCTGCTATGCAACCATCTCTGTCTTCCTATTGACATTAAAAGGATCCCAAAGGATGTAATTCAGAGATAGCTTACTACAATTTTACTGACAGATGTACTTTTTGTGAAACATTTGGAAAAAAATATTCTTCGGGTTTGAAGGCTCATCATTCCCTGTTGCTGCTGAGATGTTCATGTGTGCATCAGAACAATGTTCAAACAGGCTTATCTGGAAAAGACCAAGTTTTAAGCACGACCTGTCATGGAAGCCTTGCTCACTTTGTCCTACCTAATCACATCCTTTCTACCTTCTGTCAGAATTTTGTCTGATGACTTTCAACTTCCAAGCAAGTTTGACCTCGTGTACACTTATTAATAATACACTGGGCCAATATTACCTGCTTAGCATAGTTGACATAATTGGAGCTGTGTTGATTTACACAGAAACTGGGCCATTACTTCTCTAATAACTGTTAGGGAAGCAAAGGAATGATAAAATAGCCAAAGAAGTGATCTAGTTTTTAAAAGTGAAAGATATCTCTCTATTATTAATCTTCCTAAGTTATTAAATAAAAAAATGGATGTTGTGGAGAAAGATATTAACAAGTAAAAAATACGTGTATTTGCCTTTACCTTACTGCATAAGGGAAACAAACTTCCTTTATTTTATGACATTCATTCTTTTTGATATCTATAAGTTACCCAGCAATATTCAGTGAGGAGGAAAGATATTGCAGATGTGGTATATCTTTTTTTTTTTCCTTTGGTTAGCTACCTTCACCTTTTCAACAAATTAGTGCCTTGGAATTTAACCTTCGTAGTTAATCCATCTGAGGCTTCTTCTCCTTACTTACCTCTGGAAGAACATTAATGGATGTGAGTTTTGTCCCAAGGAGGGATCTGCCATCCTTCTATTTTAAATCAAAAAAATGTTTTTGCAAATTAGCCAAAGGAGACCTGCCTTAAATGTTCTGTAAAAAATCCTTCAGTACGCTCTCTGGATCTCTCACTCTGCTTGCTTAAAAGTAGCTACAGTAGAAGCTGACTTGCTTAAATAGCAAAAGGAATAGAATACATACATATTTCAGACCTTTCATGAACAACAGAGGTGGACAACTGGCACAGCCCACTCTCATGGAAATAATTATTTTTGACCATACAGTAAATTGACCTGGATATGGATAGGAGCAAAACAAATTGTCCAATTCAGTATCCAGAATGATTAACTAATTTGGCAATAGTAAGCAGTTATATATTTCCATCTCTCTATGAGATCCAATTGAACTGAAAGTTGTAATTTCTCTTTGTACATACCAATTAAGCCTAAACAGACTGAGTTTATGGCCTGTTTTCAAAGTCTCAAACTTCTTCCTAAAAAAAAAAGAAAAACACGAAAAAGAAAGAAGGCCAACTAAGGGTAGGGGGGGAAAGAGTTACAGAAAGGACTGTTTTTCCCACAATCAGAAGAGCAAAATGTGACAGACTCATATGTGAGCATGATGCCTGGAATATTTTCCAATCCTTGTCTACAAGTCACTATTGCTAAGCTATCATTACCAAGTAAGGATATCTTTCATTGCTATTACCAATGAAGAGCATAGAGTATAAGTCACTGAGAACTGAGCTGGAGAAGCTAGAAAAATGTGAGATGAGAATGGAAGGATGTCTGGTAAGACTTTTCAGACAAGGAGATATGAAACCATGTTAGAATCTTCAGGCTAAAGAATGGACAAAGGGAGGAGCATATTTGCTTTTTACCATTCTTGTATAACCATCAATAGGAAAGAAACTAAAAGAAGCTGAAATTAGGAAGATCGTCACAAGAAAAAGAATAAAGGGAATGTAGTAAAATAACCAGGCATCACAAACAGCTTTCTCATACAAGGCATTTTATTGTGAAACTCATTGTGAGAATGTAAAATTGTAAAAATTGTAAATTATAAATCAGAAATAGATTAGACAAGCTTGTGGATGTTAGATTCCATAATTGACTATGGTTTCATGCAGCTTGAGGCTCATAAGGGATCTACATGTTGATAGTAGGAAACTACAAGAGCATGTCAAAAGGCAGACCAGTCTGTATGTATTTGCTTCCTGTATTCTTCCCCTAAGCATCTTATTTCTGGAGGAAAATTTGAGCCAATTGTTTCGAAGTAGCACACACAGTACAACTGATAGCACCCTTTCATTTTCTCTACTTGCAGTGCTAATTAAATAGAGGACTACAGCCTGAAAGACAATCAGATAAGTCCAGAGGCTGATCGATATGACACTTTAAACTAAGCCAAAAATATCTGAAAGAAAATATAATACAAACCAAAAATAAAAAGTCCAATAAAAAGTCATAACTACCAGGAGATATATGGAAATGAAATAAAAAAATAAGCATAAAACTTCCTGATTTTTTATTTCTGTTGATTACAATTTAGAGAATGTCTGCTGTATGATATTATGCATAAATTACTCCTTCCATTTCTACATAAATATAAAAACTTTGTTACTTTTAGTATCTATATCACACATAAAAATATGTCCCTTGTACTTTTTTTATTTAAATATCACCCTGAATGTAAAATGAAGGCACTTACTTGAAAGTAGGTGAATATATCTCTTGAAACTAAAGGCTGGCTTCTTAACTTTGACAACATCCAAGCTCTTTTGTTGATGATTTACAACAGAAATAGATCTTACTCAACTTAACTGCCTCTTTATATAAGTGGAAAATCTGTTTTTTAATCTGAAGTTACTGAGTGGACTTTCAATTTGACGGGATATATTCTTTCATACTGTCTTATCTATTCTACAGTGAAAGTTAATATAGATATATTAGCCGATGGTTAGGTTGATGACTAGATAAATATTTTAGATAGATGAGTTAGAGTATTGAAAGATAGTTACTGTAGATAATTTTTTAAATTTCTTATAGTTCTTTCTCTTTTCTACTCTCCATCAAATATTTTAATAATGATGAGAAATAGACATCTGCTAAATTTTAGGAATAAATATAGAAGACCAATACAGAAGTGGAGAGTCTCAACTTCTTAATTATACTGCAGGACTGTACAAAATTTTATAATTTAAAAACACAGTCACAAGTGGAATGTCTGGAATTTGATTAAATCTCTTACAAAAAAACCCCTCTCAATAAGAAAATGCTGGCAGAGAAACGAGGGGTTGTTTTACCTTCTGACTGCCAGCTGGTAGTGACCAACTCCATCAAAAGTGCTTTTTTAAGAACAGCATTTTTATCAAAATTCTGATTATCACAATGTCCTAAAAGAAAACTGAATTAGCTCTTCATAGAGAATAAACATGAAATGTAATAGTGGTATTAAAGGTAAAAAGAGTATTTTCCTGTAGGGGATATGAAATAGAGAGCTTCAGGCAAGGAAATGCAGTGGAAGAACAACTGTGTCTCGATGATGACTTATTTTCTTCTCTCTTTCACAGAAAAAATGAAACCAGGAACTTTCTTCTACACTGCAAATTTGTCCCATAGATCTGAATAAAGATATAATTTGGATCATAATATGAAGCGGTTTTATTTTCTCCAGAAACTAAGACTAGAAATATTTTGGTTTTATCTACCATGGTTAATACCTTTCACTATTTGAAATCACATTATTCCTTTTTATTTCTTAGAAGAAATGAAACTTGTTGTTTCTGACACCTGTTAATTATAAAAGATCTCCTGAATATCACATCTGGTCTTTACAGTACATCTTGCTTTGTGGTACTTCAAAACTTGGTCAGCATCTGTCATAACACAATGCAAAATGGAGTACAGTCATATCTGTTTTAAGATGTATGCAAATATAAAAAATAGTGGAAAGCTCAAATATGTTTTGCTGTAATGTCTAAACACTCTGCAGTTGTAACTTCTAAAAGTTGCTACAACAACTTCATCTACAGTGTGTTTCTGGTGACTTGGAAGAGGCTGTGTTTCAGCTTCAAAGAACTCTAACACTTTCTTTTGTCATCTTCCTAAAATGTAGTTAACAAATTGAGGAAGAAAACAAAAATAGTGGAGAAAATTAGATTTCATTTCTCTAAATAACATTCTTCCATTTTGCACAAACTATTCCAATGTCCAGGATTTTGCTTATTTATTGTGTATGGCTGATCATCCTTTGTCTAATAATGAAGATAGAAAGGATGCTTATCATAATGACTGGGGGGGGTAGAAGAGAGAAATGGGAAGATAATTAATTTCGAGTGGTTAAGTGTTCTTATATCTCTTTGTCTGGATATGTTTTTCACTTCCAATTTTGCACTAAGCTACTGGTTAAGTAGAACTTGGTCAAGAAAAAGAAATAAATTCATCATTAAAAGGTATACAGGTAGCCTGTGAAAATAGGCTTATATTCCAGCTGGCTCAGTTTATAGTCAGTTTAGCCCCATCCGATAACCACGCTCCATGCTGTTGCTTGTTCACTCCTTGCCTGGGGTGGGATGGGAAGGTGAATCAGAACGAAAAAGGTAAGAATTGTGGCTTGGCTTAAAGGGAGTTTTATAAAATAGCAAAGGAAGAGAAATAATAAAAATAAAAAGAATACACAAAGTAATGCACAGTGATTGATCATAACCTGGAAAACAACACCCACAACTGTCCCTGAGCAATAAGCACTCCCCCTGTCCTGGCATATCCTCTAGTTATATACTGAGCACTGCCTCACCTGGTATCAAATACCCCTTTGGCCAACCAGGGTCAGCTGTTCTAGCTGTGGAACCTCCCAGCTTCCTGTGTGCTCTCCACCTTTTGTTTGGGAGGCCAATATGAGAAGCTGAAGAACATTAACTCTATCCCAGCTGAACCTAGGACATACTTCAAGGAGGAGTTGAAAAGTGTAAGGGGTGTTTTGTTTGTTTGTTTGAATTCTAGGGCAGATTAGTCTTAAGAGCCACATGCAGAGCTGGATCTTGCATTCAATCCTGATCAAGTCCTGTTTCTATTAAAGAGTTGTATCTTTCTTTTTTGGAAGGAAACTTCGGTGAACAGCATAAAGAAAAAAATGCACCAGTTCCTCTGGTCAGGAGCTTTCTCAGACCAGTACAAGTTGACTGTGTGGAAAGAACCTGTCTTAAAGCCAGACTAAGCCAGTAGCATTACATTGTGTTGACTTAATTTTCAGAGAAGCTTAGCTTTCATATAAATTGCACAGAACAGGATTAGATATTCGTATATTTCATCTTTGAAATAAAACTAAACATGCATGCAGGGCACAAAACTCCAAATCCTTCCCTTACCACTACCTTCTTTTGAGTTTCATTCAAATCCATCCCTGATGTATATGTTTGTACGCTGGTTTTGTTCTGTGCAAGCTTATTGCGCGTCACTTTTATTTCATTATTGCTCTACAACCTGTTCTGACTGTAAAGTCACAGATGCTTGTCTAATCTTATCAAAACTTTTTACTGTTCAGATTATGAGTACTTTGTTAGCTTTTAAAGTTTTTCATCACTATCTAAGCCTCCTTTTTTAATATGAACTTCGACATTTTGTTGTATATTACAGAAATCTTTCTCTAATTTGATGTCATTCATTTTTAATTATTTTTTTTTTTCAGTTTAACTATTGTGGCTAATTATACAGCAGATCCAAATCTGCATGAATTTTGCATGCTGCTGCTTGCCTCTCCAGTTCCTTAATTTTCTCTTATCAGGCAAATTACTCTGGTGTTGATTGTTAGTCCCTTTCCCCCTTGCTGTGGCCTCATATGCAGATTCCAATAAGCCAACGTCCATCCACTGGGTCATTTGATAAATCTTCTCTCAAAATACGTTTCTTTATGCTCAATGGCTTTCCATTTAACTCTTCCTTCAGTGTCCACTGTGCACCATGCTACATAAATCATTAAGAACAGTCCAACTTCTCCCACTAGCTGTCATGCAAGTCTCTACATGTTCTGCAGCTTTAGTGTTATTAAGCAGCCTAAACTGGGGAGACTGGAACTGCTCAGTGCAATTTCAGTAATGCCAAGCATCTGAATCACTCAGCATCTAAATCATAACCATGTGATCTTCTGTCTTTATAGTTCTATCTATTTATATATAACGAGGTAGATTTGTTTGTTGAGTGAAAATTTGTCGATTCACAAGACAAAAGGAAAGCAATTTATCTTTTGGAGAAGTGATTCAGCCTTTTTATAAACTCAGGCAAATACTACCACAAGTTGTAACTATTTCACATTTCTAAGATTTTTGTAGAAAACAAAAAAATCTTGATAGTTATGTAGTATTAGTATGTCTCAAAAGCCACATGATCTCTCTCCTCCACTCTCCCTCTGCATTACAATTTGGATTATAACTTTGAGTTCTTAAAAGAAATATCAGGAAAGAAGCAACAATGCCAATTTGAACACTACATAAAAAAATTTCCGTAAGTTCTCTTTCTTTCACCATTGCTAAGGTCTGAATTCTATGTCCAGTGGACTTAATTCTTTATAATTAACAGTCCTCTGTGGAGATCCAGCAAATGGCAAAGTACATCCTAACAGCTATTTCACTCACTGTTCAGACGGCCCTGGCTTTGATAGTAGATTTAGGTCAAAGTACATATGTTGTCTTACATGTTTTTGGAAACCTTACTCTCAGATCTAGTGACCTGCCGAGAGTCGTCTGTTCATGCATGCTGAGCTTCTCGTCTTCCTATTACAAGTGATAGAAACAACAGCTAATTTTTTGACAGATGCACCTTTCCAGGAGCACCACAACTGCGACTGCTATTAAAACTTGGTTAAAAAGCCTGAACACTCATTTTTCTCATCCCAGTGAGGGAAATTCTCAAATAAAGAAATTGTAACTTCTGGATCAATGAAAGGATCTATAATCACTGAAGGCAGACTAGTTGCCTCCAGCCAATAAATTTTGGACCCATTGAGAGCTCAGATTACTGTAAATGACAGGACAAAAAAATATCATGCTGGCATTTTACAGCTAATTCTGGGCTTGGCTATATAAAGTTTACAAAGGTTGAAATAAACCCACTGTACAAAGTTAAAATGAATCATGCAGTGGTTCATTTTTCTTCCAAACCAAAATATGTTTTTGTCAAGGAAGCCAAATGTGTTTTGATGTGCACGTTAAACAAAGCCCTACAGGATGTAACTGCGTCACACTGAGAAAAATGAGAAGTGTGTTATTCCCCCCATAAAGTCCTCACTGAGAGAAAATTGTCCAAAGTGCATATAATCAATGTGAAGACATAGTTTATTCTGGCTGTTAAACATATCAAGCTCTATTAAAACTGATACTTGTTTCCCAAATTTAGTGGGAAGAGCAACTCACAATACCATTCTCAAAAAAACAGAATAAACAAAAAAAAAATCCCATGTATTTAGGCAGGCCTTTTCAGATCAGTCTTGTCTCAGGGAAGCATCACACTTGTGAGACACTGTGGATGGTGCTTTCCAGCATGAGAGGTCCTTTGGAGGCCCTTTACCAAGCTGGGTTTTGTTGCAGCAGTGTGACTGTTTAGTTAAATTTCACTATGTTCCAGTTTTGCCATCGTTGAAAGAAAGACAAAAAGACCAAATCTTGTTTGCTGCTAAGCTTATCACTCAAGATACCTTTGTATTCAATAGAGGGAAATGGACAGTCATGGGAGGTGTTTTACTAACTTTGCATTAGGTATCTGAAATTGCTCAGAAGAGTAGTGCCATAAAAATACCTTTTATTTCCACTACTGTCTTCATACGTGAACTATGATGTCCATGATCAGGCTGGTGCCTGTGCTATGCTGTTTGAGTGCAACAGCTACACTGGGCTAAAATAGCTAGAAGAGGCACTGAGACAGGCCTTGATCTGGGCCAAATTTCTATCTGGGGCAAGCTGAACTGTTCACAAACTTCAGTGAATGTCACTAATGTTTAGAAGAAAAGAATGTGTCCCATTTTTCTGAGTCACGGGCTTTACCTCTCCACTGCTGTAATTTTAACAGTAGAGATAATTTGAAATTTAAAGGATGTTGTTGGAGCTACGTTTTTTTATAGAACACTCCAAACTGTTTTCAAATTATTTTGAGAATTGGTAGTTTATGCTGGAATATGATCTCCTTACTTCAGCACTTGGTGTAACACATAAATGTTTGTCTTCCTCTTTGCCACATATGTGGAAGTTTGGCTACTCAGATCTGGAAGCAGATATTGGAGCTACTTAATACGTAGCTCTACTTTTGAAGATTTGAATTTCTTGGTCTTCCAGATTTGCCTTTTTCATTCTCTATGGCACTAACAGTGATGCAGCATAAACATATGTTATTCTTTGCCACAGCCATTTTGAATGCTAAATGCCAGCAAGTTACAAATTTCCAAGGGAGACTGGGAACATTTCTGGCAGAGAAATCCTCCTCAAACCACAGAATACTGAGGCACTACCCGTTCAGGCATCATTTGAGTCCCAAGTGTTAGGGTTCAAAAAATTCTTAAAGACACTATTCTTTACTTCATCTACATGTCCTGATCTTTTACCCTCCAAGAGATCTTTGCTTTACACCTCTGCCAAAGACTGGAGGCTGAGCTGGGCAGACCTCTAGTCTGATTTATTTTAGCCACGCTTATGTTCATATCTATTAGGTCACAGGTTGTGTTTGTGTGTAAACACCAACAAATATGACTATTGTATTGCAGTCTGGAGAAAACATCTCCAGACTTTTTGATATTTTGTCTTTTTAAAAAGGTTATAATTCTGGGAACATACAGAGTATCCCTGTCTACCTGCATTATGAGACTGAAGAAATGTTAAAATAATATTTTGACTGCTAGTAAAAGAATCATTTATATGCTATCAATTTTCAATCTTAATCAGAAAATTAAACTCAGCTACACTGATGTAAAGTTAGACTAATTCTATTTCACCAGTTTCTCCTCTCAATTACACTGGTTCAAAGCTGGTGAGTTGGACTATTTTATCTCCACAGGATTATACTACAGAATTAAACTAAATGTGAAAAAGTGCAGACAATATCTTGGTTAATATTGAGGAAGAATGGATTCTTTATTAAATTTGAAGCAGCATCTCTGCATGGCAAAAATCTTTTCAAGGATGGTTACATGCATAGAGATAACAAACAGAATGGAGAAAGGAAAGAAAAGAAGGAAAAATTCGGGTTCAGGGGTTATTGCTAATTACAGGTATTTGATGAAAAAAATAATACCTGCACCCTGCTTTAAGATGACATTTTCATTATCAGTATCACTAGTGGATCTTCAAGACCAATGGATTAAATCTTCTTTTATACATAATCTGAGGAAAATGTTACTCTCTGACACTGCAGGTTCAAGAGAGAGAACTCTGGATAATGTGTCCGTGAAGATCAACTGAAATCAAAGATGATTCTCTGGCTGTCTCTGGGTAAGATTTCTTTCAGTAGTGCAAAATATTGAATGAATCTACATGTTGATTTTAAATGGAAATTGCAAATAATTCCACGGGAAAATATTTCACCATAAGGGTGTGGAATTGGATTTATGAAGGGGACTTCAGTGTGTTCAGAGTACCAGGAAACTAGAGTTACTGGACCCTCAGGGGTCCATTCAATGTCATGTTTCTGCTCAAGCAAAATATAAGAATGCATGTAATGCAATTCATGCAAAGTACTTGTCCATATTTCTATGTCTTCCCCTTTTCCTTCAGAAAAAAAATCAAAACAATATAAGTATTTCAGCAACAAAATAGACTGTATGTGTATATGAGCAACACAAAAGAAGATTTACACCAGATTCATTCTCCCATCATCACTTCCTTGTCTTTAATTCCCCCCCTCCAAAGCCTTATAGTAGCTTCCATAAAGTCCAGCTGCTCCTGATTTCCATCTCCCTGACTTGTTTTTGCTGACTTTTTTTAAACTTATTTGTAATGTACTTCATATAGCTTTATATATATAAAACAGGAATTATATTATTATGTATTTGCAAATATAATACTTTTGCTAAGAAATGTTGAGTGTTTTGTTATTAACTCTAAGCAATACTTGGAAGTGAAAATAATACCTTTTCACTTGAAATCATGGGACTAAAATGCATTGTGAAACGTGCCAATATGTTCAGACTATTCCAATAACTGTTCTTGGAAACAGACTCTTCTTTGGACATATAGAAGACAATATCCTGTACCTTTGCCAAAGCTGTTGTCCTTTTCTCCTGTCATTATGTTAATTCAGGTATGTCTCCGCCTTTGGATGCAAGATTTTTGACACAGCTTCTATCAAGCAGAAGTGCAATATATTTTTTTTTTAATTAGGTTTCCAAATGTTTATTTTTATGAGGGTTTGACTCAACACATACCATCTCAAGTTTCCTCTTTATTTGCTCTAGTCTTAATGTATTTTTGACTGCAATGGTAAGGGAGGGAAGCTGTGGTGTGCATACCATGTAATAGAGTTAGTTGTAAATTACAGAATAGTAAACTTCACTTATAGATAACAGAGTGAGGTAATTGTGGTGACTTGACTGCTTTCCAGTGTTTGTTTGGTTTTTTCTACCTTCTGAAATACCCCAGGGGACTTGTCTTTCACTTCTACTGTGCAACAGCTAATTCTGGAGAAATAAATCCCAGATAGGGAGATGTTCCGTATTGATTCTGCTGGAACAGAGACCTAAATCAGGATCTTGCATATAGTTACTATGAAATGCTGCAAATATCCCCTTGTTTAACAACATTTCAGTGATAAGTGAGTAGTACTAGAATACTTCACCAAACCTCGGCTGACCTATCCATAACATCCTCTATAAGTAATAGCAAAAATAAGGAATTTTTACTTTGGTATTATCTAAGCCAACATATTTATTCCACTTAAAATGGGTATACATGGTAAATGGGCCATGTCTTTAATTATAATTTTTTCCCAAACCAGAGGAAACACTACTTTTACAAATAAAATTGGAATCAAGGCAATCTCATTGCGAAGTTTCTTGTGCTACTCCGAGATACATTGATCCATGTGAGATCACTGTGGTTAGACTCTATAGAGTTATACACATTTCAAAAATTCAAAATGGGAGAAGCCTTTGATTGATTTTGGGTTTTAGATTTGTAAACTGGCACCATCATGCATTGAAAAAAAAACAAATAAGTTAAATGTGATTTTAGCATTTTCGTCTTGCTCAGATTTATCATTGAAATTTCACTCCTTCTTCCTTCTGGTATCTCATTAAAATCTTTCAAGTCCAGTTCACATTTTTTTGTCCATAATCAATTCTCGGTCTCCTAGTGATCTTGCTTTAATATTTGCATGCAGCTGCTGTACAGCCTTCATTTTATTAAGCTGATACATATTGACTTGTTATCACACAGACAATAGCAATAAGATCTTATGCAAACAAAGGTCTTGGACCTTTCATGATAGTATCTCTTAGCAAAACCAAAAGTTTTAATCTTAAAGTAAGAAGGGATTTTTTTCTTCCTGGTACAGTAACATCTGTAATATGTCCTTGTAACTACTTTGTTTCTTCTAAGGAAATTAAACCAAACCAAAACAAAACAACCTTCCAGTGTGGTGTTTGTCTGTTTATAAATGTAAATAATTAGATTCTATATTATTTCCTTTGTTCTGCATTGCCTTTCCTTCTTGACCTTGATCGCTGTAGCATAAGCTATAAGAGCAAGGCCCTGATTTCCATTTGCCTGAAAGTATTCTTGACTTTGAAACCCCTAATTTTAAACCAGGAAGAAATTATGGTCAGCTTGAGGTAGTAGAGATCTTGCACAAGGCTTGGGTTCACCTGAGATATGTGAATATTTTGAAAGATCAGCTTAAGTGATCTTTTCCACGCACCTCTGGTTGTCTTGAAAGGGTGCGTTTACATTTTCAGACTGTAGTAAAATATCTTGTGCTATGTCTGCCTATTTACTTCCCCGTACACAAACAGACACATAGACACAAACATATCACTTTTTTTTTTTTGTGCTCAGAGAAAACAAACTAGTGTAAGCTGTAATAGAACTGCTAATGAGCTGATGTTATCTACCAAACCATTAAAAATTCTGTTCTCTTTCTGGTTTGCATTTTGTGGGGTTGTAATTTTAATTTTCAACTGCATTCTCATTTCTTCCCCTTAGTCTTCCTTTTTCCCATACTACTGTAGGCAGTTCACACAGCCACATATGCACACAAATCACAGTGCTCTGACTGGAAAGAATAATTTATGCTTCCATGCTCTGTCATGATGTCATGAGTTGTTTCCATATGATGGTACTTGGTGTATGTTTATTTTCCAGGGAACTGAAACTAGAAGCCTAGAGATAGCATGGGGACATGAAAAACGAAGGATGTGCTGAGACAAATGTTGTAAGGATATGTAATGCGAAAGAAGGGGACAAGAGAAACAAATCCTCCACTGCAATTTGTGCAAAAATATATATTTATGAAATATTCAGTAGAAAGGTGGTTTATACCAGTGAACTATGTCATAATCTTGACAGTCAACCCACCATAGTATTAGCTAAATAATTCTCAAATATCCAAAAGCTATCATCTATTGATAGATTTTAATTACTACATTCCTACTATTCATTCAATTCATTAATGTCTTAAGAACATACAAACTAGTTTCAAGGAGTTATATGGTATGTTAGGATGATAGCAATGAAGTATATAATAATTAATAAGGCGCATTGAATCAGTTCATCTCTTCCAATGGCAACTTGATCCGTTTTTTGAATGACTATTCACTACATTTGCTTTCCTATTGCTTCTCCTAATCTAGTTTTAAATATACAAACAATGAAACTTCTGCTCGAGACTACCCCAGCTTTCCCTTGTAGAATCATACCACCTAACCAAGTATTTACACAGTATACATTTCAGCTGATAATTTGTTCTATGTAATGCTCTGTGTCTTCTATCATGACAGCATACCTTTGTCTACCTTAACAATTTTTACTTTTCTGGCATTACCTTCATTTGGCCAGAAACTTTGTTCTTCAGTAGTATGGGTCAGCATTTTCCATAGAGGTTTCCTCCTGGTTTGGATTGGAGTGAAAAAAAGTAAAACGGTCGTTTACTCTTAAGTAAAACACTTTTAGAAAACCTTTAGAAACCTTTCTCACCCTCATAGATGTATAGACTGTTTTTCCAGTCTTTAATAAAACAGCAAGCTGAATGAATGCTCCATGTGATGGGATTTGTTTGTGAGTATTTCTCAATAATTCTAATTATAGATGTGCTTTAGTGAGAGCTACAAATAAGGGATCATTTATATCCATTACAACCAAAGTCAGTGTCTGATGTCTGAATTCAGGAATCTGGTAGAAAGCAGAACATAACTGCAAACGGATTTACTTTTGAGTAATGGATCCAGCTTCATTTAAGTAATAGGTTCTCTTTTGGAGGTTATCAAAAGTAGCATGATGCAGAGGACATAAATGTAATCTAGTTTTGTGTGTGTGCATGTGTGTATGTATATCACCTTCTTAACTTCTTCTGGATAGATGATTAAGAGACAGGACTATAATCTCAATACCATGCAAATCTTTGGATTAAATAATTTTACTGTAATGCAGAGCCTAGAAGCTGAGAAGTTCACACTAGGAAGCGAAAAATCAGGTGAATGATGGTAGTGAAATAATCAATTTGCAGTGAAACATATGGAAAATTAAACAAAATAGCCTGACTAAATATATCGAAAAGATAAATGTTGTGTGCTTGGCACTCAATCTATAGTCACTTCAATAAATGCCTTTGTTTTTTGAAGGAGAGAAAAAGAAAGTCCATTTCATGATAATGACCTTAATGGTCAGGACATTTACCACCACTATAGTCTAGTCACAGAACCACAACTTCATTTCTACACTAAAACACAGAGTGTAGCATGGAACACTTTCACAGGCCATTTATTTCCAGTTAGTGGACAGTGAGGATGCATAGAGTTCAGAAATTGAAGGCCATAGACAGAGTCAATACTTTAATTGTTGATTTACTGATGGCCTAGTTAATCCTAGGAAAGATCTTAGAATGATAGGAATGACTGAACTTCTTTCCACCTAACTGAAGAATAAAATAGAAAAAAGAATTCTCTTTGTGGAGATCATGGGGTAAGGTTGGTGGGTTTTTTTGCGTTTTTTACCTTTTCTGTTCTTATATTATTTTAGCAGAAAAGGATGTTTTTATAAGGGAAGTGTTGTTCCTATAGACACTCATTCCATCATATCCTGAATAAGATTTAAGTCACCTCCATATATGGGATGGTATTCAACTTGTAGACTGAAAACCTAAATATAGATATTTAGACATAAAGATCTACATCTGAACTAGGTTTCCAAACACCTGTTGAAACGAAAATAAATAGATTTGATTAAGCCATTTAAAAAAGGTTTCTAATGCCATTCAGGATGCTCTAGATAATTGTTTCTGGCTTCCAAATTCCAGTCCATAGGGATATAGGTATTGTGTAGTCCTGCCAGGCCCAAGTGGATGTTTCATACTGTCTTATCATCTAAAATGACAGTAGACACTGTATTTTAGACAGCTGAATCAAACTCCTAGTTTAAAGACTTGATAAATACTATTATATTCAGCTTACAAAATTTAAATGTGTGGTTTAGGACTAAATGCATAGCTTTCTGGACTACCTGCATTTAGATCAACTTCTGTTGCCTACTATGGAAACTTAAACCTGTAAGCTCTATGTGGACTGCTGAACACCATGTCTTCATCATTTCTGTGATCCTTTCTGCATTTGATCCAGTGTACCTATAATTCTTTCATACTGCAGAGCTCAGAAACAGACATGGTTACTTCAGATGTCTCACAGGCGCAGAGTAGAGGGAATGGAGCAATTCCCTTGACCTACTGGCAATGTTCCTCCTCATATGGCCCAGGATATTATCAGCCTTATTTGCTGCAGGTGCATATTGCTGGTTCATATTCAATTTCTTGTCTACCAAGACCCCTAAGTCCTTCTATGCCAGAGCTGCTTTCCAGTCAACTGGCCCCCAGCTCATACGTACCCATTCCCTGAGTCCAAGAATTTACATTTTCCTTTTTTGAACTATCCATGCTGTCTTAACATGCCTTTTTCATATTCTGGAAATATTTATTTGTCTGGACTTGAAGGTGACTATATTCCTAAATTGAACACCTTTTGAATAGCCTACACTTCATCAGATTCATTTGAGGAATCAGAGTTGTATCACCAGTCCAACAGGCTGTTTACCTCTTTCCTGCTTCACCAGAGGGAATATCCCTTCCATAAATCTTTTGCAGAATTCACTGTGTTAAAAGTACTCTCAGAGAGTATTTTAATGCTATAAGACTCAAATCTCTCAAAACATAGAATTTTTAGATAGAGAACGCCAGTTTTGTAGCAGTGTAATGACCAGAGGAATCAACCAAGATATGGGAGACCTTAAAAAAATTTACTCTTCACCTAGAAGCTCCCTCTTTCCAAGAAATGATCCAGGTGCTCTCAGTTCAGAGCTCTGCATTTCACAGGGTGGACCAATGAGGAAAATCTGGATGCTGTGGCAGCAGGTTACATAGATTTTCATGCTTTATAAGTTCTATCCTGTTCATTCTCTGCCTTGGGAATAAAAAAAATTGAAAAAGGTATGCATTTCCTGTGCTCTGAACTGTACACGCCCTTGTCAATTATCTTCTTATGACAGTCCGCATATATAGTAAGTAGCCTGTTAAAGCTTTTTTTTCTCCCTTCTTTTCCCCTTATTCGCTTTCACCACATTTTGCTGTCTCTGCACATGCTTTTCTCCGCTGTGCCTTCTCTCAAGGCATTAAAGCCAAGAAGGTCTCAGACTTTTAACAACTGTGTGATATCTACTGTACTACCATGTCAATGTAATTTGAACCAATTTGACAACCTTGATGCTAACACAGGATTGGAGACCACAATGATAGTACAACATCCATCTCTTGTTAAACTTCCTGCACCTGCTATTGCTTCTCTCTGTAATTGCCCTAGATCAAGAGCCCGATTGTAAATGTGTTAAATTTTGCTGACAACACAAAGCTGGGGCGACACAAGAACTCAGGCTTAAGAGGCAAGGAAAATTCAAGAAGAATTGCTGGGCTCTGAGCTGTTATGCAGCAAATGAAATTCAGTATTGACAAACACACATTAATGTAATTGGCCAAGGGAAGTGTGGGACTAAAAGACAAAAACTGCTGAACAGGAAAAGGAATAGTTTTAAAGGGACACTAATATAATTTTCATCTCAAGAGCCTGTACCAAAATCGCTGTGCAAGTGCAGAGAAAGGCTTTGATTGTGGAATAGCTCTTTACCTGCCTAAAATTTCTACATATTCCCCAGTTATTGCACAGTATTTCAGTAGGAGAAGCTGTTGCCTAAATGGAAAACATCACCCAGACCTTCAAAAACTCACAGAATGTTTGCAACAAGTAAGTTTGGTCACTTGCAACCTAGGCACCAATTCTTTCTGTGGGATTTATGATTATCAAATCAACACCCATAATGGTAAATCATTATCAGATACTCTGTCAAACAGCAATATTTTTCTCTTTTTGACAGAATAACCCCCATACCATTGGATGTATTATTAACTGAATGGGTTGTGCATGTCCCTTTCATAGAATCATAGAATCTTCTGTTGGAAAAGACCTTGGAGATCATCTAGTCCCACCATATCCATCTTCTGCTAAACCATGACTTTCAAAAACTCATCTACCCATTTTTTAAACATCACCAGGGATGGTGACTCAACCACCTCCCTGGGCAGCTGTTCCTCGTAGGACTTGTTTTCCAGCCCCTTCACCAGCCTCGTCGCCCTTCTCTGGGGGCCCAGAATGGAACACAATACTCGACGTGTGGCCTCACCAGTGCTGAGTACAGGGGTACAATCACCTCCCTGGTCCTGCTGGCCACACTTTTTCTGATATGGGCCAAGATGCCATTGGCCTTCTTGGCCACCTGAGCACACTTCTGGCTCATATTCAGCTGGTTGTCAAACAACACTCCCAGGTCCTCTTCTCCAGGCAGCTCCTTAGTCACACTTCCCCAAGCCTGTAATGCTTCATGGGGTTGTTTTGCCCCAAGTGCAGGACTCAGCATTTGGTCTTGTTAAACCTCATCTCGTTGGTCTCATCCCATCGATCCAGCCTGTCCAGATCTCTTTGTAGAGCCTCCCTTCCTTCAAGCAGATCAACACTGCCACCCAGTTTGGTGTCATCTGCAAACTTGCTAAGGGTGCACTCGATCCCTTTGTCCAGAGCTGGGTTATTTGAGGACTAGTTTATCACAACTACATAAGAATATGATTCACCTTGAGCTTGAATGGTCTAAAATTTAGAGGTCTAAGTCTGATCTCATTACCTAAGATTTCCGTTATGAGAGTACAGAATAGAGAGAAAGAGACATTTCCAGAGATTGATTCATATGAATCTAGGTTTCATATATGTCTCAAAGTGAGCCAATCAGTCCTAGAAACATTTATTGATCAGTTCATCTATGTTCAGAAAAATGAGTCCCACCTCATAACCCAAACTATTCTACTAGAAACATGTTTTTTTCAATATTTATTTTTACATCTCTTCTCTTT
Organism: Dromococcyx pavoninus; assembly: GCA_033558185.1. NCBI lineage: Eukaryota > Metazoa > Chordata > Aves > Cuculiformes > Neomorphidae > Dromococcyx > Dromococcyx pavoninus. The sequence continues at coordinate 1,204,194 of JAUMJL010000034.1, read as the reverse complement.
CTTCTTTCCAAGCCTTAATTCACAGCAAATTGTCATTTTTCTTCTAACATGTATGTGTCAGATTAATTTCAGTGCCATGAATCCCTTGGGTTCATAACATCAAGCCATGTAGGACACTGTAGTGTAAGAAAAAGGACTTATTTTCAGCAGTGAGCTGCAGTTCATAATGATCAGTGACTCTCATTCTCTTTTTGAACAGATTCACTTCTCTTACAACTTTGAAAACTTCTGATTTTTGACAGTACTTTGCTACGATATCAAAAGCCCTGTCCTGTAATAGTTTTTCATTTTTTTTCTAGTCTAGTCTTCTCTTCATAAATCTGCTTGCTCTTCTGAGTGTGCTCACCCTATGTTTTGCTAAGGGGTCATCTGTTTATTGCAATATTTCATACTTGCTTCCATTGATGGTCATGCTCTCCTTTACATGTCTGTTTGCAGCATTTGTCCTGACATATGCACACTATTTCATTTCCCTCAGAGTCCTTGAACCAGAGAACGGATATGAAATGAAAAGGAGATCATTATTTTAGCCTGAGTGCAGCACAGGGGTATGAGAAAATGTTGAAAAGTACAAAATAAGCTGTGATCCTACAGGCTATAAAGGAAATTTCTCCTAGTAGGCAATTTTTTTGTTCTTAAAAATCAAATCTCAGTGACTGAATTTGTGCCATCATTAAAAGTCAGGTATGCAAGTCCACTCCTGTTACCTAGTCATGTTCGTTTGCTCAGAGTGTAACTCTGCTTTTATGTTTTCTTGGTACTCAGTCTCACCCTGTAGACCATAGTTATCAGTTACTCACATTAACGATGACTTGATTCACAGTTAGAATGAGCTAGGAGGTCATCCAGATAGGGAAAAGCAGGCACAATAGTCAACCAAAATGCTCAGCATCTGGATGCAAACTCCTCCTTTTCTTGGAAGTATGGGCATGACTTATATGAATGGAGTTAACCTGTGGATAAGGCTCAAGCCTAGGACCAGCGTTACTATAGGGTAAACCTTGTGGCCTTAATCTTCTTACACTTCAGGCTTTCTCTATAAAGCAAAGACCCATGATATGGAGGAAGATCTGAAATAGCCTGGCAATTCTGCCATCATACGGGTAAGGAAACAAACACATAAGGATTATGTTCATAGAGGGAAAGTAAAGTTTTCTGCCTATCCTTACTGCTCAAAATTACTCCATAATGATAATACTTGTTTCAGACCTGAATAGTTTGTAAGACCGTGTTTAAGGATGTGCAAAATAAGCTTTGCCTTCTTCAGGGAAAAGTTAAAGGTGAAAAAAAAAATTAATAAGCATGCAATATTCATTGTTAACTAATGGTCATATTTTATTGAAAACACTAGCAACTTCTTCAGATTCTCATTTTCTTGGCTTTTTAGATGGGAATGACGAGGTTAACAGGGGAGGTGACAAAATATACTTCTATGTGCCTCTAGCAATTAGACTCGAGACTTATGGTTTGGTATAATCTGATGGTAAATTCTTGTATAATAATCATTTGAGGACTATAATCCTAACTCTAGTAGGTTTTGTTAACCCTGTTATGACAGACTGGGAGAATAATTGAAATGCAAACATAAAATTGAGTATTACAAGGATTCTCTATGCTTGCATTGTGTCTTCCGTTCAATATTCTCAAATCCTTTTACAAAAATAAATCTCAAAATCTCCACTGACTCCTAATCCATTAATCAGTGCTTTCTGCTCCACTTCCTGATTTGATCTGTTTTGGTTTGAGAATAAACAGCAACAGCACCGGTAAGAGTTTAAGACAGGAAACACAGTCCTTTGAAGACATTAGCTAGCTGTGAAAATCAACTTTTTGGCCTGGAGTAAGAGTTTACTTTTCAAATTCTCATTTTATGTCACGGAGGGAGGTGAGGCAGCATTTTCCCGAGAGCAGAAGAAAATAATTTATCAGTTGGATTCCTACCGACTCTTCAAACAGCCTATTGTGACCTTTGGTTATTAAAGCTTTTGACTGTTAGTTAATTTCAGCAGTGGGGAGGCTATTAGCTGACCTGCTAGATTCCCTGCCCAGCATCTGCTAACCAATGACCTGTGATCTGGGCTATAAAACTGAAATTACATCTGGACAATAAATACATTTTTGCTTCTAACACAATGAGAGACCCTATCCTGACTTGATTTCTTTATTTTTAAAACTATGCCAGAAGACATTTTTGCTTTGTCCTGGTGAAATAACCTGATTTTGGTCTTTATGCATTCATCCATGAAATATCTTTTTTGTATTGGCAATTGATACCAGGTTTTGTGGCAGCCTTGGAGAAACGAGGGAGATGGGAAGAGTTTATTGTGTAGCAGCAGCAACACAATGTGAAAGTAAAACCAATAAAAATTACAATTTCCATCTTATTACTAAAAGGAGAAGAAAACCTATCTTTGGAAACAGCATGTATTTATTAACAAATATCTTAATGATTATGCCCTGAATGTGCATTTGTTGGGCGTAACTTGGTCATCAGAAGTGACTTAAACCATCTGTTCAATATGGAATGAATAATCCTTTAGCAGCAGAACTAGAAACTATTACAGCAAACTGTAAAAAACTAATAAATAGTGATATCTTTTCTAGTAATTCTAGTGGCTATCAGGAAGGTGAACAGAGTGAGATACAGCTGCTTCCTGGATGTGGTGCAGAAGCATTCTTGAGGGAAGAACACTTCAAGTGTTTGCTCAGATAGTTTTGTTTTTAAAATGCAAATGCTTATTCAGCAGTCTGACATCTTCATAGATCTGCAGTGAGAGCTCAGAAATTTAAAGAAACCTACAGAAGTGTAGTGATCCAAACCCTTTTGACAACTGATGTGATTTAAAAACCCATTTTCTTTAAACCTCTTCCTGCATGCTTAACTACTACAAAATGTGCCCATAATTATCTCCTAAGTACTCAAAACTGTGAAGCAACACTTTTTTTTTTACAGTACTGTCTGGATGACCACAACATTTCAAAGAAGGCTTTTATATATATATTTAAAAAATTATTTTCTCAAATAATTTCTCTATATAGCTTTGCTTGACTCTTTATTGTATCTTTATGGGTTATCATCTTCATCATAAGCAGTCTTCTGAATGACTGAAAGCAATTTACAAGTAGATTTCAAAGACTAGTAACAAACTAGCTGACTTTCGTAGAAAACAATAAAACTGTATTTAAGTGAAAAAGTTACAATCCTTAAAATGATGGAGGGGAGGGCAAAAGTTGTGCCCTAAGAAAAAAAACAAAAATCACCTAAATCAGAAAGACCTAAAGGAGAATCAAAGTAGACTGAAATTAAATAGAAAGACTTTCATTACTCTTCATGCTTAGGGAGATATTTAGATCAACAAAGTATTCAGTTCTTCCTTCAATTATTTGGCCAATGTCTTCCTGTTTCTTAATTTTCTATGGTTTATTTGTATTGTTAGTTAAAAATCAAAACTCAAAACTTAGGGACAGTTAAGACACCTACATTAAAAAGGAAATAGAAAAAAAGACTTAAAATTTCAAGGGTCTTTGTGACAGGGTCTAGACTCTAGTTTTATGGACATTTGAGGTTTCCAAAATCCCTCTTTGTTTAAGAAAAGACAAAGTAGAAGCTGTTCTTGTCTATTACAACATATTTGCGCAACCATCTCACATAAACTCAACCCTTCTAAGACTCCTTCACAAAGCAAATGCCACAGAAGACGGGCAGCCCAAGATTTTAAACCAAGGCCCTCCAAAATAATATTATTTTAGAAAAAAAAATAATAGCAATTGCAGGTTGCCATGCTACATTTAATAATCAGTGCTTAAAATTCCTCATTCTAGTTCCTCTCACCTAATCTGTTTGTCAAAGTTCTCCTGGTATTTTGGGAGTAGAGGTGGAGATCTACTTCTGTCTAAAAATTTTGTGGTTAAACATAGAGGAAATGCATTTTCTTTCCATTATAGGAAGTAAAATTGGATTCAAGCACTGTAACTACAATAGCAACAGGCACAGATGCTGTAGTTGAAAGTTTGAAAAAAACAGCAACAAACCAAAGCAAAACATGAAAAGAAAAAAAAAAACAAAGACAAAAGGAAAAAAATTGCAGTGTTTTCTCTAAGCATTTTATGTTAGATATGCCAGTACTGTGGTACAAGGTCAAGAGCTCAGTAACAGGCTCTGAAGAGGGATAAATTTTCACTGAGTTTCAATGT